>WOXC01010157.1:0-353955 GCA_011680675.1 Gymnobelideus leadbeateri
CAATGATTATGAGCTACTGTAATTTATTTCATGGGATTTGAGGTGATACAGTAACACCTGTGCTTTAGGAAGTTTAATTTGGTGGCTGAGTGAAGGATGGATTAGGGTGAAGAAAGAGTTGAGGAAAGGAGACCCCAATTATAAGGCATTTGCAATAGACAAACTGTGAGGTGATAAGCACCTGCACTGAGGCATTTGCAAAGTCTGAAAAGAGAAAGGAACATGTACTAGAATTTTTAAAAAGATAGAAATGACTGGACGTGATAGTTTGTTGAATGAGAAGGGTGACAAAGAATAAAGAGGAGAGGATGACACCTACATTGTGAGCCTTGGTGACTGGGAGGATAGTGGATCACTCAACCATAGCAGGGAAATTGTGTAAAGGGACTGTTTGAGGAAAATGATAATCAATTCTGTTTTGGGCATGGCTTCCAATTTGAGATATACAATAGGAAGTTGGAGATGTGAGACTCAAGATCAGAAGACATATTAGGGCTGGATAACTAGATCTGAGAGTTAGTTGCGTAGATGATAACTGAAGCCATGGGAAGTGATGAAATTATCAAGTGAAATCCATCATGGAATATTCCAAAAAAGAGACTGATAGAGGTGATATGTCACATAAATTCCATAATTTAAAAAAAGATTTGCGATTACATAGTACTGTAAATTGTCTTCCATCTCTATAATGGTATGATTCTATGAAATGTCTTCTAATGCAGATTCTCTCTTCTCAATATGTTTGTGACTAAAAATTCTTCACCTGTTATTGTTTGGAAATGAGCTTCTCTTAACTTTTGTTTATTCTTTTACTTGATCAATCAGCCATTGTACTAAGTACAGTAAGGGATACAAAAAAGACAAAAGGACAATCTCTGACCTTAAGGAGCTTATAGTCTAATGGAAGAGACAATATACAGATGAATACATACAAAACAAGCTACAGAGAGGATGAAGAGGAAATAATTAACAGAGGGAAAACACAAGAATGAAAAGAACTAGAGTAGGACTTTTAATAGCAGATGGGATTTTAGTTGGGACTTAAAGGAAGTCTGGGAGTCCAGGAGTCATAGTGGGGTAGAGAGAGTAAGGAGTACAACCAGAGAAAGTGCTCTAAACCAAGAGATAGTAGAGTGCTTTAATAAAACAGCCAAGAAGCCAGTGTTTTATTTTGTTTTTTTCCAAATACTTCATTAACTTCTGGTTTACATCATTCATTTCTGCCAGATAGAGTTACACATTTTCTGCCCGTTTTTTCCCTAGCCACATCCCCAAAATAGCAATCCCACAGGATATCCCCTCCTCCAGTTTGCTCTCTGTCATATCTTTCCCCATATCCCCTTTGACTTTTCCAGTAGGGCATGGTGGATCTCTATGCCCCAGTGCCTATATATCTTATTTCCCAATTATATGTAAAGTAGTATGAATAATAGATATATATATATATATATATATATATATATATATATACATATATATACATATATATATATATATACATATATACACGTGTGTGTGTATTTTAGACATTTGGTTTTAAAACTTTGAATTCCAGATTCATTCCCTTCCTCCCTTGTCACCCACAATTACTGGTAAGATAAGCAATTCAATATAGGTTGTATGTGTGTTGCTAATGCCAAACATTACCATAGTAGATATATTATAAAAGACTGATTATATCTCTCTCCCTCCTATCCCACCTCCCACTTGTTATATTCTCTACTGTGATCCTGTCCTTTTTTTTTTTTTTTGCTTTTTGGAGGGCAATTGGGGTTAAGTAACTTGCCCAAGGTCACACAGCTAGGTTTTTGTTTGTATGTGTTAAGTGCTGGAGGCTGGAACCGAACTCAGGTCCTTCTGACTCCAGGGCCAGAGCTCTACTCACTGTGCTACCTAGCCGCCCCCATTCTATCCCTTTTCAAAAGCATGTGCTTCCAACTTCTCTCCCCCTCAGCTTGCCCTCACATCACCCCTCCATCCCCTTTCCCCCTACTCTCCTGTAGAGTGAGAAAGCCTATTTAGTGTGTGTCATTCCCTTCCTGAGCCAAATTCAATGGGAATAAGGTTGATCCATTCCCTTTTGCCTTCCTGTTCTTCCCCTCCATTGTATCCATTTCCCCTTGCCTCTTTTATAGGAGATAGTTTACCTCATTTTGTCTCTCCCCTTCTCCTCCAATTATATTTTTTCTCACCTCTTAATTCCACCTTTTAAGCATCATCCCTTTCTATTAAATTTAATTGGTCCTGTGTGCTCTATGTATACCTGTACACATATATACACACATTAACATATGTATTCATACGCCTTCTACTGTCTTAAACTATTTTTATACTGAGAAAAGTTCCATCAGTTACAGTTATCATTTTCCATGTATTAATATGAATAGTTTAGGGGCGGCTAGGTGGCGCAGTGAATAGAGCGCCGGCCCTGGAATCAGAAGGACCTGAGTTCGGAGCCGGCCTCCGACACTTAATCCACACAAACAAAAACCTAGCCGTGTAACCTTGGGCAAGTTACTTAACCCCAATTGCCCTAAAGGGCGGCTAGGTGGCGCAGTGAGTAAGAGCGCCGGCCTCGGAGTTTGGATGACCCGAGATCAGATCCGGCCTCAGAAAATGAGCACCCACGCATAAACAATGACTAGCCGTGTGACCTTGAGCAAGTTACTTAACCCCAATTGCTTTAAAAAAAAAAATATATGAATAGTTTAACTTTGATAAGTTCATTTGAGCTGTGGCTCCTCAGTGGTTTCTCAACCCAGGGGGAAGAGGCCAATGCAATCCGCACTACTGGTCCCAAAGTCCATACGCATTGACCTCTGATTTTGTCCTTAGCATCTATGTGTTGATACTTCTGGAAATGGCCACAGCTGCTTGAGTTCTGAAGTCCCTCCAGCTGGGGCTGGTAAGGCCTGCCCTAGGGCTAAAATCTCAGACTCACAGGGTCCTGGGCTCAGCTCCCAGAGCTCTGTGCTGGCTGCTCCCTGCTGGGTTGCCAGGCTATCCTCAGTGGGAGGTTAGCTTTTTTGTGTCATTTTGTGGGTTCTGTAGCTCCTACATTTGTTCAGAGTTCCCCTTTACATAGATTAGGGAAGGTGGGAGCCAGAGCTGCATGGAAGTGCTGTTTCTACTCCACCATCTTGACTCTGCCCCTCAAAGCCAGTGTTAAATGGATTTAAGCTTATGCAGCATGTGATAAGGTATAAGAAAATTGAAAATGTAGGAGGGGTGATATCTTATTAAGAATTTTTAATGCAGAAGTCGAATTTTTGATCCTGGAGGCAAAAGGGAGTCACTGAAGTTTATTGAGTAGGGAGTGACATAATCAGAGCTGTTATTTAGGAAAATCATTTTCTCTGGCAGACAAATTGAATATCACTGGAATAGAGAGCAGACTGATCTGGAAAATCACAGGAATGATGAGTTGATCTAGAAAGCAAATGGCTGACTGATCATTTCCAGGAATGGCTTTGACTCCAGAGTCTTTCTTTGGAATATTACCTTCCAGAGATAGGGTTTGGTTGGCTTTACCCTTATGAAAACAAGGTCTCCTCCATGTCATACTAAGTCAATGGATATATTTCCATGGTGCTCTATTAAACCAAAACTGTCATTTTAAGTACTTTTGAAAAATTAAAATTTTTATAATTGCCAATTAAAATTTATTTTCAATTTATCAAATAATTTGTTGTTCTTCAGTCATTTCAATTGTATCTGATTCTTTGTGACCTCGTTTGTGGTTTTCTTGGAAAAGATGCTGGAGTGGTTTGCTTTTCCTCCTCCAGCTCATTTTACAGCATTAAGTGACTTGTCTAGGGTCATACAGCTGAGGAAGCTGAGGAAGATGAGTCTTCCTGACTTCAGGCTTGGCACTCTATACACTGCACCACCTAACTGCATTTATCTAATAATACCTAGCTCTTATACAAAACTTTAAGATTTGAAGAGCACTTTAGAAATGTCATCTAATTTGATCCATATAAGAGTCCTATGTTGAATATGTCAATATAATCTTTACCATCCCAGAAAGGAAACTCAGGCATATAAAAACCAAGTGACCTGACAAGGGTCACAAAGCTACTACATTTCTGAAGTGGGATCCAAATTAAAGTTTTCCAGATTGCAAATACAGTTCTCTGTATTCTATACCATCTAGCTGCTTGTGGATTATTAGCTTCATTTTGCTACTACATTCCACTCCCAAGTCACCACCCAAGACAACAGTGTTTGGAATTAGGTGTTGACTCAGTTAAACTCATTAATCTTTCTGTGCTAGACAAGGGGGGCATAAAGACAAGAATCAAACAGTCCCTCCTGATCTCAAGGGTCTTAAAATTGTGATGAGGGATAACAACCTGTATATAGATAAATAAAGTAGTCAATCAATAAGCTTTTATTAAATACCTACTATGTGCCAGTCACTGTGAGAAGCATTGGGAATGACAAGACAACAGGGGAATAGTCCATGTTATACAGGAGCTTATTGTACTAACCCTAGCTTTCCTAGAAAGGATGAGTCTGTAGTTTGTTTTATGGTTCCAACCACCATACCTGTGACTTCCAAGACCAAAACATACCTCCAAGGAGACCATTCCTCTTTTATGTGTTTTCTTCTTTCTTCTTCTATTGTAAATAATTGTGGCTTATATTTACGTAACACTTGTGCTTTTATAGTTTTTAACTTGTTTAATCCTCACAGCAATCTTGTGCGGTAAGTACTTTTATTTCCCTCATTTTACAGAGGAAGAAACTTAGGAATAGAATGGTTAAAGGCTTATCCAGGGCCATAGAGCAAGGAAGTTTCTAAAGTAGGATTCAAACCCTGGTCTTCCTGGCTTCAAGTCCTCCAATCTATCTATAGTGACCCATAGCTTCTTGAAGGTAAGACTGTTTTTGATTTGTGTGTTTATATTGCCTATGCCTTACACAATTCTTGGCACATGATTAAGAATTAATACATTTTGTTATTTATTTGTACTTGTGTATTTATTCACATATACAAATAAGTACAGAATATGTACGCAATTCATATAAATATAGTTTTAGAAATGAGGGCCCTAACATTGGGAACATCCACCAAAACTTTGTGAATAAGGTAGAGCATAAGTTAATTTTAAAAAGAACCAGATCTTTAAAAAGATAGAACCAAAGATGCAGAGAAAATTTTAAGCAAGGGGAACAAGCCAACTCAAAATCAGACATGGGCAATGGAATGTCATGTGTGAGAAATAGCATATAAGACATTATGATTGAATAATAGAGTGCATTAAGGACTATGCCATGTGGCAAGGGAAGAAAGAGCCAATGTATTAACTTTAAATGGCAGATAGTGGATTTATATTCAATTCTAGAAGTAATAGATATTGGGGAAGTGCTGGAGTTTATTGAGTGAAGAGGTGACATGGTCAAACCTACACTTTAGAAAAATAACTTTGGAAATTGAGTGGATTGAAGTGAGCAGAACCAGAACACTGTACACAGGAGAACATCATATACAGTAATAGCAACATTGTGTGATGTTCAAATATAAATGATTCAGCTTTTCTCAACAAAACAATGATCCAAGACAATCCCAAAAGACTCATGAAGGAATATGCTATACATGTCCAGAGAAAAAATTAATGGAGTCTGAATTCAGAATATTATTTTCACTTTATGTATTTCATTTATTTCAGAACATGACTAATATAGAAATTTGTTTCACATGATTGTACATGCACACACGTATATATTATATTATATATACATATACATACATATATATGTATATGTCTGTGTGTGTGTGTGTGTGTGTGTGTGTGTGTGTGTGTAAAATTGCCATTACAGGAAGGAGAGAAGGGGGGAAGAGAGGGAGAAAAAAATTGGAACTCATTTTTTTTTTACCTTTCCTTTCTTTTTTTTGTCTGTTTTCTTTCACAGCATGACTAACTTGGAAATGTTTCACATGACTGCACATGTATTACCTGTATCAAATTACTTACCTTTTAAATGAGAGAGAAAAGGAAAGGGGTGAAGGAGGGAGAAGAGAATTTGGAACTCATTTTTTAAAATAAATATTAAAAATATGTTTATATGTAATTGGGGAAAATGTTTTTAAAATGAATTTAAGAATTGCCTTTACATGTAATTGGAAAAAAAACAACACTATTTAAAAAGTTTTGAGCACTAGATTCCTTGATCTAAATATTTCAGTTATTTCCCCAAATGTAAAATAAAAAATAAATAATAATATGGCATACATAGCAAAAAGGTGCACAGTAGCATTACCTTACCCAATGTGTATGATACATTTTTTAAAGAACAAAATAAAGAATACAATTTATTGGCAAAAAAAGAAAGAAAATGAATGGAGAATGGATTGTATGAACAAAAGACTTCAGGTAGAGAGTCCTATTAGAAATATATTACAATATTTTAGTGAGAGGAAAGGAGTAACAACTGAAATCATGTGGTAGAGAAAAGAGTAGAGGAGGAAAGATGTTATAGAGATAGAAATGACAAGGTTTGACAACTGATTGTATATGTGGGGTGAAGGAAAGTTATACTTAAGAGATATACAAAATTAATTTAAGGTGATTTTATGGAAGAAATCATATCATCATAACACTTTTTTTTTCACATGGATTCCTATTAAGCCAGATCTTCCCTTACCTTTCATATTCAATTAGGTTTTTGTCAACTTCATTGCTAACTGAAATGAACAAAGAAATAAAGCCAACATCAGATAGAAAGAGTTAATGATGATGTGATTACCACTTCTCTAGGTCACTAGAGGCTAATCTCATCACTGTATGTAGATTATGTTTGTCTTGTCCTATCTGGAGTTTGGGGTTCATTTTAGTCCTCTCATCCTTATCAGCACTTTCACTATAACAAAGTTTGTTCTCAAAATACAGTTTATTTTTTAACAACTTTTTTTCCTTATGTTCTGTGTGTTGGTGAACTTTTTAGACTTTAAGTGTCCTTGATTGCATGGAAGCCTTTTCTAAGGTGTAACTCCGCAGTTTTGATGGCTCCTTTCATTTTCAGTTGAGGGGGAGTTCTTAAGTGCAGTGAATCTTTATTTCTCATTGACATCATAATGCATACAGTATCACATGCTCTCATTAATGTGTCTGAATGTATAACAAGCTCTTCATGGTTTCTGTGACATAAAGCTGGCAGAATTTTTGTTCCTTTTCTGAAATAAAAAGAAGTTCCAAACTATATTTATTGAATTCATTTTGATTTTTTTAAAATTCAATTATTTATGTGCAAAGGCACTTTGTAAGATGCTAGAGAGAAGATAAAAATGATTGATGATGATGATGATGATGATGATGATGAATGAGGAACAGCAACATTGTACAGTAAAAAGTTCACTGGCTCTGGAGTCTGAGGACCTGGATTCAAATCTGTATTATGCTTTCTGCTTGAGTGATCTTGGCCAAGTAATTTCACTTCTCTGGCCCCTCCTCATCAGTAAAGTGAGGAATGTGGGCAGGATGGCTTCTGAGATCCCTTCCAATTCTAGATATGTGATTGTGGTTTTTACAAAGCACCTTAAAGTGGTCAAAATGAATAATATACATTATCTTATTTGAGACTAACAAATACATTTGAGTGTATAGTCTATTAAAAATGATTGTTAGTCATCTCAATGATAATTCAAAGTAACGGGTACTGAAGACATAAAAGGGAAAAGAATAAGTTGCTGAGATTTCATGGGAGGGTGATTTTGGAATGACTTAGATCAGGAATGGATTCAGGCTAAATCCATTTTTTAAATTTGTCCTAGAATGATTGCAAGGATTTTAGAAGTTAGATATTGGATGTAGAAATCCCAGATGTAGGCAATGACATAAATAAAGATACACAGGCTCAAAAGGAAGGGAAATGTTTGAGTGATGGTGAAAAGCCCAGTTTTTCTTAAGCAAAGAATGATTAGAGGAATTATTGTGCCATGAAACCATCATGGTAGAATAGAGCCACTTATGGCCATGTTGTGGAGGACCTAAATGCCCGTCTAGTTTCATACACAAACATTTTAAAAACCCAACATTAACAATTGCCAACTGTCTCTCTGTACTTGTAATGGACAATTAATGCAAATACAAGACAGCATAGCCAATTAATATTTTGGGGGGGCTTTATTAGCCAGCGACTGTCCCCAAAAGGGGAGGCAGCACTGAGAAGTCTGTCCAGCAAGCTTATATACGGTAAAAAGTCCTTCCTGAAACAAACAATGGTCAGTAAGGCAACTGTTGCTACATAGGGATGTAAGCTAATGGGGAGGGGGGCTGCAAGTTAACCAGAAAGTTCTTTGTTTTAGTTACATCTTGGTTAAAAGGCAGGTGCAGGGCAAGCCTTCACAATGGTCATACCTTTACACTAGTTTCTTGGGGCCCCCTGAGGGGCCTTGTGAGAGGGCTTGTGTAGGAACTAGCACTATGGGAATCTAACTGCCACTTCATACTCTGCTGCTTCTTCCTAATATCAGTGCTACTTCATTGTGGAGACTGAAGGAATGACCTCTTCTTTTGGTTCCCAAAGTTCAATATAACCCTCATCTATCTTTGGAAAAAGATCAAAGCCAGAGTTAACAGAGATAACTCTAATGAACCTTTATTAAAAATAAACTATTATTTTCTCAAAGTAATGTATTTTTTAATTTAGAAAAGAAATGGGTGGCAGAGCCAAGATGACAGAGTAGAAACAGCACTTCCATGGCGCTCCAGCCCACACCACTTCAAAATCATGTAAAAGAGGGAATCTGAACAACCTCTGGAGCTCCAGCACCCAGAGAACAACACAGAGAAGCTAACCTCCTGGTGAGGACAGCCAGGCAGCCCAGCAGGGAACAGCAAGCCCAGCATGCTGGAAGCCTACAGCAAAGCACACTGGGAGCCCAGCCCAGGACACTGTGAGTCAGAGGTTTTAAGCCCAGGGCAGCCAATCCAGCAGCCGGCTGGAGGGACCCCAGAACACCAGCAGCTTTGGCTTTTCCAGAATTTCCAACACAAAGGGAGAGGTTAGTGCCCTATTGACGAATGATGTCATTTTGCAGCTTCAGTTGCAGCTTTAGCTCCTGGCATGCAGACTATAGGGAGATCCAGGTATCAGTATGGGGGGGCGGGGTAAGCATTCTTGCTTTAACCTCCCTGGATCTGGATTTCGATCTGGGGTGGAGGTCTTGGGGTGTGTGTCCAGCTTGCCAGAGTGTATGGGGGCTTCAGGGAGGGCACCCAACTAATGTCTCTGGCAGCTGAGAAGATACCAACATTTGGGAAGGAAGCTCCCCTGGCTAGTGGCAGAGTCTGACTGTGGCAACAAGCCCACAAGCCAAGTAATTAAGTGGCAACATGCCTAGGCAAAAGAAACAAAATAAACAGAAAAAAGTCAACATTAGACTCCTATTTTGGGGGCAAAGAGGATTGAAGCATGGAACAGGAGGAAGCCTGTGAGGTCAGAAATCCTGCACCCAAAGCCCCAAAGGAAAATATGAGTGGGTTACAGGCCATAGAGGACCTTAAGAAGGATGTTAAAAACCAAGTAAGAGAAGTGGAGGAAAAATTGGGAAGAGAAATGAGAAAGATGCAGGAAAAGTATGAAATGATAGTCAACATCCAGACTGCGGAAAATAACATCTTAATAAATAGACTAACACAAGCGGCAAAAGAGGCTCAAAAAGGCAATGAGGAGAAGCATGCCTTAAGCCGAATTTGCCAGATGGAAAAAGAATCTCAAAAGGTCACTGAGGAGATTCATTCCTTCAGAATTAGATGGGAGCAAATGGAAGCTAGTGACTTTATGAGAAATCAAGATGCTTTTAAACAGATCCAAGCAATTGAAAGAATAGAAGGCAATGTGAAATATCTCATGGGAAAAACCACTGACCTGGAAAATAGATCCAGGAGAGACAATTTAAAAATTATTGGACTACCTGAAAGCCATGATCAAAGAAAGAACCTAGAAATCATCCTTCAAGAAATCCTCAAGGAAAATTGCCCTGATGTTTTAGACCCAGAGGGGGAAATAGAGGTTGAAAGAATCCAGAGATCACCTCCTGAAAAAAGATCCCAAAAAGGAAACAACTAGGAATATTATAGCCAGGTTCAAGAATTCCCAGATCAAGGAGAAAATACTACAAGCAGCCAGGAAGAAACAATTTCAATGTTGTGGAAACACAATCAGAATAAGACAGGACCTGGCAGCTTCTACATTGAGAGACCAAAGGGCATGGAATATAATATTACACTGGGCAAAGGACCTGGGAGTAAAACCAAGAATTATGTACCCAGCAAAGCTGAGCATCATATTTCAGGGGAAAATATGGCCATTCAGTGGAATAGAGGAGTTTCAAGCATTCTTGAGGAAAAAAAAACAGATTTTAATAGAAAATTTGACATTCAGACACAAGAAGCAAGAGGTGCTTGAGAAGGTAATCAGGAAAAAGAAATCAAAAGGAACTTATCAAAGTTGAACTACTTACATTTCCTACATGGAAAAACAATAACTTTGACTGGTGAAACCTCTCTCAGTATGAAAATAATTGAAGAAGGGTATATGGGCATATGAATACATATGTGAATGTGTGTATATATGTTTACAGGTATACATGGATAGAGGGCACAGGTCGAATTTGGTGGGAAGGGATGATAATTAAGGGGTGAAATAAAGAGGTGAGAGAGGAATGTGGCAAGATGTGATGGGGAGAGATGGGGTCGGGGGTAAACTATCTCATATAGAAGAGGCAAGGGGAAGTAGTTGCAGGGGAGGGGAAGAACAGGAAGACAAAAAGGCAAAACATATTCTCATTATATTTGGCTTAGGAAGAGAATGACATACATACTAAATGGGATATCTCACCCTGCAGAAGAGTAGGGGGGAGGGCGATTAGAGGGGGAAGGATGGAGGGAAGGGCATGCTAGGGAGAGGGAAGGTTGGAGGCACCCACTTTTGAAGAGGGACATGATCAAAGTAGGAAATGGACCAGTTGGGCAGTGGGATGGATGGGAGGGAAATATAGTGAGTCTTTTACAATATACCTACTATGTTAATGTTTTACATAGCTATACATGTACAACATATACTGAATTGCTTATCTTCCCAGTGGGAGTGGGTGACAAGGGACGAATGGAATGGATCTGGAGTTCAAAATTTTCAAATTAAATGTTTCAAATATATATATACTATTATTAAAACTGTTTTGCATGTAACTGGGAGATACGATGTGCAGGCATTGGGGCACAGAGATTCACCTTGCCCTAATGGATAAGTCAAAGGAGGTATGGGAGAATATATGGGAGAGAGCGGATTGGATGAGGGGATAACCTTTGGGGTGCCGGGTAGGGGAAAACGGGGAAAAAATTGTAACTCAAAATCTGGCGGAAATGAATGATGTAAACCAGAAGTTAATAAAGCATTTGGAAAAAAATAATATTCTCAATTTATCTAAATTTATATCCCTCAAAAATCTCTCAATGTTTATGCACAAGCTTTGCTGATTTTGAAGTGTTGAGGCTACCTGAAATGTAATTAACTCATGGGCATATTATTAAAGAAGTTAGAAGCTATATTTGACCAGGTATCTTTTGTTACTGCATGACTTAGCTCATGAAGCCTTTTTAATTTAGGTAATGTCTTGAGCTATTTTTCTCAGAAAATTTGGAAGTATGGAGTTTGAAATACTGTTGAAAATGATGAGAAAACTCACCTTTCTTAAAGTACATTAAGGGACTTGCCAAGTTATTTTTAAGCATTAGATAATAAATAAACTTCTTATCTTTGTTCTGAGGATTAAATAAGATTATAACTGTAAAGCACTTTACAAACTTTTAAGTACTTTATAACAGATATTTATAATTTCTATTATTATTCTCATTTGGAGTAATTCTTTCAGTTGTCTTTTTCTTCTCTGTGTATTCACCATAAAAAAAGAAGAAAGTCTTCACCTATACTGCTCTTATTGTTTCCTCCCCACCCAGGAAAAATATTTTGTTTTTTCTTTTTTGTTTTTTTGTAGTCTTATCTTTTTCTTCTTTTTCTTCTAATCATGAAGTCTTAATATTGAGGAAAGAGAACCAGATGGTAACTTATATTGTTCCATAACTTTGGGGAATATATCTGATTCTCACTTCACAGTCTGTTACAGGTGTGCATTTCTGATGTATGTCAAGGATGAGT
Organism: Gymnobelideus leadbeateri; assembly: GCA_011680675.1. Taxonomy (NCBI): domain Eukaryota; kingdom Metazoa; phylum Chordata; class Mammalia; order Diprotodontia; family Petauridae; genus Gymnobelideus; species Gymnobelideus leadbeateri. The sequence goes on from WOXC01010157.1 coordinate 12,166, forward strand.
GCTAATACCTGAAAGAAATTATTCAGTTTTCTCAACCATATTAAATATACTCAAGATGTTAAGAGAACAGAGAGACTCTGAAACATGTTTTCAGAAAATTAGGATTTTTTCCCCTAAAAGAGAGAGTACACTAGAAATTATTTTCTTTCCAGAAAGTATCATCTTTAAATGTTTTCTCATCTAGTGCAGGGATTCTTAACTTGGGGTCTGTGAATACACACACTCTCACACACACACACACGCACACACACAAACTTCATATATATATATATATATATACACACACACACATATATATATGCATACCTACATACATGATGCGTATGTATGTGTATAAGTACATATAATGTATATTTATTTGTATGTATAAATACATGTATAATGTGTGTATATTTATATACATATATTTACATATACATATGTGTACTTATATATTCTAATTTCATTTGTTTCTCTCATGATCCTGTATATGTTACATTATGCATTTAGAAACAGTATTCTGAGAAGGGATCAGTCCATAGGTTTCACCAGACTCCCAAAGAGATCTGTGACATATGAAAAGTTTAAGAATCCCTAATCTAGTAGTTTACTATGTTTTCTTTTTTCAGTTCTTTTAGATTTGCTAAGGGAAAGGGGCCTTATTTGGATCATTGCATCTTGAGAAACACTTAAAAAGTTGATCTTGGAGGGAGAATATATTTTATTTCCAGAAAGTTTGGTTCTGTTCCCAACTGGGTTAATTTTCTTGGAAATAGAGTTCTACATTATTGCTTCTGACCTGTTGTGATATACTCTGTCCACTTGCTATTGCTAATCTCTAGATAGTTGGCTTTGAAGGACTATAAGCATTATAAGTGAAGTGTTCTTGCTAGCACCCTGCTCTTCCAACAACCCCCACCTTTTCTCATGGATCTTCCATTTCTCAACTGGAAACCATAATATTTTCACAACTTTGTCCACTGATTAACTGCTGATGTAAGTTTTTTAACATTCCTTGGGTATACTCATTACTAGGTAGGATAATCCATTTGTCATTGATATTTTGGCTACATGACTCTTAGCTCAGGAGTCACAAGTAATATGTGAAATTCTACCTTTGATCTTGGTTACCTGTGTGGCTTTGGGCACATCACAATCTCAGTGCCACTTTTTCTGTATCTGTAAGATGACAGAGTTAGACTCGGTGCCCTCTAAAGTCCCTTTAAAACCTAAACCAATGATCCTATTGTCCCTTCTAAATCCTTTTCTCCAAGCTAAATGCCTCTAGTTCCTCCAACACTAGTTTGAAATTATGTAGATGGTCTAAGTTTCACAAATCTACATTATCTCCTTTGATTTTCACAACAATCCTATGAGGTGGCTGTTATTATTATCTCCATTTTACTGCTAAGAAAACTGGGGCTCTGAGAGAGATTAAATTACTTACCCTAAGCCACGCAGTTAGCATGTCTGAAGTGGGATTTAAAACTAGAGAGTTCTATTTTAAAGCCTAGTGTTCTATCCTCTTCATAATAGCATTTACTGCTATGGGAATATGGGAAGTCTTACCAGATGGAATGGTATCTGAACTAAACGAAGAATCAGACAGATTTCAATACATGAAGGTCGATTAGGAACAAACATTTATTAAAAACGCATTCTGCTCCAGGTATTTTGTCAAGTGTTGAGGATTAAAAAACAAAACAAAACATAAAACTGCTCTCAGTGAGGTTAGTCTTTCAGGGGATATGACATATCCTTCTATGTATATACTGAATAAATATATACAAAATAGACATTAATCTAAGGAAGTTAGAGATAGACAATATTATTGTTCTGGAAATCTAGAAAGGTAAACTATTAACAAAAAAAATGAAATGGTCAATGAAAGACAAAGAACAAATAAATAGATGAATGACTGAATATGAACCAATGCTCAGTGACAATGAGTACAAATAATACAGTGAAATAGATTCTGCCCATAAGAAATGGGATGAGGGTGGAGGGGCAATATGCATATGGGAAAATGGACAGGAACAGGAGTTTTGGACTGGGGAGTCATCAGGATTGTCGTGCCCTCTCTAGGAGCAAAGGTAGCATTGATCTGATTAGCTGCTGGGCAGATTGTTGAGCCTCTGATAGAACTTAGTTTAGTGGTGAATAGCTAAGTTAATGGGAAACATGTTCTGGGATGGACTAGGTTATAGTGGGTAAAAATGTTCCATTTCAGTCTTTTTTGAAAAATTATAACAAAGTATAATAAAAAGATGATTGCACATGAAATTGTTAATCTATTATATGCAACTTGCTATTCCTTTTAAGTATAAAATAAAGCTATCTGGGGTGGCTAGGTGGTACAGTGAATAGAGTATTGGCCGTGGAGTCAGGAGGACTTTGGTTCAGATCCGGCCTGAGACACTTAACACAAAAACTAGCCATGTGACCTTGGGCAAGTCACTTAATCCCAATTGCCCTCCAAAAAGCAAAACAGTAAAAAATAAATAAATATATCTTCTAAATTCCTTTTTTTCTTCCCTTCCCTTCCCCACCTTGAGATGGCTACCATTAGACCATTAGACTCAAATAGCTATGTGTGTATGTGAAACTATTCTATATATACTTCTATTAATTTGTTCTTTTTCTGGATGCAGATGGGATATTTTTTCATATGTCATTTATTTTTGTGTATTTATAATCGTAAAAATACTGTTCTTCAAAGTCATTCTTAAAACAATATGACTATTACTCTATACAGTGTTTCCTTGGTTTTGCTCACTTTATTCTCCATTACATGTACATTTTCCTTGCCTTTCTAAGTTCATTAAGCTCATCATTTCTTATAGTACTGTAATATTTAAGCATAACTCTCCACCACAACTTGTTCAGCCATGCCCCATTTGATGGCAATTTATAATTTGTTTGTTTTTTGCCACCACAAATAAAGCTGCTATAAATATCCCCTCCATATTTAAAGTTGTAATTATCATTTGTGAATTTCCCTCCATTTCACTTTTTCCTTTCTCACCTTCTCTTTTTACCCTATCCTTATTACCTTATCTTTGACCCCAACTTTCCTACTCCCTGTCCCATCCATCCCTCTAAAAATTCCCCTACTCTCCCAATCCCAATCCACACACCCTTACAAAAGTCCCTTCCTATCCCCCAGATAAAAAATCCCTACCCTATATCCCAGATTTCTTATCTTTCTACATCTTCTGAAGACTTCTACACCCTTCCCAACATACATGTTGTTTCCTCTTCAACCCAGATGACAGTAAGGTTCCAACATTACCAGCCCTCCACTCCCACTTGTTTCCTTTGTATTAGTTGTTTCTTCCATGCTCAATTTTATAACATAATGGCTCCCTTTTACCTTTTCTTGCTCAGTTTTGTTTTTTAGAATCACCTTGTCATACACAACTCAGTCACAACCTTTCTTTCAAACTACCTCAGTAATGACAATTTTAAGAATACTGATAACATTTTTACATATATAAGTAAACAGTTTGGCCTTAATGAGTACCTTATAAATTAGACTTTAATGTTTACCTTATATTTCTTCTGGATCTTTTTAATTGAATTTTCCATTAATTCCTGTTCTTCTTTGGTTACAAAAATCTGAAAGTCTTTAAGTTCCTCGAATATCCTTTTTATTTTCATTCAGAATACTCAACTTTGCTCTGTAAGTTGTTCTTGTATGCAACCCCAGTTCCTTTGCTCTTATAATGTTCCAAGACCTATGGTCTTTTACTGTAGAAGCTGCTAGGTCTTGTGAAATTTTGACTTTTCCCACAGTGTTTTTTTCTTCTTGTTTGTAATATTTTCTCCTTAGTCTAGGAGTTTTGAAAGTTGGCTATACCATTCCTGTAAATTTTTCTCCTGGGATTTCTTTCAGGTAGGGAATGGTAGATTTTTTTTTCTATTTTTACTTTACCCTCTCATTCTAGAACAAATCTGCAAAACTTGGCAGTAGGTAGGGACCAAAATTAAAACAAGCTCAACATCTTCAGGCTGCAGATAGGTTTTCAGCAGTTCACTTTACAAGTAAAGTTATAATTAATGATTAAATTATTTTGCAAATAAAACATGTTAAAAAGGAAATTTTCAATTAATAGCAATTAATTACTCTTATTGCTTTAGACTATAGTTCATTGCAAAATCACCTTAATGTTAAAATTACTTTTCTGAGCAGGGAAAGTTTTAATATATTTTTCAGGTTTTCTTACTGTTTATATTAAATTAATGAGACATATTGCACTTCTTGTCAGCAATTAGTGTATCATCAACTACCTTTCACTGCAAAGTCATATGGGGAAAATATATTCTCAAAAAAACTTTTCAATAAAAATCAGGACATAATCCAGAAACTGCCTTCAGCAAATACTCCTTTATGAAGTCAATTTCAGTAAAAGACTTCACAACATAAACAATGTCTTTAGAAATCTGAAAACTAACCCTAGTACCTGTCACATTTTCTGAGTTTATTTTCTTAAAAAAACATTGTTAACCACTGAGATTTTTCAACAATTTGAATGCTTTAATTTGTTGGTTTGTTCATGTCCAATTTGCTTAAGTCAGGATGTTTTGATTTGAAATGGTGATGAAGATTATATTCCTTTGGAACGGCTGGCTTTTACTTCTAGGCAAACAAGGCACAATATTTTGTACCTCATGTAATAAGCAAGTATTTATCCACTCTGGATTAAGCACCTGATGATCTGATTAGATCTTCCATTTGTTTTTATCACCCCTTTTACAAAGTCACCCCAAAAACTTTAATGTTAGAACTAAAAAATTTCCACAGCAATTGCTCACTTATAAAGAAATACTAAACTGAGTGTCTGGTGTTGGAGAGAATGCCAAACACTCATGTAACGTGGAGGACAGACACACAGAAAAAGGTACAGGGGGTATCAGCTGTGTTGGTGTGTGACTGCACTCACTTTGTCCCTGTTTCATGCTAGTAATGAGCAAAACCACAGCAAATAAGATAGGAATCTCACTCCTCCCAGACTAGAGACAGACTGATGATGGTTGATTGCCATGCTTCAATTGACAAACAAGAGAGAGTTCACAGTGGCAACCCACCCCAAGTTGCATGAGGGAAACAATAGCGACTAGTGAAAGGTGGCTTAATTGGGGCACTTGTTGATTCTTTACTTTCTTTTACATCCTCTACACAAAAATAATAATCAAGTTTTTTTTGTTTTGTTTTGTTTTGTTTTGTTTTTCTTTTTGGAGGGCAATTGGGATTAAGTAACTTGCCCAGGGTCACACGGCTAGGTTTTCTGTTTGTGTGTGTGCGTTAAGTGTGTGAGGCCGGATCCGAACTCAGGTCCTTCTGACTCCAGGGCTGACACTCTACTCACTGCGCCACCTAGCCGCCCCAATAATCAAGTTTTAATCCCAAATCATGGGTAATTTTGCCCTATGCCTCAGGTACTCCTTTATTGCCTTATTGTTATTTTCTGTATTCTGTCCAGGGGTTCAACCTCAGGGATTCCTCCACTATCCTAAGTCACAATTGGGCCCCCAGCCATGCTGTTCTGAAAATTTTGCTCCTTTCAATAATAATTTCATAGGGCATGAGCTCATTCCTCCTCACCCACAGCCAAAGCCTCGGAACCCTTCTGGTTAGTACCACTAGGCCTGACTTACTGAAACAGCAGGGTGGGTGACCAGGGGGAGCAAATGTCCTTTAACCTTACCCCACTCAGCCATTTCCTTTCTTAGATGAAAGTTTGTGAGGTAAAAGTTCATGAGGTGAAAGTTCCTGAGGTGAAAGTTTGTGAGGTGAAATTTCTTAAGGACAAGTGAAGTGGAGCTGAAATTTCTTGAGACCTAGTCAGCTTCTTTACAGATACACCCTAGGGCCTGCTGTTGATTCATTAGAGGTGTCTACACTTCACTCATACTAAACCTCCTCCCCTAGAGGGTCCTATATTTTGCAAGATTCTCTCAAGTTATCTTAGGAGGACAACTGCTTTATCCCTTTATTTTTTTGCTGCTATAAGTTCATTTTTGTAGTGATGTCCTCTCTGTAGAAGAAAGCTGAAGAGCCTGGGAACTTATAACCCACTGAGCCATATTTCCAGAGCGCCTTTTTGGGTTCAGTCTCAGAGAAGTGAGAGATTTTGTGAGGTGGAATGCCAGGTATTTGTTGATGTTGGGCTATTTAAATCTAAAGAGATAAGATAATAAAATTCACTTGAGCAGAAAAGGTTACATAGAGAGAGGAGAGAAGGCAACAACCTAGGACAGAGATCCAGATCCCCATGAATAGGAAATTGGACATGTATGATAATTTAGACAGGAACGCTGTGAAGATATATTTGGACAGGTATGATGAGAAGCTGGAAAGCAGTGTTATGAAATCATAGGCAGAAGAGAGAATACAGAAGGAGGGATGGTCATTAACAGTAGCAAAAACGGAAAAGAGGTCAGAAGGGGTGAGGATTGAAAGGAAAACAGGATTTGGCAGGTAGGACCTTATTGGCAACCACAGTACTTTCAAGTTAAACAGTGGGTTTAGAAGAAAAATTGCAAAAGCCTGGGAACTGAGGAAGTCAATGAAGTAAGTGAATGAGAACAGAGCACTTGGTTCACTGTGATGGAAAAGATACACAATAATGGTTTGAAGGCATGGAAAAGTCAAGTAAATATTTTTAAAATTGATATATGAAAATAGGTGTCAATGCTGTAAACATACACATACACTTGAATATATGCACACAAACAGTTGTACTCATACATTCATCTGTATGTATATATGTGTATGTATTATATATGCATATTCATATGCATATGCAGAGAGACAAAAGAGATAGAGAGGTAAAGGGGGAAAGGGAGAGAAGGAAAAGAAGAGGGAGAGGGGGAGGGGAGAAGGGTAGAGGGAGAGAAACTTCTTTCAAATCCAAGGAAGTGCTAATCTTAATTAAGAGATGCATGTTCTCTTTGGGGGCAAAACATAACTGAATCACCATCCTAAAGCCAGATTTTTTATTATACTATTTCATCAACTTACACCTGCTTGTAATGCCTATTTTTGTTTTTACTATATTTAAACTCTTAGAATTTACATTATATATGTATGTATGTTTGTTGTTGTTGTTCAGTCATTTTTAATTTGTGTCCTACTCTTTGTGATACCATTTGGGATTTTCTTGGCAAAGATACTAGAGTGGTTTGCCATTTACTTCTCCAATTCACTTTAGAGTTGAGGAAACTGAGACAAACAGAGCTAAGTGCCTTGCCCAGGGTCACAGAGCTAATAAGAGTCTGAGGCTGGATGTGAATCAGGTCTTCCTGATTCCAGGACTAGCATGCTATCCACTGTTCCACCTAACTGGACATATTATGTATTATATTAATATAATAAATAATGTTATGTTAATGCAATCAATGATGTTGGGTATTGTATTAATATAATTGATATATTAATATATCAAAATTATATATTGTACTATAACATAACAATATTGCCATATCAATATATTACATATTATGTAATCATGTGTATTAAATATATCATATATACATTCATTGTTTTTTATAAATATTTATATCACATAAATATATTCATCTTATACACTGATAAGGAAAACATTAGCTCTGGATGGCCTTGAATGCTAAGTAAAATTTTGAACTTCACTTGAATATTATTAAGTATTAAGTAAAAGAGTGTCATGATTAAAATGATTTATAAGGAACACTATGCTAGCAAGTGTCAAGGGAGAATGGAAGGGAGAGAGATCAAAAGTCAAAAAACAACTAAAAGGTTACTGCAATAATTCCATGTATATTTAGGCAGAGTCTAGACTATGTAGTTGGCAGCTCCCACATGTCATCAGTTCCTGTATCTCAAGAGATAACATTGAGCTTTTAGTTGTTAGTGACTAGGTAATTGTGGGTTCCTTTGAAAGCAACAAGAAAGGAAGCAATGAAATAATGGTAGCAAATTGGCTTACTAGCCAACATGTCTTAAACCTAGCAGTATTTTGAGTCAGACAATATCAGAGGAAGAAGTGACCTTAGAGATCATTAAATTCAAGAACCTTCTTTTATAGATTAAAAAAGGTTAAATAACTTAACAGAATGCATCCACCTAGTTAATGTAAGAGCTTGCACTAGAACTTATTTTCTGATTCCTAGGGTACAGTGATATTTTCAGTTCATTACATCCCTAAGTAAACAGTTATTTTTGCTGAAACTGTGATTTTAATGAAAGAATGAACATTGATCGATAGTCTACTAGGTGTCTAACATTGTGCTAATAGCAAGACAGAAATTCAAATGTAACACAATCATGCCCACAAAGAGGTCACCACAGCAGTGATCAGGGAGAGAAGTTTTATTCTGGGATGTCACAGGAATGGTGAGTGAGATCTTAAGGCAGTCCATTATCACACCCTTTCCTAAAACAATGAGAGTATTGCATTTTTAGCTTTTTAGCTCTAAACTTCAACAACATAGAAATGCATTTCTGTGTTCCTAAAAGGAACAAAATCTTGTTTATAGAACTCAGAATCTCCATTTTATATTGTTTGCTTTTTTAAAAAAAGTGTCTCATATATTCTTAAACATTGCTTTCTGAATTGTCCTACTTATCTGTGCTTTCTTCTGAACTTCTTTCTTCTCTTGTTTATGCATTTATAAAATATATTTCAGGGAACTCCTTTTGGGGAATTGGAAGGTGGACTAAGATAATTACTGCATCCTGTGACTTCTAAATTGCACACTATGACTTTGTAACCATCCTGGAGCATATTAAGGAAAGCTACCCACTTATTTCCCTTCTGCATAAGGTGCCTTCCAGGCTTTTATACTTGCTTATTGATCTTATTCTTTTGGCTAAAGGTGTGTGTGTGTGTGTGTGTGTGTGTGGAGGGGTTGTTCTGTTTTTGTTTGTTTGTTTGTTTGCTTGTTTGTTTGTTTGTAGTCCTGGGGTGAAAGAAGTTATTTATTGTAATTTCTTAGTGGATTTCTTGATGATTTTGTCTAGTAAATTTTGCTTTTTTTTCTTGAGCAGGTATGTGAAAGTTGGGCTTTCTACCTCCATTAAATCATTCATTTTGATTAATGTTTGGCAATATTCTAAAATCTCTCTCTCTCTCTCTCTCTCTCTCTCTCTCTCTCTCTCTCTCTCTCTCTCCTTCCTTTTTTCCCTCCCTCCCTCCCTGTGTGTGTGGCAGAGATATAACAATTATTTAAAACATACACCATTTTATTGATTTTTCTGTTATTTGTATTATCTGCATTTCTGAATATATCCCTTTCCTCCCTTGTTCAAAAACTATATTTTATAATAAAGAATAAAAATTAATGAATAAAGGAAAAATCAGTTAATCAAAATTTACATATGAATAGAATCTGAAAATATGTTGTACATCATGTTACACAGGTGTAGACCTCCATGTCATCAAAGAAGTAACCTCCAAAGAATGGAGGTACATTTTATCATTTTTAATATGAGGAAAATCTTGATCATTACAATTGCATAATATTCAGTTCCTTTTGTTATTTTTTTTTTCATTTGCTCTGTGTGTGTGTGTGTGTGTGTGTGTGTGTGTGTAATCTGGCTTTGCTTATTTCAGTTGATACCATTTCATTACACCAAGTATTCCAAATTTATTCTTCACATTGTCTCTTTCTTTTAGTACATCAGTAATGCATTACAATTATGTAATAAAATTTATTTGACAGTTCCCTAAGAGGTAAACACATACTTTGTTTCTAGTTTGTTGCTACTACAAAAATTAATGCTGCAAACATTTTGGTCCATATGAGACTTTCTCTCTGTATAAATATATTTAGTATATGGCATTTTAAGTAGAATTTTTGGATCAGAGAATATGAACATTTTAGTTACAGTTCAATATATTACAATACAGTACAATACAATATATTAGTATGCCTGTCTCAATAGCCTAATATCATCTATTTCTATATTTTCTCACCTATGATAATTTTCTGGGAATCAAATGAGATGTCAAGTTGTTTTAAATTACATTTCTGTTATTGTTACTGATTTGGAGCTATCTTTCATATGGTTGTAAATAAAATGCCATTCTTTTCTGACAACAAGTTTATTTTATATCACTTGAAACTTATTCAATGTGGAACTTTTTTGGTTCTACATATTTGGCTGTTTCCTTATACAGGGTGTTCCAAAAAGTCTTAGTGCAACTTTAGGTTATTAAACTTTAAATAGCTATTTAGCTTTACTATGGAATAATTTAAATATAATTGTATGTGCATATAAATAAATAAAATTATGTAAGAATGAATAGAAATACTATGAAATAACTAATTTTAATTACTTAAAACTGCATTAAAACTTTAAAATACTGTGTATTTTAAATATAAGATCCTTTTCAGAGATATTTGATGAAGGGACTTCTCCCTCTAATCAATATGTTCCTTTCTTATGTAGTTGCATTGATTTTGTTTGTGAAAATCGTGTACATTTCATTTAATTGGAATGTTCTATTTTGTATAATGGGTTTATTTTATCCCCCTTTGGGTTGTGAATCTTCTCCCATGTTACAGTTGTGAAAGATAATGGGTATAGTTCTCTTCTAACATTTAAGAATGATGTGAGCTTTCATATTTAGTATTTTCCCTCCATTTTGAACTTATTTTGGTGCATAGTGTAAGTTGTTGATCCAAATGTTATTTTTACATAACAGTTTTCCAGTTTTCTCTACTCAGCTGTTCTTTCAAGTAATTTATATTCTTGGTTTTATTGAATACTCTATTATTGATTTTAAATGTTGCTTATTCTTCCTTGTCTAGTTTACTCCACTGTTCTATTTTTTTTTTGTTTTTACCAGTACAGAATAGTTTTAATGAGTTCTGTTTACCATGTAATACATATTTTATTCTTCAATTTTGCTTGACGTTTAAGAGGTTTCCCCCTTTCTAAATAAATTTAACTATTACTTTTTCTAGTGCTATAAAATATCCCCTTCATAGCTGATTTGTAGAGATTTGTCTATAAATTAATTTATGTAGTACCATTTGATTGAAGAAATCTAATCTTGAGCACAAATATCTTTCTAGTTTGTCATTCTTTATCTCTTTAAAGAATATTTTGTAATTATATTATATGTTTTAATGTGCCTTGTTATATTAATTTCCTGATTTGTGCTATATTTTACAATTATTATGAAAGGGACTACTTTTTAATTATTTCATCCAGAATATTATCAAAAATATTTTACAAGGGAGTGGGTGACAAGGGAGGAAGGGAATGGATCTGAAAATCGAAGTTTTAAAATTAAATGTTTCATAAGATGTCCAGGCATTGGGGCTCAGAGATTCACCTTGCCCTAATGGCAAAGTGGAAGGGGATATGGGAGAAAATATGGGAGAGAGCAGATTGGATGAGGGGATATCTAGTGGGACTGCTATTCTGGGGTGGTGGGTAGGGAAAAAATGTAACTCATAATCTGATGGAAATGAATGATGTAAATCAGAAGTTAATAAAGCATTTGTTTAATTAAAAATATTTTAAAGAAATGTTTTTCCCCCCTCGGGGTTTTATTTCTGTATGCTATTTTGCTTAACTAGCACCTAAGTAATTTAGTGGATAGAACACTGGGGCTTGGAATCTCATTTTCCTGAGTTCAAATCTGATCTCAGACACTTACTAGCTGAGTGACTCTGGACAAGTCATTTAAGACTCTTTGTTAGCCTCAGTTTTTCATTATAAAATGAGCCAGAGAAGGAAGTGCAGAGAACTCCAGCAATTTTTCTAAGAAAATCCCCAAATGGGGTCACAAATAGTCGGACACTTCTCAGCAAAAACAAACTTTGCTTATTTTGTATTGTCTCAATTAATTACTTTGTTGATTCATTGAATTTATCTATGTAGAACAGTAAAATATTTTTCACTAACAGATTACCTCACATTTGTGAAGAATACATGTGACAAAGTTGTATTTCATAAATCTTAGCAATTGTAGAATCCTCACTTGCCTTTGTTGTAACTTTCTTTTGGGCTCCAAGGTCTTTGTAGAGTCAGTAGACATCATCTTCTCTCGTTAGCTGAAGCTGCTTCATCTCAGCTATGACTATCCTTTCATATTTGTTTGTGTCTGTGTTTGGGTTCCTATGTCTCTCTTTGCTTTAGAATGAATGTGTTCTTTTCTACTGATCCAGCTTTTCTAATAAAATGATCAGTGAGAGAAGGAGGAGAGAAATAGTGAGAATGAAAGTTGCTTCTCCTTGCACAGTCATTTCCTTTCCAGAAACTTGGTTCAGACAGGAATCTCCAATTCTCTTCTTGAAATACTCTACCATTGATATGGACTAGTTTTGTCTAGGAACTACTGAAATTTATCAGCTTTTTAAATTTCCCACAGATATAGCTCTCTTGTTTGGTTAGTCATTCATGATTTGTTTTCATTTTCTTAACACAGCCAAAGAATTATATATTGATTGTGTTTTAAATGTTTGATAGTATTCATCTTTAATGAATTCTAGGCAGATCTGGACCAGTTTATTTTTCCCTTTTGTAGTTGCTTACAGTTCATTCTTATTTTCTGAAATTAGTTTGAAATCACTATTATATGTTCATGTAATTTGAATACTCTATAAATTTGTAAACCATTTACTTTTTTCTCAGCATTGTTGGTATAAAAGTGTATTGTATACTGCATGAAACTTTTTTTAATCTTCTCTGTTGTGATTTTATTCAAAGGGATTTTTATTTTTCTCCCTCTTTTTAATCAGTTTAGTAAAAGTTTATTGTTACTTTTTTCAAAAAAATAGTTTTTACCTTTGTCATTTGTCCATTTCATCTATTTCTTCTCTAATTTCTAGGATTCCATTTTTATGTTTATTTTAGGTTTTATTTCTTTACTAATTTTAATATTATATAGTCACCTGACTAATTAGAATTAATAAATGTATTTTGTTAATATGCATTCTCAGAGATATAATTTTTTCTCTGAGTATTACTTTTGTTGCATCCCAGGAATTTTGGTATTTTGTCTTATTGTCATCGTTCTCTTTCATATAGTTACTTCGTGATTCTATGATTTGTTGTTTGATCCAAACATTATTCAGAATATGTTTGTTATATGAATTGAGGAATGAATGATGCCATTATTTATCTCTTACCCTATGCTAACCACTCTGCTAAATTCTGAGAATATAAATATAAAATTAAAGGTCATCCTTTTATTCAGAAAATTTACTCAGAAAATTTATATGATAATTAGGAAAAACTATGGCATATGCATATGCACATATATTTGTTAGATATGTTTGTGAACATATATGTGTATACATATATATTATGTCTAATGTATTTTATCTTTTGCTTATTTAGCATTTTAAATTAGTTACTCTATGCCCTAGTAAGTGGTATCTTTTCATAATAGTATGATAGCTAGAAATATTTATATTCATTTTGATTCCTGTTCAAGAGATGCCATGTGTCTTTCTACTCTAAATTCTCCAAGTTTGTTAAACTTCATATTTTCATTTTTGTTTAACATTTTTATACTTATCTCGTTCTGGGGGAGTATTATTAAAATCTTGTAGAATTCTGAGGCCAGTCTGTCTCACATAATTGTTGGAAAAATCATGATTTGTAACAAAAGTTATAGCTGAGAAGACCCAAAACATCAACCACACCAGCTGTCTCATACCTTCTTGTGTAAGAATCTATTTTCTCTGAGACCAAAATGATTTCATTCTACAATTTGACCTATTCTGTTTGGCCTCAAATGATAAAATTAAGAATGATGCATATGACTTTAGAACACATAGACTTTGCCTCAAAGTATAGAAAAAACTTCTCCCAAATAACTATGCAAAAGAACAATGGCAGCCCATTGTGAATTTCTTATACTAGAAGTCCCCAAAAGACAGCTAGATAATAACTTATTCATAGTTTTGTATGAATGTTTATCATTTAAATATGAATTGGACTTTATGATTTCTGAAGTTCACCCAGCTTAAATTCTGATTCCATAATACATATTCCCTCTGAGCTACAGTATCCCACCCTACAATGTGTTCCTTGCATCACAAAATTTGCAGTGTGAAATTTTCAGTGATCACAGTTGTGTTGAATCTCAGTGGTACAACTATGTTCCAAGCAAGTATGAAGACTTCTTTTATTCAATTCAGTAACAACCTTCACATTTAATGCATATTTCATAATCTTTCTACTTCCATTTCTTAATTTCCATTATTTTCACTTTCAGACCAGAGCTGTTTTTTCCCAGTTTTCTTGTTCTTTTTTAATGTTTTATCATTGTATTTTTTTGTATTACTACAGTATTCCCCAGTATCCCTCACACTTCCTCTTGCAGAGAGCAATATCATATAAGAAATATTTTAAAGACAAAAATAGGAAGAAGGAAAACTATACAAACAGCACAACTGATTAATATAACATAAAATCTGAAAACACTCTTTCTTAATTCTCTTTGTCTTCATAGTCCTTTCTGTGTGAGCCAAAAGTCCCAGGTGGAAATTTCTGCCCTAGCAGCCACCAGGATTAAAACGTGGTAATTTCCATGATTTCTCCTCACAGGATTGTCTTGAAATTGACAATTCCTTTTTTCTAGGTACAAAATTCCTTGATTTATAAAATGTTGTTGATAATACTGTACTACCTTGCCCCAAAGGTTTTTATAAGGAAAGAAGCGTTGGTAAACCTTAAAGACCAATAGAAAAGTAGGGAACCAATAGTCCCTATGATTTTGCAATTATGGAACAGTAGAATGTCTAAATTGGACAGGACCTTGGCGATTATCTCTTTCAATACCCACATTTTACAAAGTAAATGAATCCTAGCACATGGAAGTGAATGACCAAGAGTTCTATGACTAGTAAGTAGAGTAGCCAGGATCTGAACCCAGATTTCCATGATTTTAGAATAGTATTTCTTTAACCAACTTAGCTATGTTTTCTCTTTTTTAACCTTTTGTAAAATTACTTAATATCTTCCTTTGAAGCCCATAGTTTCTTTAAAAACTTAATCTTCCTTAGAACTCAGTTCATCTATTCCTTCTTTGAGAGTTAATATTTCTAAGGCTCAGTGTCTCAAACCAGGAGTTCTTAACCTATTTTGAAATGGACATTTTTGTTCATCCTTTCTCAAAATGTAATTTAAAAAAATCTTATTTTAACAAAGTACTGAATTGTAATTAGAGTTTAGGAAAAATAAGTGTGATTTTTTTTCCTATCCAGGTTTACAGACTTTTTGAAATTTATCCACAGACTCCTTGGAGGTCCACAAGCTATTAGGCTAAAAAACCCTGTCTTAGATTAACATAAATATAAATGTTAGCGTGTTTATTTCTAATCAATTGGGATTACTATTTTAAATCACTAGAGGAAAGCTATGGAGGAAAATAATAATCAAAATTACAAACATGATATATATATATATATATATATATATATATATATATATATATATATATATATATATATATGACAGAAATCAATGGATTTGCAATCAAAGGAACTGGGTTCAAATTTTAAAAATAAATTTATTTAATTTTTTTTTTACTTTTCAACATTCATTTCCACAAGATTTTGAGTTACAAATTTTCTCACCATCTCTTCCCTATTCCCCACCCCAAGATAGCAAACATGCTGAATATCCCTTCCCCCAATCTGTTCTCTCTTATGTCCTTCCCCATTACAACCCCTTACTTTCTTGAAGGGCAGGATAGATTTCTATATCCCATTACCTGTATATCTTATTTCCCAATTGCATGTATTTTACATTTGTTTTTAAAACTTTGATTTCCAGACTCTTTCCATTCTTCCGTCCTCACCCACCCCGACTGGGAAGACAAGCAATTCAATATAGGCTGTACATGTGTAGTTACACAAAACATTTCCATAGAAGTTATATTGTGAAAGACTATATTTCCCTCTATCCTATCCTGCCCCCCACTTATTCTATTTTCTCCTTTGACCCTTTCCCTTTACAAAAGGGACAAGTTTGCTTCTAACTATCATCTCCCCAATCTGCCCTCCCTTCTATCACCCCCTCTTATCCCCTCCCCCCTACTTTCCTGTAGGATAAAATACCCAATTGAGTGTGTATATTATTCCCTCCTTAAGCCAAATCCAATGAGAGTAAGGTTGACTCATTCCCTTTCACCTTCCTACTCTTCCACTCCATTGTAACAGTTTTTTTGTCTCTTTTCTGTGAGATAATTTACCCTATTCTACCTCTCCCTTTTTCCTTCTCACAATATATTCTTCTCTCACCTCTTAATTTTATTTTTAGATCCCTTCATAATCAACTCATCCTGTGCACTCTATGTATATATAAACACACACACACACACACACAAATACACGCACACACACACACACCATCCTACACATACTTATATGTATATATATATATCTATATAGATATGTGTACATATATGTATATATATATATCTATGTATATATATATATCTATATAGATATGTGTACATATATGTATATATATATCTATGTATATATATGTACACATATATCTATATCTATATATCTATAAATACATATATATGTATATATATATATATATATGTTCCCTTCAACTATCCTCATAATGAGAAGAGTCTCATGCATTACAATGATTGTTTTTCCATGTATGAATGTAAATAGTTCTGTAAATAGTTGAACTTTAATAAGTTCCTTATGCTTTCTTTTTTCCTGTAGAAGCTGCTAGATCTTGTTTATCCTAATTGTGTTTCCACGGGATTCAAATTGTCTCTTCTTGACAGCTTGTAATATTTTCTCCCTGACCAGGGGATTCTGGGATTTGTCTATAATATTCCTAGGAGTTTTCTTTTTTGGATCTTTTTCTAGAGGCTATCAGTGAATTCTTTCAATTTCTGTTTTGCCTTCTGTTTTAGAAAATCAGGGCAATTTTGTTTGATAATTTCTTGAAAAATGAAGTCAAGGCTCTTTTTTGATCATGCCTTTAAGGTACTCCAATAATTTTAAAATTATCTTTCCTGGATCTATTTTCTAATTGAGTGGTTTTTCCAATAAGATGTTTCATATTTACTTCCTTTTTTTCATTTTTAGGATCTGTTTTATAGTATCTTGATTTGTCATAAAGTCATTAGCTTCTAATTGCTCCAGTCTAATTCTGAAGGAATTATTCTCTTCAGTGATTATTCGGAATTCTTTTTCCATCTTACCAATGCCGCTTTTTAAGGCATTCTTTTCCTCATTAGCTTTTTGGACCTGTTTTGGTATTTGAGTTAGTCTATTTTAAGGTGTTATTTTCTTCTGTCAGGCTATTGATTCGTTTTGTATAATTTTCTTGTATCATTCTCATTTCTCTTCCCAAATTTTCCTTCACTTCTCTTATTTGATTTTCAAAATGCTTCTTGAGCTCCTCCATGGCCTGTGACCAGTTCTTATTTTTTCTTGGTGGCTTCTGATGCAGGAGTTTTGACTTTTTTTGTTTTCTCCTTGTTCTGTGTTTTGATCCTCTTTGTCCCCACAAAAGATTATATAGTTTAATTCTGCTTCCTCTGTTTGCTCATCTTTCCTGCCAATTACTTGACTTCTGATCTTTTTGGCACATTAGATCTCTGCTTCCAGAGTGGAGAATGTGTGTCCCAAATTTCTGGGGTTTTGCACAGCTGTTGTCATAGCTGTTGTGAGAGCTATGAGGAAGATGCCCTCTCTACAGCCACCACAAGTTCTGCCACACCAGCACTCCCCACCTCAGGGCCACCACCCAAGACTGAAACTCAGATCCTAGCAGGTC
Organism: Gymnobelideus leadbeateri; assembly: GCA_011680675.1. Taxonomy (NCBI): domain Eukaryota; kingdom Metazoa; phylum Chordata; class Mammalia; order Diprotodontia; family Petauridae; genus Gymnobelideus; species Gymnobelideus leadbeateri. Next base: position 29,903 of record WOXC01010157.1, read on the forward strand.
AAAGTGAGAGCAGTTCCCCTCTGAATGGGTGCTTCATCCCCTATGAACTGTAGGCCTGGATCTCAGGAGGCATCCATGGGCCAGTAACTGTAACTGCCACCACCTCCCCCACCCAGGGGTCAAGGACTGAACCATGCTCTTCTCTCACCCAGTTCCAACAGAGTTCCCCACTGACCTTTTACTTTCTCTTTGGTGTTTATGGGTTGAGAACTCTTGAAACTGCCACAGCTGCAAGTTATTCACTATCCTTAAGTCAGCTCCAACTAGTCTGTGCCATGGGTCTGGGTCACCCTCAGTCTGGACTAGTGAAGCTCATGCAGGATTACACTCTTCTCCCAGGTGGATGTGATGGACCCTTCCTGTTGGCCTGCCAGGCTTACATCAGCAGATTTGTTTCTCTCTGTCACTTTGAGCATTCTGTAGCTCTAAAATTTCTATAGAGTCATCTTTTACAGGTATTGGAGGTGATTGGGGCAGGAGCTCAAGCAAGTTCTTGCTTTTATTCCACCAGCTTGTCTCTACCCCGCTGGGTTCAAATTTTTTAATTACCTTGGGCAATTCACTTAATGGTCTTCAGAACCCTCATTAGTAATGAGAGAGTTAAATAAATGACCTCTGAGATCTCTTTCATCTCTAAATCTATGTACCATTAAGGTCTTCTATCTCAGAAACTGTATAAGAAACACACACACATAGGTAGATAGATAGATAAATAGATAGATAGATAGATAGATAGATAGATAGATAGATAGATAGATATTATATATAGGTATAGATATAGATGATATAGATATAGATATGGATAGGAAATTTAATTCTCCAGTGAGTTATATTGCATTTTATGACTTTGAAAAATAAAAAAAAAGTTTACCTTTAAGGCACTTTAGTGTCCTTTTTTGAAACCTCAAAATCCTATTTCAAATATTCAGAAAATTTTGCATTTAGAATTGGTTATACAATTGTATTCCTGTTCCTGTCAACCAACAAACATTTATTAAGGACCTACTATGTGCCAAAAGTGGCAGTATTTTTTTTACAATAAATGATAAACTCTTGTATTTTGATATTTGTCACTGAAAAGTTAGATTCACAAAAGACTGCTTTGGAAAATACAAAGAACAGACAATCTTTTGTAGTATACTCAAATCATGTCACTTAATTTTACAGACACATTCAGAATGTTGGCAATTACTATAGTTTAATTATTTATAGTCTTATACAAAAGACTAACTACAAAGCATTTATGAACACACTTAGATAATAACTAATGACAAAATTAACAATGAATGTTGACATTTCAAATAATTTTAATGAAAAGCAGCCAATCCACTAAAGTAAATTTAACCTTTCTCATACTATTAGTATTCTTTCCCAGGGGAGCTGCTTAACAATTTCTGTAGGTTTTCTAAAAGAAGCAAAATAGTTTAAAATCTTTTCCTTGGAGTCACATTCACTGCCTGATATATTTTGATAAAATGAAATAAAATTTATGTAAAAAGAAAAACTTACTTATAATTTTCATGGGAATGAATGGCCTTGTGCTTTTATGGTATTCTTCTTTAACATCTGTAGTCATACAATTCCCCTGTAGAAGCTTTTCGATAATATCTTATTATGACATGAAAGTGATCTTTGTTTCTTGAAGGTTCTGCCAATATAGTGAAAATTGTGACAGATCCTAAATATTAGGAACCTGAGACCCAGAGATGTAAAATGATCCTACCCAAGTCATATAGATAGTTAGTGGCACACCAAACACTCTGGGTGTTTTGATTCTAATTCTGGGTGATGGGGTAGTTTGTTTAATGTTAATCTTTAGGAAGTAATGTATAGAGTAGAAGCAGCACTTCCGCAGAGCTCTAGCACACACCACTTCAAAATTATGTAAAAGGGGGACTCTGAATGACATCTGGAGCTCCAGAACCCACAAAATGGCACAGAGTAAGTAGCTAACCTCCCTCTGAGAACAGCCCAGCAGCCAGGCATGGAGCAGCCAACACAGATCTCTGGGAGCCAAGCCTAGGTACATGTGGGTTGGAGGTTTAAGCCTTAGGGTGGCAGGACCAGCAGCCAGCTGAAGGGGCCCCAGAACACAATAGCTGTGGTGTTTCCAGAATTATCAACACATAGATGACTAGGACAAAGTGAGAGGCCTGTGCCTTATAGACTTTGGGACTGGTTGAGAGAGCTCATCAGCTTTTTCCCCTGGGGGTGAGAAGCCACTAAGGAGCTGGCTCAGGTTGTGCCACATTACCACATTGCAGCTTCAGATCCTGGCTTGTAAACTGTAGGGGGATCTGGTGATCAGTCTGGGGGGTAATCGATCTTGCTTTACCCTTCTTGGATCTGGATTGTGGTCTGGGGTGGAGGTCTTGGGGTGTGTGACCAGCTTGCCAGAGTGTGTGGAGGCTTCATAGAGGCCACCCAACTAATACCTCTGGAAGTTGAGAAAACCAAAGCATTTGGGATGGAAGCTCCCCTGGCTAGTGGCAGAGTCCTACTGTGGCAAAAAGCCCAAAAGTCAAGTAATTTGAGTGGCAACATGCCTGGGCAAAGGAAACAAAATAAACAGAAACATTCAACGTTAGACTCCTATTTGGGGGGGGGGGGGGCAAAGAGGATCAAAGCATGGAAAAGGAAGAAGATTGTGAGGTCAGAAATCCTGCACCAAAAGCCCCAAAAGAAAATACAAGCTGGCTACAGGCCATAGAGGACCTTAAGAAGCAGATAAGAGAAGTGGGGGAAAATTGGGTAGAGAAATGAGAAAGATGCAAGAAAAGTATGAAATGAGAGTCAGCCTGACTGAGGAAAATAACACCTTAAAAAAAGACTAACTCAAATGGCAAAAGAGGCTCAAAAAGACAAGGAGGAGAAGAATTCCTTAAAAAGCCAGATTTGCCAGATGGAAAAAGAATCTCAAAAGATCACTGAGGACAATCATTCCTTCAGAATTAGACTGGAGCAAATGAAAGCTAGTGACTTTATGAGAAATCAAGATGCTATTAAGCAGATCCAAACAAATGAAAGAATAGAAGGCAATGTGAAATATCTCATGGGAAAAACCACTGACCTGGAAAATAGATCCAGGTGAGACAATCTAAAAATTATTCGACTACCTGAAAACTATGATCAAAGAAAGAATCTATAAATCATACTTCAAGAAATTCTCCAGGAAAATTGCTCTGATGTTTTTAGAACAGGAGTGCAAAATAGAGGTTGAAAGAATCCACCAAACACCTCCTGAAATAGATCTTAAAATGAAAACTCCTAGAAATATTGTAGCCAGGTTCAAGAATTCCCAGATCAAGGAGAGAATATTACAAGCAGCAAGGAAGAAACAATTTCAATATTGTGGAAACCCAATCAGGATAGCACAGGATCTCGCAGGTTCTATACTGAGGGACCAAAGGGCCTGGAATATGATATTCCTCAGATCAAAGGACCTGGGATTAAAACCAACAATCACCTACCCAGCAAAATCGAGTATCATGTTTCAGGGGAAAATATGGTTATAAAGTGGAATAGAGGACTTTCAAGCATTTTTGAGGAAAAATCCAGAGTTGAATAGAAAATTTGACATTCAGATACAAGAAGTAAGAGATGCTTAAGAAGGTTAACAGAGAAAAGAAATAATTGTGAACTTATCAAAGTTGAAGTATTTATATTCCTACAGGGAAAAACGATAATTGTAATAGATGAAACTTTTCTCCGTATGAAAATAGTTGAAGAAGGGTATATGGGCATGTGAATACATGTGTGAATGTGTGTATATATATGTTTTCAGGTATACATAGTTAGAAGGCACAGGTCGAATGTAATAGGAAGGGATGATACTTAAAAGCTGACATTAAGAGTTGAGAGAATAATATAATTAAAGGCAATAGGGAGAGACAGAATGCGGCGAACTATCTCATATAGAAGAAGCAAGGGAAAATGGCTACAAGAGAGGGGAAGAATAGGAAGGCAAAAAGGCAAAACCTTATTCTCATTGAATTTGGATCAGGGAGAGAATGACATACATACTAAAAAGGGTATGGGGGGCAATGAAAGGGAGGGCAGGCTGGGAGGGAGTTGGAAGCACCCACTTTTGAAAAGGGACAGGACCAAAGTGGGGAGTGGACCAGGTGAGTGGTGGATTAGGAGGGAGGGAAATATAGTCAGTCTTGTACAATATATCTACTATGGTAATGTTTTGCATAGCTACACATGTACAGTATATACTGAGTTGCTTATCTTCCTTTTAAAATCAAATTTTTAAAAAATATATAAATACTATGATTAATACTATTTTGCATATAATTGGGAGATAAAATGTGCAGGCATTGGGTAATGAGGATTCATCTTGCCTTACTGGAAAAGTCGAAGGGGGTATGGGAGAAGAGATGGGAGAGAGTAGATTGGATGAGGGGATAACTTGTGGGACTCCTATTCTGGGGTGGTGGGTAGGGAAAAATGGGGAAAAAGTGTAACTCAAAATCTGGCAGAAATGAATGATACAAACCAGAAGTTAATAAAACATTTGAAAAAAAAAAGAAAGTAATGTATGAAGCAATGGATGAACATTACTCACGAACAAATCACTAAACCTTTAAAGATGTATTTTATCATGATGTAAGCCTCCCTTCATGCTCTTAAGGTGTTCCAGACCTGACTCAGACATCAGAACTCAACTTGCCAAGGATCTGATCCCTAAGAGGTAGAGTTCAGGTTTCTTTTGCTTTCTACCTCATTGCCCACTATACAGTAACTCCAGAGATATCTTCAAAAGAAATTTTGACCATGGCTCATATCAAGAGTCTCTACAAAAAGTGTATAGTAGAATCCCTTCTAGAAAAGATATTCAATGCCTAGTATGAGTACCACAGGCATAATAGCTATATTTCTTCTGTAAGAGATAAATGGGATAATCAAGAAAGGCTTCTTGTAGAAGGTGATTTTTGAGCTGAGTCTTAAAAGAACTAAGATATTCTGGGAATTAAGGTAGTAAGTCGGTACTTTCTGGGCATGGGTGGCAGTGAAAAGTAATGGAGATAGGTAAGGCAATGCAGTATATGAGGAACAGTAGGACAGCACAAGCAAGAAAGGAGAGAAAATGTATTGATACTGAAAAGAAAGTTTATGGCATCGATCTGAAGGTCTTTAAGAGTCAAAAAAAAAAGTTTACATTTGATCCTAGAAGAAAACAGGGAGCCCCAGATTTTATTGTATAGGATACTTAAGAAAAATCATTTTCATAATTATGTGGAAGATGGTTTGAAGTGGTGAAATATTAATTAGAAGATTGCAAGAGCCTAAATTGTGGATTCCCTTTCCATGACCTCTAATTTTAATTTCTCTTCTTATGCAACTTTTCTTTCATTTCTTTCTTCCACTTTGGGAGCCCTTCATGCCAATCTCTTATCATGTCTTATGTTCTCCTTGTAATTATTATGGAATTATTTTCTTCTGGAATTTTATTTTATCATTCCCTTAACTCCTGGGTTCAAATTCAGAATGAAATTAAGATTAACTGTGCTAACTTACATTTATCTCCAAGGTGCCATTTAAGAAAATGACTGTTCTAACCATGTGTAATATTATTTTATTGGATTTAGGATGTATGGTTTTAGGGTTTTTTTGGTGTTTATTTTTTCTTTTATAAATGAAATAAATGGGATATGTATAATTTTGTGCCCCCAAATTGTAACATATTAAAGGACTAAGAATGGAATGGGATGTTGGAATTTTTTCAGAGGAAATATTACACAGTTTGGACTGTATTTACCAGGGTTCAGCGAAATTCATGAAACTGAATAACACAGTAAATGATGGAGTTCTACCCTTCTCTAGACCCACACACTTCAATGAACTATGTCCTCTATTACCTGGTATATTTACCAAATAAGAACAACTCTTAAATTGAGTTACAGAATCAATCAATGAACATTATTTGAATAAGATTTGCCTTAGACCAAACTGGAAAGCTCTTTAGTGCTATCAAATTGGGAAAAATGCAACTGGCTAACCGAATGAGTTACTTGTGACTTTTAGAATTTTAAGTAGCATAGATAATCTAGTAGTACCATAATCCAAAGGGACCATCCCAGCAGTGAAAGATTTAAGTTAAGTGGTTTAAAATTCCACCTTGAGCCAAGGCTTCTACTGGGAACTGGTCTTGGAAAAGGGAAAGAGTTTCTCTTTCTCACTTTCTTCAACCCAGCAATTTATGGTCACTTTTTGGTTTCTTTATTACGGACATTATTGAAGTTTGCAGCTGTTTTATAAATAGCTTTTGAAATAAAGAGATACAAGTCCTATTGTTCTAGTTTGTATCTTTAAATTTAATTCGTGTATTTTCTAATGAACCCATAATTTGTATGTTTCTGCATAGTACACACTATTTTTATTTCACACATTAATTTTTCATATCCTGTACCATTTTCTTTCAATAAGAGAAAATGGTAAAGTGATGGTTAGGTATCAGCAACATCTTTTGACCTAATACGTATAATTTCAAACCTTGGTTTATATCTAGCATTCAAATATTGTTGTTCTTGTTTTTCACTTATTCAATTATTAGGTTTTAATATATTATATAATGATGTCAGACATTGCAATGCTTGTATTTCACTTATTCAATTATTAGTTTTTAATATATTATATAATGATGTCAGACATTGCAATGCTTGTATTTCACTTATTCAATTATTAGTTTTTAATATATTATATAATGATGTCAGACATTGCAATGCTTGTATTTCACTTATTCAATTATTAGTTTTTAATATATTATATAATGATGTCAGACATTGCAATGCTTGTATTTTGGCATGGTCCCTTTCTGGTATTTTCAGATGAGAGAGAAATTTAACTTTGCAGGTGCTAGGTGACATTACAGCCAACTCTACCATTTATGTTAGATGTTATCAGGTAGTTTTGTCCTACATATTAATTAAGTTTCTAGAGTATAATGACAAAGGAATCCTTTATTGCTATATTTAGTGATGTGCTTAAAGTACTGACCTACATGATGCTATTTTAAATCATTTTGTTCCTTAACAATTTTAGACTGACTTGCTTCCACTATTAATTAATTAAGTGGTTCTTGCTTATAACTAGATATTTTTGGTTCTTCTTCTAAGGTGTATTTGACAGTGATCATTGAAGGTGTTGTAGGCTTTAAGAATATCAGTTTCTCAGTTCTGATCAGAAAGATTGTGAGTATGTAGAATGCATTCTGTATTTGCTTAGATTTGAATGTGGCTTTTGTCACTATCTGAGTGACCTTGGTAATACACACTAGAGCTCATTTTCTTCTACTGTAAATTAAAGCAATCAAAACAAAATGATTTTAAATGCCTTCTAGCATTTCAACTTTTTAAACAAGAATTAATAAAAATATCTACCCACTTTGACCTGATAAAATTTATTTTGAGGCAGATTATGTTTTTTTCTTTTTAAAGAAATATGTTTACCCGAGATCAGATCCGGCCTCAGAAAATGAGCACCCACGCATAAATAATGACTAGCCGTGTAACCTTGAGCAAGTTACTTAACCCCAATTGCTTAAAAAAAAAAAAATTAAAAAAAAAAGAAATATGTTTAAAGTACCTACCTCTTTTTGTTCAGTATATGCTAAAAATATCTATTGATATTTAATAACAAAATATGATTATTTTTAGTCCTGTCCTGAACTCTTATAAGAAAACTGAAGTCAGACATTACATTAAAACTAAATTTCCTTTCATCCATCTTTTTAATAACTAACACCTGAGATCCTCTATTGCTGACAGAGAGAAAAGAATCACTCCCCAGGCAAAGTGTGAAGTTTTTAATCAGCTTACATTGGTGAATTTAAATTAATTTTTGGCAGGTCAGTTTTGCTTTCTTAGACAAGGTTCACTGTTTCAAATTTGACAGTGCAGTGTGATTGTATCTGTTGCTCAGACTTTCTGTCTAATCCAATAACTGATTAATGTATCATGATTAATGTATTTCTCAAAATCCCTAAAGACATGCTGTTGCTAAAAATAGCACAGGAACTTAAAACAATCTTCATTTAACAGAGAAGAATTGCTATTTAGTTACAGTTTGAAATCACTATAATTTTTCTGGGTGATAACAAATTTTAAAATATGTTGTAATTGAATCAAATGAGATGTTGAAAGTGATGTCATATTTGTTGTCTCAGTTTGTTGACTTTGTCAGAACCAGATTTTTATTTGATAAAGAAAATCAAATAGGGTCTTAGTCTTCATAAATCTAGCTTAGTATACATTCTACTATATCATATGCTACTCTGCTTTTTTGAAAAGGACAAAAAAAAACTATCCATAGAGTTGTAGCACCAAGCACCCTAGCATACACAGGGTGGCTGCCAACACAAGCTCTTAGATCTGCTTTCCTAAAGAAAAGCAACTCAAAAATGGGTTAACAATCTTACTTTACCCTGAAGTTCAGAGACTACAAACAAGTTACAAACAGAAGTTACAAGCAGACAGAAAAATAGATCAGCATACAGGCTTCCAGGCGGCTCAGTAGCTGCCCAGAGTCTAGTCTGGTCAAATCCAACAACTCTTCTTAAAGTGAGCCCCAAAACAAAACCTCATATCAGGGTATATATATATATATATATATATATATATATATACATGTGTGTGTGTGTGTATGTATGTGTGTATGTATATACATATATATGTATATATATATATATATACATATATATGTATACATATACATATGTCCTTGTCCTGGCTCAGAGTATGTCACAGCCCTCTTGACCCACTGTCCAATCACAAAGCAACAAGGTGAGGGCATTCCTGAAAACCAAGCAATCCGGCACAGGCTCCATATGACCACATTCAGCCAATTATAGGCCAGAGTATATTTTCAAATCTGGGAAGGTTCTCAGAGTCACTTAAGCCTATCAAAGGGCCTAGGGGCACAGAAGATCTTAGATTCTCATTCCCATAACAAGAGTAGGAATACATAGTTCATTTATTCTGTGTTTCATATTGAGCAGACCACAGTAAAGTATATGAATATTGTCACTATTATTATTTTATTTTATCATGAGCAAAAAAAATGGCTAAAATAGAAAGGAAAATCACACTGCTCATCTCAAACATAGTCTAGTAAAACAAATCCATAGATTTGTCATGTCATAGCTCATGATGCACTGAGGCCTCATACTTGCTCTGCCAGGAAACATGTCATGTTTCATTATTAGCCATATAAGGTCATAGTTTGTTGTTGCATTATCAGAATTTTTCCATCATTCCATGATGATTTTCTTTCCAATGGTGGTGTAACTTTTCTGGACCTATTTACTTTAGTCTATATATTTTCATTAAAGTTTTCCAAGGTTTCTCTACAATCACCACTTTTGTGGTGCAATAATATCCCATTTGGTGTTTATGCCATAATTTGTTCATCCTTTCCCCAAATTTTACTCCCATAAAATTTCCAGGGGCTGCTAGGTGGCGAAGTGAATAGAGCCCGGGCCCTGGAATCAGAAGGACCTGAGTTCGGAGCCGGCCTCAGACACTTAATCCATACAAACAAAAACCTAGCCGAGTAACCTTGGGCAAATTACTTAACCCCAATTGCCCTAAAGGGGCGGCTAGGTGGCGCAGTGAGTAAGAGCGCCAGCCTCGGAGTTGGGATGACCCGAGATCAGATCCAGCCTCAGAAAATGAGCACCCACGAATAAATAATGACTAGCCTTGTAACCTTGAGCAAGTTACTTAACCCCAATTGCTTTAAAAAAAAAATTCCAGTTTCTTGCTAAGGCAGAAAAAAAAGGTGTTATTACTATTTTGCATATTTTTCTTTTATTTTGCGTTTGATCTGTTTTGAGTGTAGGACTATTAGTAGTAGTATCACAGTGTCAAAGGATATGCCTGAATAGTGGTTTCTTGGAGATAATTTCTGAATTGCTTTTGAGAATGGACCAATTCCCAGCTACAACAATCATGCCCATTGTGCCTTTGTTGAGCCCCTCCAGTAATCATCATTTTACTTCTACCTCCTTCCCCATCTTCAGTTTTATAGATGTCAGGTGGAACCTGTTACTTTGAATTTCTCTAATTATTATTGATTTGGGGTATATTTTCATGTGGTCATTGATAATTTGGATTGCTTTTTTCTAAGAACATTTTATTTACATCCTTTAATAATGTTTCTATTGGAAAATGCCTATCATCTTCCTACAGATCAGAGAAACAGTGAAAATATTTTTTCAGTTAATATTTTCTTTTTAAGAGCATCTATTTTGTTTGTGCAAAGAAAAAAAAAACGTTGCAATTTTTATACATTAAAATTGTCCATTTTGTCTTCTGCTATTATCTTTACTTCTTTTGGGGTCATGAATGTTCACATCTATAATTGTGAAAAGTGTTTTCCTCTTTGCACTTCTAATTCCCTTATTTGACAGTTTATAGCTAATCTAAATATAATTTCTGTCAAACTGTTTTCCAGATTTCCTAGCAGCTTCATTAATGAGTTTTACTTTATTAGTACTTTAGAAGATCTTTGGTTTTATCAAAACACATGTTAATATATTCAATTGCTGTATATTCCATTTACCTAATCTGTTCCAGGAATATACTTTTTGATATTGCTTTGTGGTATGCTTTGAGATCCATATTGTTGGTGCATTTTTCCCTTTATTTCCCTTAAGACTCTTGTTCTTCCAGATGAAGTTTATTTTAGTTTCTTGCTCTCTAAAGTAATCCTTTGGTATTTTGGTATTACAATTAGTAATCAAAGTAATATAGTTTTTATCATATTGGCATCATCTAACTTTGAGTAATTAATATCTCTCCACTTATTTAAATCTCAATTTAAATACAATAAATACAATTTATTGATATAACTAAATTTTATATATATATATATATATACATATATATGTATATAAAGGACTGGCTTTTAACTTTAAACATATTTAACAGTTCTCTGTGTACTTTAGATTTTAAACCAGAATTGGGGAAACTGAAGCCCTGAGGCCACGTGGGGCCTTCTAGGTCTTTGGGTTTGGCCTTTTGACTCAGTCCAGGTTTTACAAAACAAATCCTTTTATTAAGTGGATTTGTTCTGTGAAGTTTGGATTCAGTCAAAGAGACACACTTGAGGACCTAGAGGACTACATGTGGCCTCAAGGCCGCAGGTTCCCATTATGAGCATTATTTTATATAATTTTTTTCCACTTGGCAGTTTGTCTTGTAATTGCAATTATATTGATTTTGTTTGTCTAACAACTTTGAAATACAATTTATTCAAAATTAATTCTCTCTTTTTAGAAATTTTTGCCTCTATCCTTTGTTTAAGATTATTCCCTGTAACTGTAGTCATGCAAGTGACTCCTTTTCAATAGATTAGTTGCTTATTATGTGACAAATATTATGCCATGTTGTGGAGGCTATACATAAATCTTGCCCATTTCTAGTACTTCTAGGAGACTATCACATTGTTTATTCTATCTCTGGCTCTCCTTTCCTTTTTCTTATCTCCCCCATTCTGGCTGGATGTTTTTGCAGTTCTGGAGTATATGTTCCTTATTGTTCTTTCTCATTGGATTTGTAGATTCTTAAGGAATCTTATGTGAATTTCAGGTTTCTCTATGGGGAAAAATGTATAAGAACTAGGTGTTCTGCTTCTGTTCAGGTAGCTACATTGGACAGAAGCCTGAAGTCTATTTTTTTTCCTAAAAGTCATTTCATCTCTATGTTATCCTTTTCATTTATCTTTATTAGATTTATTCAAAAGTGAAATAATTTTATTCTGATTTTAAAAAATTATGTGTATCTTTTGCTGCAACTTAAAACAACTAGCATTTATATAGTTTTTAAGGGTTTTTTTGGTTTTTTGGGGGGGGGTTTAGAATAATAGGCAGCAATTATCTTTATTTTCAGTTAAAAGCTCTAGCAAAAATATACATTTTCCTTAACATTTAAAAAAACAACAACACAAAATCTGAGTGGCTGTCAAATTCTCCAACTGTTTTACAAATAGTGATGGATGGTAGAGGCAGAAGTCAGGAACAGTGTGAATTCCTTAACCAAGTAGGAAAATGCTCACTTAAGGTGCTTTATATACATTATTTTATATGATCCTTAGAATAATCTTGACAAGTCACCATTTTATAATTCAGTAAACTGAAGAATAGAGAGTTTAAATGACCTGCCTAAAATCATACAGCTAATTACTGTCTAATAGATCTGGTCTTCCTAGGCTTAAGTCTATCCTCTATCAACCGTGACACTTATAGGTCTCAATTTGTTTAGTTTGACATTTATGGATTTAGAAGTTATATCATATAGGATTTATTTACTTAGCAATGATATTTAATTTTCAATGATGTCTTTAAGGAAAATATGGCTTTCATTTTTTTTCTCTCTTTTGACATTCTTAATTTTTATTTTGAGTTTATCTGAAAATCATTATTTCATCTCCTGCTTTTTTTGGGAATTGCCTGAGGTTTAGTAATTTTCTTTGAACTCCTCATTATCTTTCAGTACACATCTTTGCTTATAAAAATGTATTTTTGGTATGGAACATATATTTGGATTTTGTTTTCTCACCCATTTTATTACTTTCTTTTTACTGGACAATTTATTCATTTGCATTTCCAATGAAAATTTTTAGGTTTATATTGATTTTCCTCTTTCTATCTCTTTTAATTCAAAATTTTATTCATTTGCTAAATTTTGTTTACATTAATTTTATCATAGTCATCTCAAACATACTTTCCCTAATCCTTCCACCTTTTCTTCCTTATCTTAATTTCCACAACTTTACATAAATTAATATTATATATTATCTATTGATATTCTTTGTTTCATATCATTCTGTCTTCTGACCTAGTTAAGACTGTGCTTCCAAATGCTACCTATATCCCCACCTAAATCTTTCATATTTAATTATGTAATATTCATTTTTGGAAAATTTTTATGACTCGGATTAATTTTATCATCTCATTAGTTTCTTTCCCTTAAAGCATCTTGATAATTCCAGCCTTTGTTTATGGGCTATATTTTACATAATCTTTCTTTATTCTTTCTTTGTACCTAACAAATGGCAGGGACTTCTGAAGACAAAGTCTTTCCTAACGCAATCTTCAGTGAGCAGGATCTCACATCTTTCCACTCTTCCCTTACTGATCTTTTTTAATTTGCTAAACCTTATTTTAGAGGCACTTTATTCTTGTAGATTTTACTCTAAGACATTAATTCATGAAAGATACAATGTGACATGGTCACTATGTTTTCTGAACTAAAGAGCCTGGTCCAATTCCATGTTTTTGTTTTATTCAATTTCTGGAGCAATCCTTTTTCACCTCATACCTCAACTCTGAATGCTGAATGTTCTTTAGTGTCCATCACTCTACTTCTGAGAATCATAACCATTGTTTAGAAAAGGGAATTTCCAAAGATCCCCATTCCCCTATTCCACTTCATGTTAATACATTTTTTCTAACTATGTTTATTTTTCCATCTAAGATGTTACATGCTTCCTACTTCCCTGAAAGGCTCCCTTCCTTTATTGATCTTAACCTTACTCTATTTTCAGAAGAGTATCTCATTTGTAATCTGTAAAATAAAAATGTATTTTTCTTGAAAAATATTTTAAAGTTTACACAATGTCTTTATTGAAACTATAATTTATATACAATTGTTATGAATTTATTTTTAAAATGCCTAATACTTATCAGAGAAAAAAGGGTCATAGGAAAAGGATGATTGAGGATTCCGACTAATTTTAAACTCATGCAAAACAAGTGGCAAGATAATAATAGCCCAAAGGTATATAGACACAAATTCAAATTCAACTGAAAATATCCTAGGGTGAGAAAATTACTGCATATTTAATACTATGAGGTACTATATATAGATCATGGTAAAAAGCTCCTTAGTTTTACTCTTATGATCCCCATTTGTTGGATGTGAGTTGTCAGATTATTGGTCATAAATGACAGGAGACCTGCATTATTAATAGGAATAGCTTTGTATAACATTAAAGAATAAATAACTACTTCCTTGGGTTTAGGGGAAAAGGGGGATTCTAAATTTGTCCCTTTAAATGGATGTCCAATGTTATTCAATTGTTCATTTGTGTCCAATTCTTTATGATCCAATATAGGGTTTTCTTGGCAAAGATATTAGAGTGGCTTGCCATTTCCTTCACCAGTAAATTAAGGTAAAAAGAGGTTAAGTGTTTTGCCCAGGGTCACAAAGCTAATAAGTGTCTGAGGCTGGATTTGAACTCAGAACTTCCTCAATTCAAACCCAGAGGTATATTAACTGAGCCAACTACATGCCTGAACTTAACATGTCTAACATATGAATAATCATCTGTCCCCCAAACACTCCTCTCTCCATCTTTCTTATTACTGTGGAGAGTAAAACCAGTCTCTCAGTGCCTTATGCTCCCAGTTTAGGAATCATCCTTGCCTACTCACTATCTCTCAAATCCCACACCCCAACCCTTATACAAGAGGTTGCCAAATGTTGAGAGCCAATTCCAGTTAGGCAGGTAGAAGCGGCCAGCTTCTTGAAGCTGCTCCCAGGCCAATGGGATGCTGTTTCACCACTCTCAGTAATAGGCAGGGAACAGAACAAATCGAATTGTCATTCTCCCTGATACTAGTCACACAAAGGGAACTAAGTGCAAGAGAAGTGTACAACCGGTCCCATGTGTTAAAGAAACTAGCTTACTCTGTACATGGTATATAAACCCTGATCCTCAGATGAATAAATGAAAGTCACTGTTGTGAAGCTTCTGCCTGGCCCATGTCTTCATCCCATGCTCTCCATTTTGTCGTGGTCACCCCTGCACTGGCCTCAAGCAAAGTCTGTTGATTTCACCTTAGCAACATCTCTCAAATTTTATTCCTTCTCTCCTTTAAATCTACCATCATTATCACCTCATAAATGGAATATTGCATTAGCCAGCTTGAGTCTGCGACTACCTCAAGTTTCTTCCCACCCAAATCCATCCTCCATTCAGCTACCAAATAATTTTTAAGTGCAGATAGAATCCTATCACCCTCATTATTCAATAAACTCCAGTGGCTGCCTGCATCTAGGATCAAATACAAAATGCTTTTTTGGATATTCAAATCCCTTCATAACTTAGGTCCCTTCGATCTTTCCACTATTCTTATACCTTACTCCCTGACATGTACTCTTTGATCCATTACCACAGACCTTCTTGGTGCTCCACAAACAAGGAACTCATTTCATCTCTCTCAATGCTGGGTATTTTTTCTGGCTCTCCCCCAGGCCTGGAATGTTCTCCATCATCAATTCCACCTACTGATTTCTTTGAATTACCTAAAATATCAACTAAAATCATATCTTTTACAGAAAGCATTTCCTGACTCCTCTAAAATCTAGTGCCTTCCCTCTATTAATTGCTTTCTATTTATCCTGGAAATAACTTGTTTGGATATATTTTTGTATGTCATCTACTCCATTAGATTGTGAGTTTTTTGAGGGCAGAAACTGTCTTTTGCCTCTTTTGTATCCCCAGTGTTTAGAACAATGTCTGCTATGTAGAAAGTTCTTATCTTTTTTTTTATTGATTTATCCTCCAGGAAAGTAACCTTTCTCCCCTTCCTTCTAACCTCTCTGGACTTCTTTCTACCACTTTACTTTCCTGTGGTCTCATTCTTAAAGAAAGGTATAGTTTGCAAAAAACAAAAACAAAAACAAATCATGACTGAACAAGTTGTAGTGATTGTGTTCTTTAAGAAATGATGAGCTCAATTAAGAGGAAAAAACAGAGAAAGACTTGCATGAATTAATGAAGAGTGAAATGAGCAGAAACAAGAGCACTTTGTACACAATAACAGTAATATTATTTTAAGAGTGACTTTGAGCAAATGAGTTATTTTGTCTTTTATATATATCCAAATGAGCAATAAAGAAATTTTAAGAAAGACACTATGTCCATCCAGAGAAACAAAGGATAAATAGAAGTATATACAGAATATTTTTAAAAATATTTTTCCCAAGGCTTTATTAAGTTCTGGTTTACATTATTCGTTTCCGCCAGATTTTGAGTTACAGGTTTTTCCCCATTTATCCCCTACCCACCACCCCAGATTAGCAGTCCCACAGGACATCCCCTCATCCAATCTGCTCTTTCCCACATCTTCTCCCATACCTCCTTCAACTTTTTCCATTGGGGCAAGGTGAACCACAGTGCACCAATGCCTGCACATCTTACCTCCCAGTTACATGCAAAATAGTATTAATAATAGTATTTATATATATTTGAAACATTTAATTTTTAAAATCTGAATCCCATATCCATTCCCTTCGTCACTTGTCACCCACTCCTGCTGGGAAGATAAGCAATTCAGTATGTGTTGTACATGTATAGCTATGTAAAACATTACCATATTAGATATATTATAAAAGACTGACTATATTTCCCTCCCACCCTTCACCTGGTCCATTCCCTACTTTGATCCTGTCCCTCTTCAAAAGTGGGTGCCTCCAACCTCCCCTCTCCTTAACATGCTCTCCCATCCATCTGAACCCCTCTCATCCCTCTCCCCGCTACTCTTCTGCAGGGTGAGATATCACATTTAGTATGTATGTCATTCTCTCCCTGAGCCAAACTCACTGAGAATATGGTTTTGCCTTTTTGCCTTCCTGTCCTTCCCCTCCCCTGCAACTACTTCCCCTTGCCTCTTCTACATGAGATAGTTTACCCCCACCCCTTCCCTCCCCATCACCTCTTGCCATATTCCTCTCTCACCTCTTAACTTCACCCCTTAAGTATCATCCCTTCCCACCAAATTCGACCTGTGCCCTCTATCCATGTATACCTGAAAAAAATATATATATACACATTCACATATGTAGTCATATGCCTGTATAGCCTTCTTCAATTATTTTTATACTGAGAAGTTTCATCAGTCACAATTATTGGTTTTCGATGTAATAAGGTAAATAGTTCAACTTTGATAAATTCCTTTTGATTTCTTTTCCCTGTTTACCTCTCAAGTATCTCTTGCTTCTTGTGTCTGAATGTCAAATTTCCTGTTCAACTCTGGTTTTTCCTCAAAAATGCTTGAAAGTCCTCTATTCCACTG
Source organism: Gymnobelideus leadbeateri (assembly GCA_011680675.1). Classification (NCBI taxonomy): domain Eukaryota; kingdom Metazoa; phylum Chordata; class Mammalia; order Diprotodontia; family Petauridae; genus Gymnobelideus; species Gymnobelideus leadbeateri. Next base: position 46,989 of record WOXC01010157.1, read on the forward strand.
CATGATCATATTTTCCCCTGAAGCAAGATACTAAGTTTTGCTGGGTAGGGGATTATTGGTTTTAATCCCAGGTTCTTTGCCCTGTGGAATATCATATTCCATGCCCTTCAATCCCTTAATGTAGAAGCTTCCAAGTCCTGTGCTATTCTGATTGTGATTCCACAATATTGAAATTATTTCTTCCTGGCTGCTTGTAGTATTTTCTCCTTGATCTGGGAATTCTGGAACCTGGCTGTAATCTTCCTAGGAGTTTTCTTTTGGGGATCATTTACAGGAGGTGATCTCTGGATTCTTTCAACCTCTGGCCCTCTGGGTCTAAAATATCAGGGCAATTTTCTTTGAGAATTTCTTGGAGGATGATTTCTAGGTTCTTTCCTTGATCATGGCTTTCAGGTAGTCCAATAATTTTTGAATTATCTCTCCTGGATCTATTTTCCAGGTCAGTGGTTTTTCACATGAGATATTTCACTTTACCTTCTCTTCTTTTTTTTTTTTATTTTTATGTTTTTTTTTAAACAAATGCTTTATTAACTTCTGTTTTACATCATTCATTTCTGCCAGATTTTGAGTTACAATCATTCCCCCCCGCTCTGTTTTTCCCCTACCCAGCCTCCCAGAATAGCAGTCCCACAAGATATCGCTTCCTCCAATCTGATCTCTCCCATATCTTCTCCCATACGCCCTTCGACTTTTCCATTAGAGGAAGGTGAATCTTTGTGTCCCAATACCTGCACATCTTATCTCCAAATTACAAGCCAAAGAGTATTAATTATCGTATTTATATATATTTGAAATATTTAATGTTAAGACCTCGAATTTCAGATCAATTTCCTTCCTCCCTTGTCACCCATTCCCTCTGGGAAGATAAGTAATTCAGTATTTGTTGTACATGTTTAGCTATGCAAAACATTATCATAGTAGATATATTGTACAATGCTGCTTATAATTCCCTCCCACTCATCCTACCCCCCACCTGGTCCATTCCCTACATGATCCTGTCCCTCTTCTATAGTGGGTAATTCCAACCTCCCCTCCCCCCAAAGATGCCCTCCCATCCATCTTCCTTCCTCTCATCCCCCTTCCCCCTATTCTGCTGTAGGTTGAGATATCACATTTTGTATGTATGTCATTCTCTCCCTGAACCAAATTCAATGAGAATATGGTTTTGCCTTTTTGCTTTCCTATTCTCCCCTTCCCTTGCAACCATTTCCCCTTGCTTCTTCTACATGAGATAGTTTACCCTACCCTGTCTCTCCCCATCTCCTCTTGCCACTTTCCTCTCTCACCTCATAATTTCATCCCTTGAGTATTTTCCCTTTCCAACAAATTCAACCTATGCCCTCTATCCATATATAACTGGAACCATATACACACATTCACATATGTATTCATATGACCACACACATTTCTTCCATTATTTTCATAGTGAGAAAGATATTATCAGTCACACTTATTTCTTTTCCATATAGGAATGTAAATAGTTCAACTTTGATAAGTTCCTTTTGATTTCTTTTCTCTGATTACCTTCTCAGGCATCTCTTGCTTCTTGTGCCTGGATGTCAAATTTTCTATTCAATTCTGGTTTTTTCCTCAAGAATGCTTGAAAGTCCTCTATTCCACTGAATGGCCATATTTTCCCCTGAAACAAAATACTCAGTTTTGCTGGATAGGTGACCCTTGGGTTCATTCCCAGTTCTTTTGCCCTCTGGAATATCATATTCCATGCCCTTCGATCCCTCAGTGTAGAAGCTGCAAGGTCCTGGGCTATTCTGATTGTGTTTCCACAATATTGAAATTGTTTCTTCCTGGCTGCTTGGAGTATTTTCTCCTTGATCTGGGGATTCTGGAACCTGGCTATAATATTCCTGGGAGTTTTCTTTTGGGTCTCTTTTTCAGGAGGTGATTGGTGGATTCTTTCAACCTCTATTTTGCCCTCTGGATCTAAAACATCAGGGCACTTTTCCTTGAGAATTTCTTGAAGGGTGATTTCTTGGTTCAGATCATGGCTTTCAGGTAGTCCAATAATTTTTAAATTGTCTCTCCTGGATCTATTTTCCAGGTCAGTGGTTTTTCCCATGAGATATTTCACATTGCCTTGTAATCTTTCATTTGTTTGGATCTGCTTAACGGCATCTTGATTTCTCATAAAGTCATTAGCTTCCATTTGCTCCAGTCTAACTCTGAAGGAATGAATCTCCTCAGTGAACTTTTGAGATTCTTTTTCCATGTGGCAAATTCGACTTTTTAAGGCATTCTTCTCCTCATTGCCCTTTTGGGCCTCCTTTGCCATTTGAGTTAGTCTATTTTTAAGGTGTTGTTTTCCTCAGTCAGGCTGTTGACCCTCATTTCATACTATTCCTGCATCCTTCTCATTTCTCTTCCCAATTTTTCCTCCACTTCTCTTATTTGATATTTAAAGTCCTTCTTAAGGTCCTCTATGGCCTGCAACCCGCTCATGTTTTTCCCTGGGGTTTTGGAGCAGGACTTTTGACCTCACCATCCTTTTCTGGCTCTATGCCCCCAAAATAGGCGTCTAGGGTTGCATTTTTCTGTTTCCTTTGCCTTGGCATGTTGGCACTTAATTACTTGACTTTTGGGCTTGTTGCCACTGTATGGCCTGGTCCCAGACAGGAACTTTTGCCCCAAACTTGTGAGGGGGCCAGCTTCCCTTTCTGGCAAGCTGTACACCCACACACAAACTCCATCCCAGATCACAATCCAGATCCAGGGAGGTTAAAGCAAGAGTGATTACCCCCAAGACTGATCGCTGGATCTCCCTACAGTTAGCAGGCCAGGAGCTGGAGCTGCCTCTGAAAACTAGAAAATGGCGTGTGTCCTCAGCAGCTTCTAGCCCCCAAGGGAGGAAGCCAACTCATTCCCCAAATACTGGTCCCAAAGTCCATAGGGCAGTAACCTCTCACTTTGTCTTAGGCATGTCAATGTTGATAATTCTGGAGTTGCCACAGCTGCTGGTGTTCTGGGGTCCCTCTAGCCAGCTGCTGGCCCTGCTGCCCTGGGGCTAAAACCTCGTCTCACAGGGACCTCGGCTCCGCTCAGCTCGGCTCGGCTCCCCACACTCTGCGCACTGGACGCTGCCGGCTCCCGGCATGCTGTGTTGGTCCTTCCTGCTGGGCTGCTGAGCTGTCTTCAGCGGGAGGTTAGCTTCTGTGTGTCGTTCTGTGGGTGCTGGGGCTCCAGAAGTTGTTCAGAGTCCCCTTTCACATCGTTTGGGGGGAATCTGGGGGCAGAGTGGCTTGGATGAGCTGTTTCTACTCTGTCATCTTGGCTCCACCCCAACAGGATCCATTGCCTTCTCTTCTTTCAGTTGCTTGTATCGTTTTAACAGTATCTTGATTTCTCATAAACTCACTAGCTTCCATTTGCTCCAGTATAACTCTGAAGGAATGAATCTCCTCAGTGAGCTTTTGAAATTCTTTCTCCATCTGACAAATTTGGCTTTTTATGGCATTCTTCTCCTCATTGCCTTTTTAGCCTCTTTTGCCACTTGAGGTAGTCTATTTTTTACAATGTTATTTTCCTCAGTCAGGCTGTTGACTCTCATTTCATACTTTTCCTGCATCCTTCTCATTTCTCTCCCCAATTTTTCCTCTACTTCTATTATTTATTTTTTTAAAATCCTTCTTAAGGTCCTCTATGGCTTCTAACCTGCTCATATTTTCATTTGGGGCTTTTGGTGCAGGAGTTCTGACCTTATAGTCCTCCTCCTTTCCCATGCTTTGATCCTCTTTGCCCCGAAAATAGGAGTCTAATGTTGAATTTTTCTGTTTATTTTGTTTCCTTTACCTAGGCATGTTACCACTTAATTGCTTGACTTTAGGCCTTGTTGCCACAGTAAGACTCTGCCCCCAGACAGGGGAGTTTCTGTCTCAAACATTGTGGTCTTCTCAACTGCCGGAGGTATTAGTTGGGTGCCCTCCCTGAAGCCCCCAGATGCTCTGGCAAGCTGGACACACCCTCCAAGACCTCCACCCCAGTCTGCAATCCAGAACCAGGGAGGTTAAAGCAAGAGCGATTACCCCCCCCCCCCGACTGATCACCAGATCCCCCTACAGTTCACAAGCCAGGAGCTTAAGCTGCAATTGTAGCTGCAAAATGGCGACGGTGCCACATCTCGTCACCCTCTTCTAGCCCCCAGGACAAGAAGCTGATGTGTTCCCAAATACTGGTCCCAAAGTACATAGGCCACTAACCTCTAACTTTGTGTTGGAAATTCTGGAAAAGCCATAGCTGCTGGTGTTCTGGGGTCCCTCCAGCCAGCTGCAGGACGTGCTGCCCTGGGGCTAAAACCAACTCATGCTTTCCTGGGCTTGGTTTCCAGAGCACCATGTTGGCCGTTTCATGCTGGGCTGCTGAGCTGTCCTCAGCGGGATGTTAGCTTCTCTGTTGTTCTGTGGGTGCTGGAGCTCCAGAGGTTGTTCATAGGCCCCCTTTTACATGATTTTGAAGTTGAGTGGGCTGGAGTGCTGTGGAAGTGCTGTTTCTACTCTCCCATCTTGGCTCCACCCCATATACAGAATAATTTTACACACATACACAAACATTTGTGACTAATGTTAGCCATCTCTAGAGCTGAGGGAGAAAAGAAAAGAAAGAAATGTATATGAGTATTTTATTGTATATTTGAAAGTAATAGCAAGTTGTGCATAATAGATTTGTAGTTTTATACACAATCATATTTTTATTATACAATATTATGGAAATGCTTGCTTTACTCCATAAATTTTTAAAATTAAAAAAAAAAACTACAACAAAATTCTTGTCATACAAGGCCAACCAGTGATCTTTGATGCATTCTACTGGAGATCAACTTCCTTTCTAAAATTTAACAATTAATTAAAACTTTTTGCATTCAGTGTATCAACCAGTTCAAAATTCATCTATTTTTAATCCATTTAGCCTATATCTCTCTACCCTTTTCACCACTTTATCAAACGCTTTGCTAAAATATGGGGAAACTATATTCATAACATTTTCTTTATCTTCTAGATTAGCAATCATGTAAAAAAAGTATGTTTGTTGTGATATGTCCTGTTTGTGCTAAAGCCATTCTGTTTCTTTGTATTCAGTTATTCCTTTTCTAGATATCCACCAGTTATCTAATTATATGTTCTAGAGTTTTGGCAAAAATATATATCGAGCTCACTAGACCAAAAATTTCAAAGTATTTTCTTTTCCTTTAATAGAATATCAGATTATTGGCCTCTCACTAGTCTTATAGTACAACTTCCACTAAAAATTACCTATACTGACTGAGATGTCCTGTCATCCATTTTTCCCATAACCAAGTATTAACTTAATCTGTTTCAGGTGCCTTGAACTCATCAGCTAGATATTATTTTACTCTTTTTGCTTATCTTCTGTATCAAGGCCCTCTTAATAATTTCTTGGTTTTGTTATGTTCTTTTCAATCAAAAACTCATTCTTCATGGTCTAGAAAACAGAAATAAGGCAGGATTTTAGTAGTTTTCTTTTCTACCTCTCAGCATTCATCAGTGACTTATCTACTCAAAGTGATAGTCTAATCCATTCTTTGAACATCCTCTTATCCCACAATGTAGATTAAAAATAGAATGAAACAAACAAAAAAGTCAAAGGTTGTATATATTATACTCCAGTGATACTATGATTTCTCTTGCTGTATCAATTTCTGCTCAAATATCCCCTACCTTGCTTCCTTCCTCTGGTCCCTGAATGTATCAGATAGTTATTTCTTCTTAATCTACTCCTCTTAAAGAGGGGATCATATTCTACCTCCTTTTCAAAATCTGATTTGTATCCTTTTTAATACAGCAAAACTTTCTAGAATCTTCTTACAGTTATAGTTATCAACCATCCCAATTTCATTTATATTTATGAGGTCAAATTTGCTTATATTTTATGGGAACTACAGAACAGTTTTCTTGTCTGCATTTGGTCCACTTTTGTATAGACATTAGATGCCATCGATCTTACTAATGTCTCCTTTCTTGAAGGTTTTTTTCTTCTATAATAAACCAGAAATTCTCTTAATGCATTTTAACTATCCTGTATGCTAATTTTCTAAATAGGTGCACAGGCAGTTATCTCTGCCCTGCATTGCATTTTGGATTTGAGTAGATTACCAAGATACCAGTTTAATACAGAGTTTTGAGTCCCTAGTCACAAGTCTCTCATATTTATCTTTTAAGCCATTTTCAAGAAATCCACTTCTCAAGAATTATCTTCCAGACCATTGCTTATTTCCAAAATCTGGTTCCTCTTCTGCATCCCTTGTTTTTGATGGACATGACTTTTGAAAACAATACCTATAGACCCGTGGTCTTCAGTTTCTTGGCCATAATTCTGTCATCATTGACAATGTTTTGTTTTTTTTTTTTTGGGGGGGGGACAGGGAGGAAGGAGGTGTCTTTCATCTGGTTCCCACTGGTATCACCAAAATTAATATAGTCATTTGTTCCAATAAATCTTGGAATATTCTCTGTTATATCATGCATATATTTGTTTCATGTCTATATTAATGGTGTCAGTGAATCACCAGGTAGATCTTAGCTACATTGGAGAATAATCTATGATTTCAAAATTTGTTTGGGTGACATCTTGCTTGAAAAGAAACTTTGGAGCTGAATTTTACTGAATTCAGTCAGATGGGTTTTTTCAAAAAACAATAAATAGTATACACAATGAAATCTTATATTGTTATGTATAGGTAGTTATGTGGCAATTGAAGCAATGATATGTTCTAGAAAATCATAAGATCATAGATCTAGTGCTGAAAGGGAGCTCAATGACCATCTAATTCCCATGCCTCATTTTATAGTTATGGAAGCTGGGGTTGAAGAATGGATTTGCCCAACATTATCTAGTTAACAAGTGTCACAGTAGGTATTTGGACCCAAATCTTTTGAGTCTTGAGCCAGTGCTTTTCCCCCCACCATTTTTTCCTCTCTGACAGCTACCCATTTTCTTCTATTTTCATTAACTCTATTCCCAGTGCATGAATGAATCATACTTTACATTAATGTGAAAAAAATTAATATGTGAACTGCTATTTATGCTTTACTTTGCCTTTATGTTGTTAATTAAAATAACTGAATTTTCCATTCTTTTCTAAATGGTTTAACCTTTGATATAGCATGAACTTCAATCCTATAGCTTCTTTAAAATTGTCTTGATCACAGTTTCTTTCATATGAATAAATCAGACCTAGTTTCTCTTCACAATTTCATCCTCTTATATGCAATAAGACCTTGGCTATGGAGGTGGTAGAATCCAAATAAGATGGTTCTGCTATCTTTGCTGACCACCATACATAGGTATAAGAAGGCTGGTATATGGGGCGGCTAGGTGGCGCAGTGAATAGAGCGTCGGCCCTGGAATCAGAAGGACCTGAGTTCGGAGCCGGCCTCCGACACTTAATCCGCACAAACAAAAACCTAGCCGTGTAACCTTGGGCAAGTTACTTAGCCCCAATTGCCCTAAAGGGGCGGCTAGGTGGCGCAGTGAGTAAGAGCGCGGCCTCGGAGTTGGGATGACCCGAGATCAGATCCGGCCTCAGAAAATGAGCACCCACGCATAAATCAAATGACTAGCCGTGTAACCTTGAGCAAGTTACTTAACCCCAATTGCTTAAAAAAAAAAAAAAAAAAAAAGAAGGCTGGTATATGTATAGGTCTATTCCATTCATGTTTGTTTATTTTCTGGAATTCAAGTTCACCGAAAATTGCTTTCCCCATATTCTGACTTTGCTGAGTCTCATGCTATTTGTTCCAGAGTCCTTTGTACCCCTCCACAACTGTTTTTAGTATAGGGAAGTAGAGCTCTGTAATTTCTGTCATCCTTTTCCATGATGTTTTTTGTATTTGAGTATATATGTTATGTGATGCTGTTCTTCAATGCCACATTTCTCCCCTTGACAAGTAAATGAAATGTCACTAGCCAAGGTAATACATGGGTTAACTATGTCATTGGTTTTCCTATTTTTAGTCAGATAATCTTCTCTGAGAAATGTTAATAATCAGACCAAGTTCCTTTACTTTTGACCACTGGTCATTTTTTGAGGGATTTAAAAATGTTTTAATAGGTCATCTTGGAACTCCTGCAATTTTACATTATGTGTTATTTATATCTTTTTGCTTTCAATTTAGTTTTGATTTTAATCTTTGCCACAGGCAAAGAGAATACATTTAATAAGCAACTGTTATGTGCTAGCTACTCTGCATACAAAGGCAGTTCCTATTCTTAGTTATATTTTATTATATTGAAAAAGGTGTCATAAGTATTTATATTATATATAATATACATATATGCATATATATGTAAATATGTATGTGTGTATATATATATTTGTGTGTATGCACACAGACACACACACACACAAAATAAATGCAAGGTAAATGTTAGTCCTTACAAAATTTGTTTTAAATGAAAAGTAATCTCCACTTTCAAAAACTTTACAAATTACCAGAGAAGAAAGTCCATATATGAAGAATAAATATTAACAATTGCAGTATCAGTTGATGGTATTAGTGAAATTTTCAAAAGACTGGACATTTTTTGTATTTTATTGGTAACTGTGGTCCCTAAATTCAGTAACTAATAGCCAACCACCTGATAAGTGCTTCTGTACTTAAGTTAGTCCTCAAATAATAGGCATTATTTGTTGCCAGATCCCTATTTGAATTATTTCCAGCTTCTGCTCTGCTTCTAGAATTTATATACAAATGATAGTCTTTGAGAGTTAGGGGTCATTTAAAGAGCAGAGTGATGGACTCGGAGAAGACTTTTATGGAGTTACTATTTTACATGTGAGGAAATTGAGTCAAAAAAAGCTACTCAGAGGGTAGAAGAAACATGCTCACAATGCAGATCTTCTTATGCTTAACTGCATGCTCTTTCTGCTAGATTATCCTGCCTACTATAAATTTGTTTTAGTTTTGATAACCATTAAAATATTAGAGTACTGTTTTTGCTATAGTTAATATTCATTATAATCATTACAATAATTTTGTGAGTTAATATGATATTTTTGCTCCTTATGAATTCTCTACAGAACTGACATTTGAAAATATATTAGGTGCCTCTGAATTTAAAATGGCAAAATAGTTAACATATTTCTGGAGGGAATTATAATTGCTTTGGAATGAATAAGTACTATTAAAGCCAGTAATAACCTTCCTAATTATGAAATGTACCAAATATTTTATTAAATTGGATTACAGAATAAAAATGCTTGTCATCATGAACTCTAATTAAAGGCAATGATCTTTTTGCATTCTATTTTATGTAAGTTGCATAACACTAAGTACATATTTATCCTAACTATATTAAATTATTTTATAAAATCTCTCCTTAAGTAACTTGAAGCATTTAGAAGTAATAAATGAAGCTACAAGAATCAATGCATTTAAGTATTCATGTATTTAATTTTTTAAATAATTCTTAACCTTTGTTTACTCTATTTCCTTTCCCTGGAATGCCTTCTCCTATCCTATCTGGTTATTGAGATACTTTTCTTGCTGCAAGGTCATCTCATCTGTCCCCTTCTTTGTGATGTCTAATAGTTCACTACTGTATTTCATTGTTCTTAACTACAATTGCATTTGTTGCCCATGTTAATGTCTTCTGGTAGAGTTATTTATCTTCTTGTAACTTCTTTTTCAGCCTCTCATAAAAGTAAAGTTTATTTGGGAGATTTCTCAGTTTTTAGGTACATGACCCTCGCCCCAAAAGTCTCTAGAAATTTCAATCTTATCTTACTTGATTTTGCTTTAGGTAGATAGTTCATAAGTTTTTTTGAAGCATTTGAGAGTTAAAAACAATAAAATGCTCCATATTCTTTAGAAAGTAAGTGGGTATCCTCTAGTTCTCCTCTTTGAGGAATCATTGTGGATTCCAGTCTCTTGAAGTTCTAAATAAACATCTTTTCCATGCTCCTCTCAGCAGATCAGCAGGTATGATGATTTTTATGTTTATGAGAACAGGCCCAAAAGATCTTCAAAGGAGCTAGAGATTCTCTTTCTCCGTCTCTCTGTCTCTGTCTGTCTTTCTCTATCTCTCTCTGTCTCTGTTTCTGTCTCTCTGTCTCTCTGTCTCCTTTTCTCTCTTTCACCCTTTCAACAGGTTAACATAATCAGAGGTCCCTAAGTATTAATCTGGGAGTTAAACACATAACACTCTTGCTGCTCTACAAGCAAATGACTTAGAGCCCTTAGGCAAAAGTGGAAAAACAATCATTGACAAGTGTCAGAGATGGAAATTTATTTGTATTTAGAAGTTAAGTTGGGAAGTAATTTTTGCCACTATCCTCCACAAGTTGATCTAAGGCAAAAGTGAAGTCTTGCAGTGTCCTTTGTCTCTAGCCTTCCTTAGGTTTTGGTTGGCTATAAATAATGTAATTCAGGGAAGCTCATTTGTGGATCACAATTTAAGTGTGTATCGTCTCTTTTTACTGTCCTATTGTGGATATTGATTTACCACAAAAGAACTTTTTCAGAGAGCCCATCAGACGATATGCCAAGTAATATGGTTGGGAGAGATTAATCAACTCCTATTTTCCTTTTATGAAAACTCCTGAAGACCCAGAGGATAGTTTTAATCTCAGCACATATTATTATGTGAATGTTTTTAAAAATAATAAAAAGGTACATAACTTAAGAAAACGACTTCAATTCTCTGGGCCTCAATTTAATCCTTTTTTATAATGAAGGGGTTGTAACCCACCAGATGATGCATTTAGAAAATTTTAACTCAATTAAATTGTATTAAAAATATATGGAACTAGGTAGAATTTTTTAAATCACAACAAAAAACATTTTATTGGGAAAACATTCCAAACACCTAGTTAAATTCAAGCACACACACACAAAAATACACAATTAATAAATTTATTAACAGAATTCCACCAATGTGTATGTTTGAAGGATTCACATTTAAGTTGGAGCACATCTAATAAAAAAAGTAAAATCCATCTTGCATTTTAATCAAGATCTGAAAGTATAGCTATTTATGGATATCCAGCATTATAATAATAATAATAGCTAATATTTATCTAGTTCTTCCAATATTTCAGACAATGTGTGAAGATCTTTATACTTATTATCTTATTTGATCCTCAAAGTACCCCTGAGAGGGAGGGGTTTATCATTATTGTTGCTGTTGTTGTCATTTTCAGATGAGGAAAATGAGACAGAAAATAAATGACTTGCCCAGGATCACACGGCTAGTATTAATCTGGCCCTGGATTTGAACTCAGGTCTTCCTAACACTCAGGCTGGCTCCTTATCAATTGTACCACCCAACTTTCCAGATCACTCTGCCTTTTTTCTAACCTATAGGACCATACTTAAAGCATGATACAGTAGAATGAATGTTGAATTTAGAGTTTAAAAATATAGGTCCAAGTCCCATTAATCTCATTTATTTTGACCTCAGTATTCTTTGTAATCTTTAATCATATAAAATTTCACCAATGTTTATGGAGTCAGAATTGAACAGAAACTGTCATAGCCATATTCAATTCAGTACATATTATTATGTGTCCACAAAGTGTCAAACACCATACTAGCTTTGGGGACAAACAATTCAAAAGAGTTTGGTGTGTGGTGGTACTAGCTAGACCAAAGATGGCTAGAACCAAAGCACTAGACTGAGCAGTAGGGCAATGGGAGTCCAGGAATATAGTATCAAGGAACTTCAGCACCAGGAACACAGTCGCATGAGCTGGATCACGGCAGGAATTTAGGTCCTAAAAGCATGAGGAGAGAATAGCAAAGTAATATTGGTCTCCAATTCTGGGAAGTTACATAACTAAAAAAAAAATGGTATTATTAGACCCAATTGTAAAGAGGTTGGTTGCTGAGTAGATAATTACACCAATGCACTTATCTTCAGTCCAGCATTTTATACAATAAGTCACTCAATTCCTACATCAATTTTAAGTCATTTATGCTGAATGTACAAGAAACAATTTTTTGTACAATGAACAAGAATGTACAAATCTACAATGTACAAATGTACAAGAATCATTTCCCCAAATTGAAAAAAAAAAGGTTAATTTTTTGTCTTGTGTGTGTGTGGGGGGGTTGGTATGTTTGGGTCACAGTGGGTATAATTGAATTTCATTTCACTGTATATCTATCAGTGTCTTTAGATAAAATCTAATTGTATTGTAGATAAACTTGTTTTATATATTAGATTTTTGGTATGTTTAATTTATTACCTTATACTTTTAAAAATATTTTAATTTTGGATATTTTCCTTATTTAAATTATTTGTGGGATATGTATCAAAATAATAAAAATTGTGTTACTGATTTTGATTATTAAAGTACTTTACAGAAAATACTTTACAGATTATTAAAGTACTTTATAGATAGCAGAGAAAAATTCAAACTTGGAGCCAGAAAGATTTAATTCAAATCCTACTTTTGAGACACACTGGCTGTGTGACCCTAGATACTTGACCTCTTTATTTTAGAGAATTTACTGACTGGCAGGGAGATTTTCTTCACCAGATAGTTCTCAATTACTCTGAAATCACAATATTTGTTCCCTACCCCTACCTTTTATGTTAAATTTATGATTTTTAACTAACTTCATCATTTTTCATCAGGACAAAAAAATATGTTTAATAAACCTTTACTTGGGGCGGCTAGGTGGCGCAGTGAATAGAGCGCCGGCCCTGGAATCAGAAGGACCTGAGTTCGGAGCCAGCCTCTGACACTTAATCCATACGAACAAAAAAAAAAACCTAGCCGTGTAACCTTGGGCAAGTTACTTAACCCCAATTGCCCTAAAGGGGCGGCTAGGTGGCGCAGTGAGTAAGAGAGCCAGCCTCGCAGTTGGGATGACCCGAGATCAGATCCGGCCTCAGAAAATGAGCACCCACACATAAATAATGACTAGCCGTGTAACCTTGAGCAAGTTACTTAACCCCAATTGCTTTAAAAAAAAAATAAATAAACCTTTACTTGAAAACAAATGTGTTTTGATAAAGGTCAACAGTTGAATGTTATGCATACCTGCATACATACATGTATGTATGTATATATGTATCAATGAGAGAGAGAGTAATAAACATTAGTTTTTGATTCAATTTCTAAGTATTTATACTGAAGACCACATTTTGTTATATGTTTATCAACTGTAGAGAGTCATTTCATGCTATGGAATTGGTGATAGGTGGTCTAGTGCTCAATTTGTTATTGTTGTCATGTCTTTGAGGGAAAAATGGACAAATGCTATAGTTTTATATGCTTATTATTATTATAGACAAAAATAAAACTATACTAAATTATAATTTAACCATGAAATTATTTCTGTTTCATACAAATGTATTAAAGTTTGTCTCCTTTATATTCCTTTTAAAATAACATTTCCAAATTTGTCTTTCCTGATGGAAGCCAGAGAGCATCATATCAGATTTGACAGCGTATGCTATTTCAATTATTAGACATCAAGAAATAGAGGAAAATATGACAGCACGAAATTGATTGTATGAGTAATTGACCTTCAAAAAACTATATGACACTGGAGAAGAAAAAGATGCTATTTGGAAGCAGAAAATACAAAAAAAACCCAAAACACCACAACACACAGAAATGCACACAACCTATCATTTAATCAGTATCTGTGTATACATAACAAAATATCATTTATGTAAGACTCAATGATTTAGAGTGAGAATCAGCTATAGTCACTCAGAACATATCACTAAGTTCTACTCATACTCTAGTTCACAATCTGATAAGAAAATTAGTTTGCCTTCCTACTAAATTGTTCAGACAAGTAGAAGCAGATTGATGTTTCATTAGTCTTAATTTGTCTAGACTTTTATTTATGTCCAAGAGTAAGTAAGGTCCTTTTCAACTACAATTTAACAATTTAGGTCTCTTGGTTCATGAATTTCTATAGGTATAAAACAAAGTGGTTCTATGTGCATAATTAATGTATTTAAATAGCTAAGCCACTGAACAGTCAATATAGACCAAAGGATTTAAGACTGTCAAAGAATAATACCAGCTTTTTTCCAGTTGAAGAAATTGTACTTGCATAGTAAAGAGCAGAGGTGAAATTTAAATACAGATTTTCTGACTCTATATCCATGTACCTTACTTTAGTCCTTGGCTTTGTACAATTTAATAGTATGTGTCAAAAAAATCTTAGTGCAATTTCAAGCCACATTCTATTCATTCACTAATTCTTTTTACTTGAAAACTTTCAAAGAAATGGAATCAACTCTTGGCATTTATAAAGAATGCTTTTTTTAATGTAAAGGATTTTTAAACATTTTCTTTGCCCCAATCAAAAATGATGAAATTGATTCAGAAACTATAATTTTCTATAACAGACAGGGATAGTTAAAAATCTGTGATTTCAATGGAAAGGAACTATCTGATAAAGAAAATCTCTCTGTCATTCAGCAATTTTTTTCCTGAAATTTATATTCTTAAGGAATTGGTAAGAGCACTGAGAGGTCAAATAAGTTTTCAAGGGTCACATAGCAAGTATGTGTCAGAGGCAGAACTTCAGTTCATCTTCCTGGCACCAAAACTGGCTCTCTATCTGCTATGCCATGGGGCATTTAATTTTCTTTACAAGCACTTAAATAATCAAAAATCAGTCTCATAGTCACCAGGAATATTTATTAGTGGGTGATAATATAATAATGCATATTTAATGTATTGTTTACATCAAATTTGATAAGAGTTGTAATAGATTAGAAATCAAGATGTCTTGAAAAGTGAATGGACAAAACCTGCATGGATATATATATATATATATATATGTATGTATATATATATGTATATGTATATATATATATAGTATATATATATATATATACATATATATATATATATATTCTGTAGTGTCTCTTTGTGATACCCTTTTTGGTTTTTGTCTGTTTCTTTGTTTTTGGCAAAGATACTGGAATAGTTTACCTTTTCTTTCTCCAATTCATTTTACAAATGAGGAACTGAGGTAAACAAGATAAAGTGTCTTGCCTACTGATTCTAAGGACAGTGCTCTATTCGGTGTACCATCTATGGATATGTAATGTAAAAACAATTACTAAAGGAGTGTGCAAATTTAGTGGACATTTGGGATTTAAATGAGATAGATGAAAAAAGAAAATTCTACAAAAATTTGAGACAGGTTAAGCAGGACTAATTTTATTGAAATCAGTTTGATGGTGTTTCTTAAGTACCCATTAGCACATGATTTGTCCAAAGTATTCACCACTGCTTCACTGCTCCAAAGTTCAGGTTAAATATATGTAAGCAAGGTAATATTTTTTGAGAATATACAACTAAAATTTTAAAAGAAAGAACAATACATAGCTTGACAACATGTAGATAGAAATGTAGAATGTTGCAACTGTGAATAAATTACATCCCAAAGTATAAAGGCCTATGTAAGAAATCTGTGTCATTTTGGTGTCATATTACCATATCGTAAATAGAAAGATTGGATTAATTTGAGTAGTTTATTGTCCCCACTTCCTTTCATAACAAAGACAATTTTGCTTTAATCTTTGGGTGAGAGGGTATCACTTTCATATGTAGGTAATTTTGATATTTGAAAGGGATATAAAACAAAATTATAAAAGGAACATTTAGAAAATAACATCTTTATGATTTTATGATCTTTATTTTTGCCCTTACTGAGGGCAAAGATGTCTAGATTACTTTTATTTTCCAGGATCTAATTTTCAATATGATTAGATGAGAAACCCTGATATTTAGGTTTGGTGAATATGGGACAAATGTATAGTGCTTACTTTTCAAAAGTCAGTAAATACTTATTCAGTGTCCATTATGTGCCAAGCACTGTGTTAAGTGTTAGGGATACCAAGAAAGGTAAAAGACAATCCCTGCCCGCAAGAAAATCACAATCTAATTGGGGAAGTTCACAAATAAAGCTGAAAAGGGGAAGGATATCCAGCATGGGAACATAATAAAGTCTTGTACCTGGATGAAAAATTATGAGATAGCTTTCCTGGGTCCCCTCACTAAAATTGAGGATCTTGGGGGGGGGGGCTCTCTGAAGTCCACACTCAACCCTCTCTGATAGGAGGAAGGGAGGGAGGGACTCTTAGGGAAGGGACTATTGAGGAGGTGTGACTTTGAGAGTTAATGTGATCTTCCAGGAAGATGAGTTAGGGCAAACAGAAAATTGCACAATCCCAGCCAGATGAGAAATGAATTTAACTATCAGAAGTTAAATGTTTCACTGAAGAGACCCTGATTTGAACTGGTCAGGTAGAGTTCGAAGCTGACAACTCAAGAGATATCAGAGAAGCTAAGCTCAGAACTGAGAACTCATGAAATCTCAGAAGAACCAAGATTAGAACTGCTCTTATCTAAGTCTAGACATCTAGTTTGGTCTAGAAAGCAACTTTAGAGTTTGAATTAAATAGTTAAATGGATTAGGAAAGACTTTACTTTCCTCTACTTTGACAGCCATTACATAAGACATGGAAACTTCAGAATCAGGCAAGGAAAAAACATAGAAAAGCTCTAGAGAGGCTAGGCTTAGCATTTCTTCCTTTGATAGAAGAGTATCAATGATGCCTTACCATCCTAGAGGAAGAATTAAACACACAGTGAAAAGCTGGGTTTACCTAGCAGTCTCTCCAGTTAATGTCCACAGTACAGGATTGAAAGTTGCCCTAGAACATGTGTTCTCTACACATGGGCTTGCATGCTATAGTTTTATAACTTAGTTAACAAGCATTTTTTAGTCATTACTATGTGTCATTTAATGTGTACCTTCTCCTTCCAAGGGCACTATGGGTTTTGGTGGGATAGTGTTTTCTTGATTTATGGGTATAATGTTGTTACCGTTATTCTTGTTCCACCTCCTATTTAGTAAATATTTCTCACCAAGAAATAATTGAAATGAAGCCAAGATGTCAAAGTAGAGGCAGCAACCCAGCTGAACTCTTCCAACACCACCCATCAAGCAACTTTGAAATAAGTCCTCAAATTAATTTTGGAGCAGCAGAGTCAACACAAGGTCGGAGTGAAATATTTTTCTAGCTAAGGCAACTTAGAAGTCTATCAAGAGAGGTCTGTCACACTGGAGTGAAGGCCAGTTCAGAGCATATATACATAGGGGCATCATACTAGTGCAGGCCTTGAAGGTGATAGCAGTAAGAACAGCAGCTGCTTTGGGATCTTTCAGCCCAGAGACAGAGATCGAGCTGTACAATCAATGAGAAAGATTTGCAAATGGCACCTTCCTGGCACTGACTGTAGCTAGTGCTGATTGGGAACTCTTTTGCCCATAAGCAGTTCTGGGTCACAGTTTAGGCAGAGAGGAATCCTTGTGATCACACACAAAAGAACAGGGGAGTTCTGATTGCAGTTCCCAAACAAAAAAGAGTAGTATATCTTATAGCTGAAGTGGACCTGAGGCCTTTCATAGGTAAGGAGAGTGACTACACCTCTCCCTGGAACATACCACCTTGAAAGTACTAACAAATTGAGACCTCCCAGAGCTAGCTCTGAAAATAGCAGCATGAAAAAGCCTGAAGCTTGGGAAAGTGCCTCCCCATCCGCAGGTGAGCAGAGCTAAACTTTAACATAAAATTTAAAGTCAAGAAATAGGCTGGATAAATGATAAAAAAAAAAACAAAACTTGGCCACAAAAAGCTACTAGGGTGTCAGGGAAAACCAGTACATGAATTTTGCAGAAAACACTCATATGAAAACAGTGTCAAGCAAAACCTCAAAGAAAATGCTAATTGGATCAAAAAGCAACAAGAATACCTGGAAGAGTTAAAGAAAGAGATAACAGGGTTAGAGGGGAAAATGAGAAAAAAATAACAGTGATGCAAGAAAATTACCAAAGAAAAATTAACTTACCAATTTACTTACCAAAAAAAAATAATAAAATAAGCACAAAAATACTGAAGGAAACAATACCTTGAAAACCAGAATTGACCTAATGGTAAAAGAGGCACAAAACTTACTGAAGAAAATAATTCCTTAAAAATTGTAATTGGGCAGATGGAAACTAATGACTCCATGAGAAATCAAGAAACAAGAGTTAATAGAAATATCATGACTAATTTGTTAAAAGGAGAACATAACAGAGAAGGCTCCAGAGCTCCAATGTTTAGCATGACACAAGTATCTACTATATAAAGTTTACCCCTAGGATTCTGAGAAAGAGTTCACCCCCTGACAACTGCTGTGAACTTCAGGTAAGGTGAATGAGTCATCTCAGAGGGGAAAAAAGAGGGAGAAGAACTAAAAGGATTGGGAGAGACTAGTCCAATATTTGTATGGCCAGAAACAAAAATAATGCCTGAAAAATGTTTATAGATTAGTTTATAGTAGGGAATTAAGACACTGATGCAGGTAGTTAACATGCACATGTGTATATAAGCTAATAGGCAGGAGAAATCAAAATGTTGCATGAAATATGAGGGTGAAGGTTATTGATCATTAGTGACAGGGAAAATGAAAGCCTTCTTAGAGCAGATGATATTTGAGTTGGGCTTCCAAGGAGGGAAGAAAATCTATTGTACTAGTTTCGAGGGTAGATCTTAAAATCAGGAAAACTTGAGTATGAGTCCAGTCTCTGTCACATATTTCCACAGGTGTGAACGTGAAAACATATTCATTGTTTCAGTAGCCCAGCAATTCTCCACGATGATTAGTATCTCTTACTATGATCAGGCAACTTGAGTTTTCTATGCCTGTTTTTGTTTTTTTTTTTTTCTCACCAGTAAATGAGAAGTTGAACTCCAGTGATTAGTAAGACCAATCCCAAGTCTAAATTTGTGATTCTGATTCTGTGGTAATCAGTCCATGTTTCTTATTGGTTTTATAGAAGGATTTTCTACACTGGGAATTTCCTATATTGATAAAATCATAATTAATTACCAAAAGAAATAAAATCAATAGGAAAGCAAGGAAGGGAGTCTGTTCTGGGCATGAAGAAAAATATGGAGGGAGGAAAGTGCATGGTATTTTCAGGAGACAAAAAAAGATCACTCTAAATGGAAGGAAGATTATTTAAAGGGTAATGGCATTAGATTAATGCTTTAGGGATGGGGAATCATCAGATTGTGGGGGGTCATTGAATTCCATTCAGAGGTGCATTTTTCTCACTTGATTTCTGAGCAGAACAGTGATGAAATTCATTCTATTTACAAGAGAATTTACTCTAGCAGCAGTATTTAGGGTAGTTTGGAAGAGGCCAAAGTAGAGAGGAGAGTAAGGATGGATAATAATGAGGGCCTCTAGCAAGTAGTGGCAGCATATATAAAAAGGAAGTGACAGAATTTCAAAATGTGCTAGAATAAGGATAAAAAGAATTTGGTAACTGAATGGAAATGAGAATTGAAAAAGAAAAAAGAGTTAGGTATTAATGTTGAAAGGTAAATCCATAGAGGATAAAAAAGTTCTAGTTTCAGTACTCAGAATGTTTAATTTGCATAGGTGAGTTTGTTTTAGTGAAATGCTGGGAAAAGAATAAAGTATCATCCCTCCACATTTTAAGATGATAAATTGGATTTTAAATTAGTTGAAATGAGAGGAAATTTGAATATTCTTGAAGCTAATTAGCTGGTTATTTATTTGTAGGTGTTCTTTATTTTTTATTCAGTTCTTGATCTCCTTGATTCTAAAGTTATGAAGCTTTCTTTAATTTTCTCATTATACTAAATTTGTACCCTGTACTCTTAATTTATTCTGCTTGGGAGTCAACACCATCATTAAGCTTTTGAAATGTTTTCTTTTTGATATTTTGCTTAAAGTCTCAAACTCTTTGTTAATGGCAAAATGTTAGTATAATCACATTGGTTTTCCTAGATTTGCTCTTATATTTGACAAAGGGGGCTTAGGACCTCATCGGGCAAATCAAGTAATTCTCTTTTCCTGTTTTAGTCCACTTAGGTTTCAATAATCCTTGCTTATTATAAACTGAAAAGTAAGTCACAAAAGAGAAATCATATTGTAAATTTTCATCTATAAGTGTAAATTATTATACTAGGTGTTACTGTAATTTAACTATGTATAATGTTCACAAGAATACCATACTGAGATAAATTATGTGCATAGAAATATAATTCTTTAAAATAATGTTATCTGAGAACTAAATATAGTCAGAGGTGGAGTGTTTGAATTACTGATATTAGGAGCTGATTTTCCTTGCCAATTCTAGTGAATACAAAATATTAAGGTTATTAGATTTTCTTCAGTTTAAAGTCCTGACAAACATGCTGTGACAGATGCACTGAACATGCTTTGAGAAAGCTGCTGTCATTTGCCATAATGAAAGGCCAGGTAGCTTGAAGGATCTGATGAAGAATCATTTCTACTTCTACAGTTATCCATATAATTTCAAGGTCATTTCAAAGTCAATATCACCTCTGAATGCCACAAGATTATTGCATTTAGAGTTGAGGCCCTTTTTAACTACCAATGTGTCCTTATTCTCTCTGATTGGTTTTCTCATCCATGAATAAAAGGATTGAACTCTCTATTAATCAGTCAAATAGCATTTATTCATAATAATTGCTAGTATTTAAATAACACTTTAAGGTGTGCAAAGCATTTTGCAAATATTACCTCATTTGACTTTCACAATAGCTCTGGGAGGGAGGTTTTATTATTAAAATACTCATTTTACAGATAAGAAAACTGGGCCAGAAAGAGGTTCTGAGTTGCTCAGGGTCACCCAGCTAATAACTATATGAAGCAGGATTTGAATTCAGGTCTTCCTGACTCTAGGTCGTGGTCTCCATCAACTCAGTCACCTTGCTATCTCTTACTATATATCAGGCCCTTCCCTAAACAATGACCATGAAAAGAAAAACCCAAATCTTTGCCTGTTCTCAAGGAGTTTATATTTTGAGGGGACAACAGGTGCATGAAAAGTGATAGATAAAATCTAAGGAAACTATCTTCTCTAAACATTAATAAAGAAGAATCCTGAAATGATTTCTTTTAAATTTTCCATATCTTATAGCCAAAAGTCACGAGCTTCCCTCATGCATAACATATGTCATAAATTGCAGCTGCCTGGTCTTAGTACTTTCCTCAATGAGTGATCCTCCAAATGAAAGAGATGTGATGGTGTCTGAAAACCCAGACATAGCTGTTGCTCATCTGATTCTGTTCCTTTTCATCCAAAATTGGTATATAAGTCATTTAACCATGCAAAATTGTTTTCTTGGATCATTGTATTGCTGAGAATATCTAAGTCGTTCAAAGTTTGTCATCAAATAATATCATTATTACTATGTAGAATGTTCTCCTGATTATGTTCATTTCAATATACATCAGTTTATGTAAGTCTTTCCATGTGTTTCTGAAATCATCCTTCATGTATTTTCTTACAGTATAATAATATTCCATTTCAATCATATTCCACAGTTTATTTATCCATTCCACAATTGATAAGCATCTCTTTGATCCATATCAAATGTTTTAGCTCACTCTCTCTTCCTTCTTAACTGAATACTGTGTTATTTAAATTCTGTGGCATGAAATTCAATATTTAATTTCGTTTAATTATTAATCAGTATTTAAATTCTTCCTAGCAGGATAACCTGTATCTGGTAAATACTCAAGAAAGCGTTTGAGGAAATGATTCTTTTTATATTACTGGCTATTGTTAGATATTATTTTCATCTCTCCAGATATACTATAAATTCCATGAGGTAGTATAGAAGTCATGTATTTTGCTTTTATGCTACTTACAGTACCTAGAACAGTTATTGATTGAAAACAGTGTTATTTGTCCACAGAAATGAGCACCTTGCAGGATTTACAAATACGTTGTGTTTTTTATATTGGAAGGGGAAATACAACTGGAGCTGATCAGGGAGATTTTCCGTTATTTAAAAGAAGTGAAAATATTATGTCTGCTTTGGGACTATACAAAATGAATCCCCAAATATCTTTGCTTACATTTCTTATCACTGGGATGGAGATGTCTTTTATTCTCCAATACAATGCTGACTAAAAATTTCCAAAAGGTGTTAAGAAACACTGGGAAAATTTCCAATAGAGAACCAGCAATAAACTGTGTTGATTGTTGCCCTAAGACCAAACTAGCTAATTTCAAAGAGACTCATCAGATAATTGACAATTATTTTGGTCACTGCAACCCTTAAAGCAATTAAATAATTATTAAATAAAATAATTATTATAAAAATAGATATCTCAAATATATGATGAGATTAGTGATGATTAATGAATAATAATGATGAAAATGTTTAGAATTCATATATCATATAATTTTAATTTAATTTGATAAATCGTTCACAGAATATGTATCATAAATATCTGCATGGTATATATTATATATGTATATCTGTGATTGTATAGTGTGTAGCCTACATACATACCTATTCATATATGCACATACATATGCATATATATAGTGTGTTTATATATAATCACATATAGAAATACATGATCATATACATATAAAATTATGTATCTATAGATATATATGATGTTACCTGACATGGTCATATATACTTCGTGTGAAGACTTCCATGGTGAGATTGGGAGGACCTACCACTCTTCACCGCTACCCATTCCATTTTTGGAGAGCTTTAATTGTTAGGAAGTTTGTTTGTTTTTCCTGACATTAAGCTTAATTTTGCCTCTTTGCAACTTCTACCCAGCACTCCTGGTTCTGCTGTTAGGAGTCAGGATAAATATAATCCATCCTTCACATGACTACCTTTTAGACACTTCAAGATAGCTATTGTGTCCTCTCAAATCTTTTCTTCCCCAGAATAAATATGTCAAGTTTCTTCAATCAATGTTAACGGGGCATAGACACCAAATCTAGACTTTGTCCAGTTTATTGATGTCCTTCTTAAACTCTGGCATCCAGAACTGGGCAGAATATTCCAGAGATGAGCTCTGTTGAATGCAGAATAGCGTAGGGCACTGAGCTCCTTATTCTGGGAACCCATGCCTCTGTTAAAGAAGCCCATAATGTTATGAAGTTCATTGACTGCTGTATCGCATTTGTTGTTGTTGTTGTTGTTGTTGTTGTTGTTCAGTTGTTTTCAGTTATGTCCAGCTCTTTGTAATCCCATTTGCTTTTCTCTTGTCAAAGATACTGGAATGGGTAGCATTTCCTTTTATCAGCTCATTTTTCAAATGAGGAAATTGAGGCAAAATGAGTTAAATAATTTGCCCACTAATAAGTGTCTGAGGTCAGATTTGAACCCAGGAAGGTGAGTCTTATTGACTGCAGACCCAGCACCTTATACTCTAAGCCACCTAGCTGCCTACTATATGTTATAATGCTGATTTACAATGAGCAATCCACCACTCTCTGATCTTTCTCAGAATAATTGCTGTCTAACCATAACTCTTTATTTTGCATTTGTGAACTTGAATTTTTTTTGCTTATGTGCAAGATTTTATATTTTCTTCTATTTTATTCCCTTTTATTAGATTGAACAAAATTCTATAACTTATAAAAATTCATTTTATTCTAATTCTGTCATATACTCTTAGCTTCCCCTTCCAGCTTTGTAAAATCTAGAAATCCGAATGAGCCTTCATCTATGCCTTCATGCAGGTTATTGATTAAAAAAAAGTGTTAAGAATAGAGTCAAGTCCAGACTTTGGGGGGTACTCCACTATACAACTCCTGCCACACTGAAATTGAACCACTAATTCATATTCATTGAGTGAAACTTTTAAAATAGACTTGATTTAACTGAATGATATTATCATCTGGTCCACATTTTTTTATCTTTATATGAGATAATTTATCAAAGCTTTGCTAAAATCATAGTAAGATATATTTATGTTATTCTCTTTTACTATTAGATGATAATTTTTTTTTTGCTTTTTGATGGGGGGAAGGCAGGACAATTGGGGTTAAGTGACGTGCCCAAGGTCACATGGCAAGTAAGTGTTAAGTGTCTGAGGCCGGGTTTGAGCTAAAGCCCACCTGACTCCAGGGCAGGTGCTCTATACTCTCCTCTACCTAGCTGTCCTGATGAATTATTTTAAAAAGGAAATCAAGTTAAAATTTCATGATCTGTTTTTGATGAAGTCATATGGTTCTTTTTCTAATCAGAGCTTTCCTTTTTAGATGCTCACAGGATAACTCATTACTAATCTGTTCTAGCATCTTCTCAGGTACCAAATTCAAGCTCATTGGTCTCTATGTTCCTAATATTTTTTTCTTCCACTTTTTGGTAATCAAGACATTTACCCTTTTCCATCTTTTAATAATTATGAAGTTCAACATAACCATTCCACATTTCACTAGTTGAAGTTCAGCAGGTATATCTATCAACTCTTTTAGAGTGTGAAAGTTTAGTTTATCTGATCCAGGTAACATGAAATCATCAGCTTAACTACATACTCTCTTGGGATCTCCTTATTTATATTGGACACCAACTTTCAATGGTCATTTTTAAAATTATTTCTACTATAAAGAAGCTAGGTGGCACATTGGAAAGAGTGCTGGGCCTGGATTCAGGAAGATCTATGATTAAATATGGCCTTAGACATTTCAAAATTGTGTGACCCTGGGAAATTCACAAACTCTGTTTGCCTCAGTCTCTTCCTCTGTAATGTAGGGATAACAATAGCACACACTACATCTTCTCAATTGATTCATATGGGCCTCTTCTTCCCTCCTGAATTATTTATGTGGTAGCTAAGGATAGAATTTCTCATATCTATTACTCATCTCAGCCTGATAATGAAGACATTTCTACTCTCCTCCAAGTTATAACACATTATGTAACATTTTCTAATTATTTGAGGTACAAATAACTTACTTGGATCACATGGTGAAAAAATAAACTTTTTCTGAATTAGGTCTGGCTAAATATCCGTATTTGACTGCTTTTAGATAAGAACAGATTTTCATTTAGACTAAGAAAATTTCCAAGAGGAATAACAGTTCTGATATCTTTCTATCAATCATTCTTGCAGACAGGTCCTCTACCAACTGTATATTTTTCCTTGCAACCTGGGCTACCTAAAGCCATTAAAGAAAAGTTTAGAGCAAGATTGGGGAACCTGTAGCCTTGAGGCCAAATGTGACCTTCTAGGTCCTTGTGACCTTTTGACTAAGTCCAAGTTTCACAGAACAAATGCTTTTATGAAGAGGATTTGTTCTGTGAAGTTTGTATTCAAAGGCTGTACTTGAGGACCTAAAGGGCCACATGTGGCCTCAAGGCCACAGGTTCCCAAACCCTGCTTTAGAGGATAAAAGGATTTCATTGTATTTAGATGTGTATAAACAGACAAATTAATCATTTTTATGACTTCATCAAATGATGAGATTATATTTATGCTGCTGTTCTCTACTAAATTATGCAGTGCTTTCTCCGTTCCCAGCTTTTCAAATAGTAAAATGTAGAGAAAATTTAGTCTGAATGAAACTCAGTACTTTGCAAATGTACTAAAAGTAATTATTCCTGTTTCCTCCTTACTTGACTTTCATGCTTTAGTTTTTACTATTTACTTTAAGGTGCATCTAATTGTATTCAATAAGAGTTTTTTGAGTGCCTATTGTTAAGTTGAACGCAGTATTTACAGAACTAGAAGGGAAAGGGATAAAAGAATCAATGAATTATGGCTTTTATCATGGAACTTGCAAGATATTTGGCATTTAAACAAGTAAATATGCTATAAAATCATACTTGCCAACTGATTAGAAGGGTATTAACATAGTACTAACATAACTATGGGATTTCCATGAAAGTAGAGTGTAAGCTTTTTGATGGCAGAGATTATTTTCCTTTTGTCTTTGTATCTCTTGTGCCTTCCATGTAAAAGGCACCTAATAAATGTTTGCTGATTGGTTGATATAGTTCCTTAGAATAAATATTAAGACTTGTCACACCTTGAATACAACTCTGACCCACAAGTAGTGAGATAAAAAACTAACTTTCTTTATATAATGCAAGCCTTCCAAAATTATTTCATTTTTTTCTTATGCTTTACCATCCAAAAACAAAACAAATGAAACTGTTTATTTTCTTCCTTACTCCTCAGAACTTTTTCAAAGTAGTTACCCTGCTCTAATTTCACTTTCCTTTTTTAGGGTCTTGACTTCATAATTAATATTTCAATTCCATGATATATTCTGTGCTCAATCTCTTTCTTCTGTTTATTCTCTTGACTTGCTAAATCCCAAGTTCCTACACCATGAAATGGAACTATATGGAATCATACAGCCAAGCTGATTGGAGCTGCAAAAGATTTATGTTATTTAATCTCACTGCAACAAGGCATTCCTTTTGTTTCCTTTTAATTGATCTCTGTCCCATTCTGTACATGGGAATAGCATAAAAGATAGAGGAAGTGTGACATCATGGATAGATATCTGGTTAGGGAACTAGGATTACCTAGATTCAAGACTTGTTCCCAACATATAGTGATTGTATGACCCTGGACAAGTCACTTAACCTCTCTCTTTTTCTAGACAACGCTCTATTATAGGTTGGAAAGAAATTGCTGATGTTCAATGGTAAAGGGAGTATTGTCCACTTGCAGTTCCTTATATCCATGTAGTCACAGATTTATTCTCTTTTCCCATTCTAATTCTCCACGTGTGTTTTTTAAACCTTCTCTTCCCTCAAGATTTCCATACCTCTTACAACCTCCAGCAAAATACCTTGCTCATAATTTACAAACAAAAGGGAGGTCATTCACCGTGAGTTCCCTCATTTTTCCCCTTCTCTTAATCTCAAAACCCCTGGAAATCATCCTTATCTTTCTACTCTTTTTGTCCTATTTTATGATAATGTGATAGCCCTTATCCCACCATCCCTGCCTGTTTTCTACAGATTGTGCCCAAATCATTCTTCTCTTTAAAATCTTGAAATTCTCCCTCTCTGCTGGTTCTTTACATGTTTCTTTGCAATATATACATGTCTATCCCATCATTAAGTCACAATACTTTTATTAGATCCTACCATTCCCTGAAGTTATCACACTATACTTCTTTCTTTTTCAACCAAATTTTAAAAGTGTGAAACTCTTTGCCTCCACATTCATGTGTTACTTTGAAAACTGGCTTTTTCCACAGTTGTCAACAATCTTATTTGCCAAAACATTTCCAGTGTGCAGGGGTCAAATCTGATGGGCTTTTTCAGTCATTATCCTCATTGGTCTTTCTGTAGCATTTTCTACCTTGGACAAGACTCAATTGGCTAATCTCTCTTCTCTGGCTTTATATGAAATTACTGTCTTTGGGTTCTCTTTCTATCTCTTTCTCAATCTTTCCTCTCCCCAGCTCATAATTCATATCTTGCCTCCTGCCTGGATTATCAGTACTACTTTTTTATACTTTCAATGTATTATTAGACTAAAGAGCAAATTCTATTTTAAAAAGACCATAATCTTGTTGTTAAAAGACCTGTCTTGGCCCTCTTCACTGCAAGAAGATGCCATGGGAATATATGCATACATACATATGTATTTATGTATGTATGTATTTGTATATGTATGTATGTGTGTATGTACATGTATATAAACCCTGACATTCATAACCTCTATACTTAGATGGCCACTACCCTGATATAGAGTCTTATCTCATGACTTTCTGCCTGGACTTATTGCAATAGGCTCCTATTTTGTCTCCTTGATTCAAATCTCTCTCCTATCCAGTCCTCTTCCATGTACCCGCTAAAGTTAATTTCCTTAAATACCAGTCAGAACATGTCACTTTTCTACTCACTAAAACCTATTGACTCCCTATTGCGTCTAGATTTCAGCATGAATTCCTCTATTTGGCTTTTAAAACCTGACTCCAGCCTAGTTTTCTAACCTCGTCATATATTACTCTGGTTCCTGAAATCTCTGGTATATCCAAACTGACCTTCTTGTTACACTTATGCTATTATATTATGTTATTGTGCTTTTTGTTATTCTCCTCACTCAGAATTCATTCTGTCTCTGCTCTCTATGCACTGGAACTGGATAGCTAGTGACTTTGAACCATCTGAAAATTGAAATAAGCAGGTGTCTGTGATTACTTATTTTATCTCTTAGGAGACTGTACTCTCATGGAAAACTATGTTTAAATCCTACATCTGACACTTATCAGCTGTAGGACAATGGGGAAACTGATTTAATTGCCCTGAACTTCAGTGTCTTCATCTATAGAATGGGGATAATAACACCTCTATCATCTATCTCCAGAGGTTTTTGTAAGATTTAAATGAGATAATGTGTGTAAAATGTTTCCCAAAGTTTAAAGTGCTGCATAAATGTCAGTAGCTATTATTATTATTTTTAGAAAGTTCTCATTTTATTCAATAGGATTCAAGTTGAAAAAATCCTGTGAAAAGTTGTTATTTTATCATTATTTTTTTCATATTGTGTTCACAGACTATAGTAGATGAAATAATTGCATTAATAGTATAGTTGAATAAATGTTGTAATGTGCAGGACCTGGACTTGAAATTAGGAATTCTTGGGTTCAAGTTACATAATATCTCTCTTCCTTCATTCCCTTATTTGTAAAATGCAGAGATTGAACTCAGTAGAGTCTAAAGTCTCTACCAAATCTGTCTATGAGCCTATGGAAAATATGATACTCTATGAAAATATCATTTTCTGTAGTTTCATTGAAACTGCCCTCAGTAAAACTCCAACACCACAGAGAACAACAGAGTTCATATACATGTAATGGGAAGTCTGATGCATAGCCAGAGCTTCTAGGGTAATATCTATCCACATGGAGATATTAAGGAGCTTACTTCTGCAAGAATAGTGAGGGTGTGTAAGGGAAGTGCTTTGGGGTAACTGTGGGGCCTGTGTAAAGAATTATGAGCCTTGGAGAGACTATGAAAAATATATAGAAATCCTTTAACTGACTCAGGCCTGCTACCTAAAGAAGAGAATTTTGATTTGCTATGGAAGCATTGAAACAGGCCTGGCAACATCAGCCACCTTCTCTTTTTCCTCATTGTCTTTTCGCATCAGTTGCTGATGTATTAGCTCATGGCATCTTGTGAGGGTTCATATAACTCTGAAAGTTTTGAAAGGTTGAGAGATTAAGCACCAAAAATCTGTGACTAAGAGTCTAGTCTAAGTTTTGCAGACAGTATAGCAGCTATACCCTGAGGAACAAGGAATAACCTATGAAAGTAATACTTCGGACGCTTGCCCAGTGGTATGTGAGATATAGGGTCATGAGACAGGTGAACACTATCAGGATATGAACTTTGTGAGACAAAGTTGGGTAGGAGCTATGTTTCAAGCCTACTCCCTCTGGGGTCCAAGTATTGTAGGGGAGAATGTGCCTCTTAGGTGCTAGTGGGGAAAAGTTTGTGTTTTTATTCTTGCTATAAGTTTGAGGTAAAAATACTTTAAAAAAAGCCAATTGATGATAAGTGGTTGAATGGAACTGGGATCCTAATCACCGACAAGGAGCAATCCAGGGAAAACAAGTTAATGGAGACGGTATCCACTGTTATTAGAGAAAAGTCATCTCAAACAATTCCTCAGAGTACCCTGGCAGATGTAATCTGTGTGGCACTGAGGGAATGGGGCCAAGGTTAAACACTATATGCTTACTTTGATCTGTTCTCATATGATTTCTCCAGTCTCCTCTACTAGTTCTTTATATTATTTAAAGCTTTATTCTACATATCATAGTAATTATGAGCTTTTGTACCTAAGTACCAAATGTAAGAATATTGTTTTTTAAAGACATTGTTCATAAGATTTTATAAATCTATATTATGGTCCAGGAAATTGTGCACAGTAATTTAATGTGTTATAGTAGTCTGGTTCCAATACAACATATTGGTTCAGTTCTCCTGTATATTTTGAGGATTTTATTTATGGTATGGTGATATTGTTGTCTGTTATTTCATGATGTATAGGGAGTTTCTGATATGTAATTCTAGTATGATATATTGTTATTTATTTGATAGGTCAGTCAATAACAACAGAAATTGTTAAGATGTTAAAATTTTGCAGCTTGAAATATGTGGTACATTCTCCCATTTTTTTACTTAATCTAATAGGTATTGTAAGAATTAATAGTCTTCTCACAATTTAATGAAAATAATTTTTTGAATTATTATTACTAATTTTAATTGACTACTCATGTTGTAGAAAATAATAATGAATGTATAATTTTCTTACCTACTAGTTTTGAGCCATTAATTTTATGTAAAAAAATATTAATCAAAAATAAGTGATACGATGACAGTATTTAACAGTATATACTTAATTCTGCCCCATTGTCTCTTATTTTGTCCCTCTGATGAGATCTCAGTTGAAAGTAGGAAATATATATTTATTTACTGTTCTTGAAGACCAAGCATGGTTATTATGTCATAAGTCTGCATTATTTTAGTTTTTTCATTTATATTATTTTATCCACTTTGTAGATTTTGTTTACTAGTTTGTTTACTCTGTATTCATATTTAAAAGTTCTTATGTGTTTCTCCCTGTTAGCTTGTGAGTTCCTTTATATCAGAGTATATTTTACCTTTCCTTGTATCCTCATCACTTAGCGCAATGCCTACAAGATTGTAGGGGCTTCATAAATGTCATTCACTGACTGATTTATTCATATTCCCCTCTTTTGCTTTTTGTAATGCGTGTAAAATCATTGGTCTTGATATTTCGTACTGCAAAATAAGAATCTGTAACATTTTATGCCCCAAACTCTTTAGCCATTTCCCTTCCAATTGGAACTGTGTTTCAAGTTCTTTACTACCACAAAATTGCTATTTTCTATTTTTAGGACTTTTGTTTTAGATCTCACTAATTTGTTAAGTTTTGAGATTTGTCTTAATAGTATGAGGTTTTAGGGGGCGGCTAGGTGGCGCAGTGAGTAAGAGCCCCGGCCTCGGAGTTGGGATGACCCGAGATCGAATCCGGCCTCAGAAAATGAGCACCCACACATAAATAATGACTAGCCGTGTAACCTTGAGCAAGTTACTTAACCCCAATTGCTTAAAAAAAAAAAATAGTATGAGGTTTTACAACAATCAGGAGTTTGTGAAATTAATTAAATTTTAACAACCAAGTAATAAAGATTACTTCAATGCTCCTTAAAATTTTCATTATAGTTAATTAAGGATTATCCAATCAAAGTTTGTCAATTTTAATTGAATCTTTACTTGTTAAATAGGATATTTTACTGAACCAAAACCAGGTTATTTCATAGTTAATCACATATTGATCCTATATAATTTCATATGAATAAGAAGGTAGCTTCCAACATTCAAATATAGTAGCAATTATGATGATATATCATCAACTTTTTGTATCTATTTTAAAGCTTAATGTATTTTTTTAAGATTAGTATAGAAAGAATCATGTGACAATGGGTTCAATAAAAAGCAGCTGTAGAAGTCAGAGCTACCTGTGGCCCAGGATAGCAGCAGCCTTTGCATCCTGTGCCATGTGTGGGGACTCTCCCCAAAGAAGGGGTTCATTATGTTGGGTAATTTGAAAATATTCCTCTACAAAAAAATAACCAAGAGTTGAATGTCTTCATGCCATTGTAGTCCTGAGATGAATGGAGTGCCTGTTATCCAAGGAGAAAAGGCAAAACACAAGAAAACAAACTTAAAGCAGAAATTTATATAATATAAAAAGAATCTTCTAGATGGCAAATGATAATGCTCCAGATTATGCTTTGAAGCTTGGTTTCCTGCCTACCTTTGAACTATTTTTTAAACAAATGCTTTATTAACTTCTGGTTTACATCATTCATTTACGCCAGATTTTGAGTTACAATTTTCCCCCATTGTTCCCCTACCCACCACACTAGAATAGCAGTCCCACAGGATATCCTCTCATCCAATCTGCTCTCTCTCTCATATCTTCTCCCATAACCCCTTCAACTTTACAAGGTGAATCTCTTTGCCCCAATGCCTGCACATCTGATCTCCCAATTACATGCAAAATAGTATTAATAATAGTATTTATATATATTTGAAACATTTAATTTTAAAACTTTGAATTTCAGATCCATTCCCTTCCTCCCTTGTCACCCACTATCTCTGGGAAGATAGGCAATTCAGTATGTGTTGTACATGTATAGCTATGCAAAACATTACCACAGTAGGTATATTGTAAAAGACTGCTAGTATTTCCCTCCCACCCATCCCACCCTCAACCTGGTCTAATCCCTACTTTGATCCTATCCCTCTTTGACAGTGGGTACTTCCAACCTTCCCTTCCCCCAGAGTGCCCTCCTCTCCATCATCCCCCCTCTCAACCTCCTTCCCCCTACTCTCCTTCAGGGTGGGATATCACATTTACTATTTATGTCATTCTCGCCCTGAGTTAAATTCAATGAGAATTTGGCTTTGCCATTTTGCCTTCCTGTTCTTCCCCCCTGCAACCACTTTGCCTTGCCCCTTCTACAAGAGAGAGTTTATCCTACCCTATCTCTCCCCATCTCCTCTTGCCACATTCCTCTCTCACCTCTTAACTTCACTCCTTAAGTATCTTTCCTTCCCACCAAATTCGACGTGTGCCCTCTATCCATGTATACCTGTAAACATATATACACACATTCATATATGTATTCATATGCCCACATACCCTTCTTTAATTATGTTCATAATGAGAAAGGTTTCATCAGTCACATTTATTGTTTTTCCATGTAGGAATGTAAATAGTTTAACTTTGGTAAGTTCCTTTTGATTTCTTTTCCCTGATTACCTTCTCAAGCATCTCTTGCTTCTTGTGTCTGAATGTCAAATTTTCTATTCAACTATGCTTTTTTCCTCAATAATGTTTGAAAGTCTTCTATACCACTGAATGACCATATTTTCCCCTGAAAGAAGATACTCAGTTTTGCTGGATAGGTGATTCTTGGTTTTAATCCCAGCTCTTTTGACCTCTGGAATATCATATTCCATGCCCTTTGATCCCTCAGTGTAGAAGCTGCCAGGTCCTGTGCTATTCTGATTGTGTTTCCACAATACTGAAATTGTTTCTTACTGGCTGCTTATAGTATTTTCTCCTTGATCTGGGAATTCTGGAACCTGGCTATAATATTCCTGGGAGTTTTCTTTTGGGGATCTTTTTTTCAGTAGGTGATCAGTGGATTCTTTCAACCTCTATTTCCTCCTCTGGGTCTAACACATCAGGGCAATTTTCCTTGATAATTTCTTGAGGGATGATTTCTAGGTTCTTTCTTTGATCATGGCTTTCAGGTAGTCCAATAATTTTTAAATTATCTCTCCTGGATCTATTTTCCAGGTCAGTGGTTTTTCCCATGAGATATTTCACATTGCCTTCTATTCTTTCATTTGTTTGGATCTGCTTAACAGCATCTTGATTTCTCATAAAGTCACTAGCTTCCCTTTCCTCCAGTCTAACTCTGAAGGAATAAATTTCCTCAGTGAGCTTTTGAGATTCGTTTTCCATCTGGCAAATTTGGCTTTTTAAGGCATTCTTCTCCTCATTGCCTATTTGGGCCTCCTTTGCCATTTGAGTTAGTCTATTTTTAAGGTGTTATTTTCCTCAGTCATGCTGTTGATTCTCATTTCGTACTTTTCCTGCATCCTTCTCATTTCTCTCCCCAATTTTTCCTCCACTTCTCTTATTTATTTTTTAAAATCCTTCCTAAGGTCCTCTATGGCCTGTAACCCGCTCATATTTTTATTTGGGGCTTTTCTTGTAGGGGTTCTGACCTTACAGTCCTCCACCTGTTCCATGCTTCTATCATCTTTGCCCCCAAAATAGGAGTCTAATGTTGCATTTTTCTATTTATTTTGTTTCTTTTGCCTAGGCATGTTGCCACTTAATTACTTGACTTTTGGGCTTGTTGCCACAGTAGGACTCTGCCACCAGACAGGGGAGCTTCCATCCTGAACATTAGGGTCTTCACAACTTCTGGTTCTGGCAAGTTGGATGCCCACCCCAGACCTCCCACCCAGATCACAATACAGATCCAAGCAGGTTAAAGCAAGAGTGATTAACCCCCAAGACTGATCCCTGGATCTCCCTACAGTTCACAGGCCAGGAGCTAAAGCTGCCACTGGAGCTGGACTCCCAAGTACAGGGAAAGCTCACACAAAATGGAGAGTGTGCCTTGTCTCCTCAGCACCTTCTATCCCCTGGGGGAGGAAGGTGAAGTCTTCCCCAAATACTGGTCCCAAAGTCCATAGGGCACAGACCTCTCACTTTGGCCTAGGCATGTCTGGGTTGATAATTCTGGAATCGCCACAGCTGATGGTGTTCTGTGTCCCTCGGGCCAGCTGTTGGCCTGGCCACCCTGGTGCTAAAACCACTGATCAAGCAGACCTGGGTTTGCCTCCACACTCACTGAGCCGTCGGCTCCCAGAGTGCTGTTCTGGCCACTTGCTGCAGGGCTGCTGGGCTGTCCTCAGTGGGAGGTTAGCTTCTTTGTGTCATTCTGTGGGTGCTGGGGTTCCAGAAGTTGTTCAGAGTCCCCTTTTACACAGTTTGGAAGTGTTCTTGGGGGAGAACACCTTAGAAGTGTTGTTTCTACTCCACCATCTTACCTTTGTACTTCCAACAGACCATGTAAACATATTTGAACTTCCAAAAAATCAAAAGTACCATTTGTTATTACAACACATGCCAAGTAGTGCAATTCAATTGGTTACCATTTGTGTTGAGTTCTTGCTTGAATTAGCAAGCATCAGTGCTAATTCTGTACTGATTGTCAGCTTGCCAAAGGAACTTGCCCCATCTTTGAACTGTTGAGACAGGTCACAGAAGGTTCTTAACATCACTGTGACCTGACCCTGGATGTGCTGTCATCCCAGTGAGTTCAGTCTGCTAGCAGCTGGCTGGAGAGATTCCAGAACACCAACAGCTGTGGCATTTCCAGAATTACCAACACATAGATGCTTAGGATAAACTGAGAGGTTAGTGTGGTATGGACTTTGGAAATCATTAGTTGGTAGAGCACTTGGCCTCTTTCCTTGGGGGAGAGAAACTGCTGAGGAGCTTCAGCACAGCCACAAACACAGGAGGCAGTTTCAGTTTCTGGCCTTCAAACTGTAGGGGGATCTGACAATCAGTCTTGGGGGTAATTGCCCTTGATTTAACCTCCTTGGATCTGGATTGTGGTCCTGGGTAGAGGTCTTGGGGTGTGTGACCAGCTTGCCAGAGCATATGGGGGCTTCAGTGAGGGCACCCAACTAATAGCTCCAGCAGTTGTGAAAACCCCAGCATTTGGGAGAGAAGCTCCCCTGGCTGGTGGCAGAGTGCTACTTTGGCAACAAGCTCAAAAGTCAAGTAATTGAGTGGCAACATGCCTAGGAAAAGGAAACAAAATAAACAGAATAATTTAACATTAGACTCCTATTTTGGGGACAAAGATGATTGAAGCATGGAACAGGAAGAGGACTGGGAGGTCAGAACTCCTGCAACAAATGCCCCAAATGAAAATATGAGTGGGTTACAGGCCATGGAGGACCTTAAGAAGGATTTTGAAAATCAAATCAGAAAAATGGAGGGAAAATTGGGAAGAGAAATGAAAATGATGCAAGAAAATTATGAAAGGAGATTCAATAGCCTTACTGAGGAAAATAATGCCCTAAATATAGACTAACTGAAATGGCAAAAGAGGCTTAAAAAGGCAATGAGGAGAGGAATAACTTTAAAAGCCAAATTTGGCAGATGGAAAAAGAATCTCAAAGGCTCACTGAGGAGAATCTTTCCTTCAGATTTAGAATGGACCAAAGGGAAACTAGTGCTGTTAAACAGATCCTAAGAATGAAAGAATAGAAGGCTATGTGAAATATCCCATGGGAAAAACCACTGACCTGGAAAATAGATCCAGGAGAGATAATTTAAAAATTATTGGACTACCTGAAAGACATGATCAAAGAAAGAACCTAGAAATCATCCTTCAAGAAATTCTCTAGGAAAATTGCCCTGATGTTTTAGACCCAGAGGGTAAAATAGAGGTTGAAAGTATTCACCAATCAACTCCTGAAAAATATACCAAAAAGAAAACTCCTAGGAATATTATAGGCAGGTTCCAGAATTCCCAGATCAAGGAGAGAATATTACAAACAGCCAGGAAGAAACAATTTGAATACTGTGGAAATGCAGTCAGGATAGCACAGGATCTGGCAGCTTCTACACTGAGGGATCAAGGGGCTTGGAATATGATATTCCAAAGGGCAAAACAGCTGGGATTAAAACCAAGGCTCACCTACCCTGCAAAACTGGGTATCATGTTTCAGGGGGAAATTTGGTCATTCAGTGGAATAGAGGACTTTCAAGCATTCTTGATGAAAAAACCAGAGTTCAATAGAAAATTTGACATTCAGACACAAGAAGCAAGAGATGCTTGAGAAGGTAAACAGGGAAAAGGAATCAAAAGGAACTTATCAAAGGTGAACTATTTACATTCCTACATGGAAAAACAATAACTGTAACTGATGAAACTTTTCTCAGTATGAAAATACTTGAAGAAGGGTATATGGGCATATGAATACATATGTGAATATGTGTATATATGTTTACAGGTATACATAGATAGATGACACAGGTCGAATTTAATAGGAAAGGGATGATACTTAAAAGGTGAAATTAAGAGGTGAGAGAGAACTCTCTCATATATAAGAGGCAAAGGAAAATGGTTACAAGGCAGTGAAGAACAGGAAGGCAAAAAGGCAAAACCATGTTCTCATTGAATTTGGCTCAGGGAGAGAATGACATACATGCTTAATATGATACCTCACCCTACATGAGAGTAGGGGGGAAGGGGTTGAGAGGGGGGGTGATGGAATGGAGGGTGGAAGGGAATTTAGCAGCACCCACTTGTGAAAAGGGACAGGATCAAAGTAGGGGACAGACCAAGTTAGAGGTGGGATAGGAAGGTGGGAAATATAGTCAGTCTTTTACAATATGTCTACTATGGTATTGTTTTGCATAGCTACACCTGCACAACATATACTGAATTGCTATCTTCCCAGTAAGGGTGGGTGACAAAGGAGGAAGGGAATGAATCTGGGATTCAAGTTTTAAAATCAAATGTGTAAAATGCATAAATCCTATTATTAATACTATTTTGCATATAATTGGGAAATGAGATGTACAGGCATTGGGGCAGTGAGATTCACCTTGCCCTACTGGGAGAGACGAGGGGGGTATGGGAGAAGATATGGGAGAGAGCAAATTTGATGAGGAGATACCCTGTGGGACTGCTATTCTGGGTTGTTGGGTAGGGAAAAATGGGGGAAACGGTTGTAACTTAAAGTCTGGCAGAATTTAATGATGTAAACCACAATTTAATAAAGCATTTGGGGGAAAAAGGGACAGGGTCAAACAGAAAATAGAAAAAATGAGGATGGGATAGGATGTAGGGAAATATAGTCTTTCACAATATGACTACTATGGAAATAGTTTGTATTACTACACATGTGAGACCTACATTTAATGGCTTGTTTTCTCAGTTGTGGTGAGTAAAGAGGGGAAAGGGAGAGAGTCTGAAAATCAAAGTTTAAAAAAAATGTTAAAAAGAGACTTTTATACACAAAAATATTCATAGCAGGTCTTTTAGTGGTGACAAAGACTGGAAATTGAGGGGATGCCTACCAAATGGAGAATGACTGAAAATGTTTGACATATTATTGTAATTGAATTCTACTGTGCTATAAGAAATGAAAAACAGGATGATTTTAGAAAAAAAAATTGAACTTACATTAACTGATGCTATGTGAATTGAACAGAACCAGGAGAACAGTGTACACAGTAAGAGGAATATTTTGCTATGTTCAACTATGAATAGCTTAGCTCTTCTCATCAATAAAATGATCCAAGACAATTCCAAAGAATTCATGATGGAGGGGTACCTAAGTGGTGTAGTGAATAGAGCACTGGCCCTGGAGTCAAGAGGACCTGAGTTCAAATTTGGATTCAGACCGTTGACACACTTACTAGCCATGTGACTTTGGGCAAGTCACTTAACCCCAATTGCCCTCCGAAAGAAAAAACAAAGAAGCAAGAAAAAGAAAGAATTCATGATGAATGGAAAACACTAAAACTAATGAAGATTTACTGCAGATCAATGTATGCTTTTTTAACTTTATTTTTCTCAGATTTTGGTGCTTTTTTAGCAGGGGGGTCTCTGTGTTTGCTATTACAATATGACTAATATGGAAATATGTTTTGCATGACCGCACATGAATGTCATATTGCTTGCCTTCTCGATGGGGGAGGGAGTAGAGCGTTAAGCTCAAAATTT
The DNA here is from genome assembly GCA_011680675.1 of Gymnobelideus leadbeateri. Classification (NCBI taxonomy): domain Eukaryota; kingdom Metazoa; phylum Chordata; class Mammalia; order Diprotodontia; family Petauridae; genus Gymnobelideus; species Gymnobelideus leadbeateri. The sequence goes on from WOXC01010157.1 coordinate 85,160, forward strand.
TATAAAAACATGTTAAATTATTTTTGCATAGAATTGTGGGAAAATAAAATATTGAATAAACTATTTTAGAGAAAAGAAAATGGCACATAATTATTCATTGGGAAAGTCAGTATTAGAATACAGAATTTCAGATGTTTAGTCTTGTTTACTTTCCTCTAACTCTTCCTGATACTTAATTTACTTCAACTGATTCCCAATAGTTTTGGATTTGATCAATTCATATTGGAGGATTTGGGACTCAAGGAAGTAAATATTCTGGAACAGCACCTCCTCTTTAGCTCTGTCATGTACAGATAGAAAGATTCTCTATACTGTACTGCTTACTTAATGAACTACAAATACCCTTTAGGGGTTTACAAAGGTCTTTTATTGAAACTACCTTATGAGACAGGTAGTGGAAGCCCCAATAAAATAAAATAAAATAAATAGAATTCCTAACTGTGTGATCTTTGGAGAGTCATTAGTCATTTGACTCTAGGTCCTGGATTTCCTGTCACTACATCAAACTCTCTCCCTTTACAACTTAAATTTTCCTGACAGCAACACTGTTAAATGTGCTTAGGGATTTACAACGTATTTATATCACAATTTCCATCTTCAACTACTGTGAACAATTAATTGTATAAGCAAGTAACATAATGAATCTTGTTTTGATTGACTATGCATTTTGGTAATGGGTTTTGTTTTCTTGTGTTTTTAATGGGGAGCTTGGGGTGAAAGATTGATAAGGTTGATCTTTTTTAAATAAAGCAAATTAAATATTTTAAATGGGTTCTGAAAGATTTTGAAATTAGCTTGGCCTTTTGAAACTTTTACTTTGGGGATTATCCTAGATAAAATTATTTTTAAAATTTCAAAAATCTTTGACATTTTTTTTGTCTTCAGTATATTTTTCTTACTATACATTTTTCTGCCACCTCAGTCTGATGCCTTCAATGTAATCTCCCTGAGGGCTGTGTCCATTTTCATTTTTACTTTTTCTTTTTATCTGCAGCATCTATGGCAAGGGGTCTTGCACATAGTAGTCACTTTTGTCCAGTTATCTCAGTTGTGTATGATGCTTTGTGACATCATTTAGGGTTTTCTTGGCAAAGATACTTCAGTGGTTTCCCATTTCCTTCTGCAATTCTTTTTAAGGATGAAGAAACTGAAACAAACAGGAGAAAGTGAATTTCTCAGGGTCACACAGCTAATAAATGTCTAAGGACAGATTTGAACTCAGATAAATGAGTCTTCCTAGCTGCAAGCCAGGCACTCTATCCACTGTGCTCTACAGTAGTCACTTAATATTCTTTAAACTGAGTGAAAATTGTTTAGCCAGACAACCTTAAGTTAATATTATTTAAATGGAATGGAAGTAATTTAGCCCCAAATCTTTATGTTATAGCTAAGGAAACTAAGTTGTAGAGAGATTAAGTGACTTGTTCAAAATCCTTAAGAGGCAGTTTCAGAATTATAATGAAGGTTCTCTGATTCTAAATCCAGAACTCTATCTGTCTCTGCTAAGTAGATTTGCCTTTACTCCATACGGCACAATAGGTTTTGAATGTTTTTTTTTTTTCCAGCTGTGGAGTGAAACAATAATAATAGTGCTATCATGAAATATGCAGGATAGTTGGTGATGGGACTGTCAAGGAAACCAATTAGCATAGTAGCATAGGAGATTACAGCGAGATGATATTCACCTTAACTAGAATGGCAAGTAGAATGGTTTCTCTTGATAAACTAATCCATGTGAATGTTTTCATTGAGTACTATTTAAAGCCATATTCTTCCTAATACATAAAATACTTGTATTTTAAATAAGACCTTTTACAAATGGCCTGTTCATTTAAAGATGGATGAATAAAAGTATTTTGTGGGAGGTAGGCCTTCCAGGACCTCACAAATAACACCAATTATGTAAATTTCTATTCACCTACATGGAAACAAATCAAAATGTTCGGAAATGACCTGTATTGTTATTTAGAATGTAAATGTAATTAGAGTAGAATCATAGTTTTGATTGAACAGATGTATATCTGTGTAATATTCATAATATAATGAGCCCAATTTTTAAATAATAAAATACATTTACTATATTTATTAAGCAGGATCTGAAGAAGCAAAATTATCTTAGCACTATGGCTTTTGAAAATTCTGAGGCACTTGTTTAGGAAAGTTAGCTCCACTGTTCAAATACCTGATCCAAGGATGGCAGAGGATTAATTGAAAATCACTCTAGCATTGTTTTTTTTTATGATAATCCATGGTTATTAATCAGTTTCTCAAGCAGGAGTCTGCTCAAGTGATGGTACTTAACCTGAATGCTGACTGAGAGGCTGTGTGAAGTGGGATTAGTTCTTTTCCTCCCACATTTCAAGTTCTTTGGGATTTCAGTTCAAAACTGGTTGATTATTCAATTTCTACAGAGCTCATTGATTAGAATAGTAGAGAAACAAAGCAAGTCTAAATGTGATATTATGTGATAGCACTTTTCTTACCTTCCCCCAAAATTGCAAGTGGCAGTGATCAGAGGTTGTTTTTACTTTGCTAAGTAGCCTGAGAAGACCGTAGGTGCAAGCAACTGTTTTTTTGAAAGGATCTCTGAATTAGAGTTCCAATACACCATTGTTCAAGTATGCTGTTCTCTATCACCTTCTCATGGTACATTTTGGGATGTTTCCTTTATCTTCGTTCCCTATTTAAATTACTTTTGACATATTGGTACATTTTTAAAATTGTCTAATCTAATTAATATTAATCTTTCCCAATCTGTGTGATATTCTGTATTGTTGGCCACCTTCTTATGTATTCTCTTCTTTCTGGGTTTTCATAACACCTGCTCTATTTGTTATACAACCTATCATACCTCTCTTTAGCGATTTTGCCCCCATAAGCAGTCATAATAATTAATATCATATAGGATATAAAATTGTATGTTATATAATAATTATTATTCCATAATATGATATAATTATTATAATATCAGTTCAGTATCTGAAGTAAAATTTGAATTCTGATCATCTTGACTTGAGTTCAAATGTTCTAACTACAGCACCACCTAGCTGTGTCTTTGTAAAATTCTTATTACTGTCCAAGGTACAGTAATAAGATCTTTCTAGTCATCTAGTACCACGATCTTTCTAGTCATCCGTTTTTGTAAACCTGGTGTTTTCTTCAACTCCTTAGATATGCTTACCCCACATATCAAACTGTTTCCTAATCTTATTATTTTTATCATCAAAAAATTTCTTTCATGTTCTGCTTTCTATCTACTCTCAAACTGGCACCTTTAGTTCAGCCTCTTATTATATATTTGCAGGACTTCTCTAGCTCAAATCAGTTCTCATTCCAAATCATCTTCCATAGAGCCACCAAAATGATTTTCCTAAAATGTAGGTTTCGCTGTGCTATCCCCTCCCATACTAAATAAATTTCAATGACTCCCTGTTACCAATACACTCCCCTGTCATTTAATATTTCACAACCTAAACCCATTGTACCTTTTCTACTTTATAACACATTTTCCTCTCTACACAACACACTCTATGCTCTAGCTATACTGATCTTTCTTTTACACACACAAGATACTCCATTTTCTATCCTTATGTCTTTGCATTTGTTTATCCCATGCTTGAAAGGCTCTACCTCTTTCCTTCCATCTCTTGAATTTCTAGCTTTCTTTTTTAAATATATTTTAATTACATTAGATATTTTGCAATTACACAAAATTTTAATATTCATTTTTTAAATTTTAAATTGCAAATTATATGCTTCTCTCCAGTCTCGTTTTCCACCTTGAGAAAACAAGCAATTTAACATCAAATATACAAGTGAAGTCATGCAAAACATATTTGCACTACAGTGCAAAAGAAAGCATAGCCCCCAAAATTAGAAAAATAAAGTTAAAATTATACTTCAATTTGCATTCAGAGTACCAGTTTTTTCTCTGGAGGAGAATACTATTTTTCATCATGGGTCCTTTGGAATTGTCTTAGATAATTTTCTTGATGAGAGTAGCTAAGTCTTTCACAGGTGATCATCCTTACAAATTATTGTTACTGTGTGCAAAGTTCTCCTGGTACTGCTCCCTTCACTTGATATCAGTTCATATAATACTTCCCAATTTTATTTTTCTGAAACCACCCTGCTCATAATTTCTTATTGCACAGTAGTATTCCTTCACAGTCATATAAACCAAGTTTTTCAACCATTTGCCAGTTGATGGACATTCTATTTTAAACTCTGCCCCACAAAAAAAGTTACTTTAAATATTTTTATACATGGTCCATTTCCATTTTCCTCGAACTCTTTGAGATATAAAGTGGGTTAAAGGCGGTGTACAATTTTATAACTCTTTGAGCATAGTTTCAAATTGTCCTCCAGAATAATTGGACTAGTTCATGATTCCACTAACAGTGCACTAGTGTCCCAATTTTTATACATTGCCTCTAGCATTTGCCATTTTCTCTTTCAGTAATTTTAGCTAGTGGCATCTCAAGGTGTTTTAATTGCATTTATCTGATCAATAGTGATTTACAGCTTTTTTACTTATCGATAGCTTTGATTTCTTCTTTTCAAAATCATCTTTTCATATGCTTGGAATGTTTATAAAGTAGGGATTGGGTCTTATTTTTTATTTAATTTTGATCAATATTGCTTATATTTGAAAAATGAATCCTTTATCAGAAAACTTGCTGCAATCCTCACTCCCCAGTTTCCTGTTTATCTTTTTTTGGGCTGCATTATAATTGTCTGGGCACAAGTTTTTGTTTTTAATTTCATTAAATCAAAATTATTCATTTTACTTCCTGTCATCCTCTTTGTCTCTTATTTGCTCACAAACTCTTCCCTTATGCTATCACCATTTGTGTTTAGTTCAATTATCCATTTTGATCTTATCTTAGTATACAGTGTAAAATTTCATTCTATGCCCAGTTTCTTCCAAAGCTTTCTCCAGTTTTCCTAGCAATTTTTCTCAGATGATGAGTTCTTACTCCAAAAGCTTTGATATTTTGGTTTCTCAAGCCCTAGATTACTATGGTCATTTACTTCCTGTGTATTATTTACTTAATTTATTCCACTAATCCATCACTCTTTTTCTCAACTACTACCAGATTGTTTTGAGGTTGGTAATATAGTTTAAATCATGAAACTACCAGGCCACCTTCCTCCATCTTTTTCCTCACTGATTCCAATTATATTCTTGACCTTTGTTCTTCCAGATGAATTTTGTGGTTATTTTTTTCCTAGCTCTATAAAATTATTCTTTGGTAATTTGATGTAGCACTGAATAAGTAAACTAACATATATAATTATTGTTATTATTTTTGTTGACTAGGCCTATCCATAAACAATAAATATTTCTCAGATTGTTTATATTTGACTCTATTTTTGTGAAAAGTGTTTGATATTTGTGTTCCTATAGTTCCTGGGATCATCTTGGTAGGTAGACTCCCAAGTATTTCACTTGTCTACAGTTACTTAAATATATATTTTGGTTGGTTCTCTATGATTTTCTGAGTCTACCATCATATTATCTGCAAAGAGAGATAGCTTTGTTTCCTCAGTGATTATTTTTAATCCTTCAATTCCTTTTTCTTGACTTATTGATATAGTTGGAATTCCTAATACAATATGGGAAAAATTGTGATAATAGGCATCCTTCTTTCACCACTGATCTTACTGAAACAGGCTTTAGCTATCTTCCCATTACAGATAATGCTTGCTCTTCATTTTAGATAGACAGTACTTATCATTTTAAGTTTCCATTTATTCCCTGTTTTATAGTATTTTTAAAAACAATAGATGTAATATTTTGTGAAAGGCTTTTAAAAAATCTATTGTTATAATCATCTGAAATTTGTTTGTTGTTTATTGTTCTAGTCAGTTATGCTGATAGTTTTTTTTATAATATTGAACCATTTCTGCATTCCTGCTATAAAAATAGTGTATGATCTTTGTGATGTATTGCTGTAATCTCCTTGTTCGTATTTTGTTTAAAACTTTTTGCATCAATATCCATTCAGGAAATTTTATTTCCCTGATTTTGTTCTCTCTGGTTTAGGTAGCAAAACTTTATTTGTTTCATAAAAGGAATTTGGTATAACTCTTCTGCCTATTTTTTCAAATAGTTTATACAGTATTGAGATTAATATTTCCTTAAATGGTAGAATTCACTTATAAATCCATATGGTCCTCGGTATTTTTATTAGGGACCTGAATGAAGACTTGTTCAATTTATTTTTCTGAGACAGTGTTATTTAAGTATGCTGTTTCCTCTTCTTCTCATCTTGGCAGTTTTGTTTTCTTTTCTTTCTTTTTTTGGTAAATATTCACCCATTTTGCTGTTCTATAATTGGGCAAAATTGTTTCTAACAATTGATTTAATTTCCTCTTCATTGATGGCACATTCTTTTTTTTTCTTTCATTTTTGATACTGGTAATTGGGTTTCCTTCTCTTTTTTAAGTCAAATTAACCAATACTTTATCTATTTTATTTTTTCTTATAAAACTAGCTCCTATTTTTATTACTTATTTTTTTAACTTTTAATCTTATTACCCCCTTTGACATTCAGAATGTCTGTTTTGGTATTTAATTGGGGATTTTTAATATGTTTGTTTTTTAGCTTTTTTTTTTTAGTAGCATGCCAAATTCATTGATTTTCTTTTTTTAAATTTATATACGCATTTAGAGAAACAAAATTTTAGCTAAGTACTAGTTATATTGTATCTTACAAATTTTAGAATGTTTTCTCATTGTTGTCATTCTTTTTAATGAAATTGTGTTTCTGTGATTTTTTCTTTAACTCATTCTTATTTAAGGTTAGATTATTTAGTTTCCTATTAACTTTTAATGTATGCTTCCAAATCACTTTGTTAACTTTTATTTTTATTGCATTATAGTCTGAAAAGGGTTCATTTAATATTTCAGCTTTTTTGTTTATGAAATTGTATGCCCTAATACATGGTTGATTTTTGTGAAGGTGTCATATACATCTGAGAGAAAGGTATACAGGCATACCTCAGAGATATTATGGATTTGGTTCTAGACCATCACAAAAAAGTAAGTATCACAATAAAGTTAAGTCCTGCTTTTTTTTTTTTAAGTTTCCTACTCTATATAGAAGTTATTCTCTCTCTCTCTCTCTCTCTCTCTCTCTCTCTCTCTCTCTCTCTCTCTCTCTCTCTTTTGGTTAACAAGCTTACTTTAATCAAACAAACATATATTACTTAGTTCAGGGGGAAAAGGTCAGCACCCCAAACTTCAGAGTATACAGACAGATTAAACAGACAGGCTTCCAAACTGTCCAACCATTATATCAATACCAAATCACAGTTACCAGAGAAGGAAGCATCAACATCTGGGTTTTCAAAGCCGGGGGGCTCTCAACAGCTTCCCAGTCTCATAGGGTTAAATCACACAACACTTCTCAAAGTGAGCCCCAAAACAAAGCCTCAAATCAGGGATTATTTAGTCTTCCCCTGGCTCAGAGAATGTAACCACCCTCTTGACCCACTGCCCAATCACACAGCATCAAGGTGTTGTCATTCCTGAAAACCAAGCCTCCTACCCACAGGCTCCATGTGACCACATTCAGCCTATTAGGGGGCAGAGTATACTCTGTTATTCTTACAGTATATAATAGTCTACTAAATATACAATAGTATTATGTCTAAAACATGTATATACATTAATAAAATATTTTATTGTTAAAAATGCTAATCATCAACTGTGCTTTCATTTGTAATATTTTTTCTTTATTTTTTTCTTGCCTCTATATTGATGATGGCTGAGTGATCAGGGTTGTGGTTACTAAAGATTGGGATGGCTATGGCTATTTCTTAAAACAACACAATGAAGTCAGCTCTATCTTTTGACTTTGCCTTTTACTTGAACACTTTGAGGACATTTTAGGGTTATTAATTGGCCTAATTCAATGCTATTGTGTCTCAGAAAAAAAGGGAAACTTAAAGAGGGGGGAGAGATGGAGGAGTGACAGACTAGTGGAGCAATCTGAACACAAGCAATATGTATCAGTTAAGTTCATTGTCTTATAGGAACATATTTCATGATATGCCAAAAAAAATTACAATAGTAACATAAAAGGTGTCTGAAGACAACTCACCATAATTAATATAATAATAATGAAGTAGCATAACATATTTTAAGAATTACTCAAATATGACACAGAGACCTGATGTGAGCATATGCTATTGGGAAAATGGTGCCAAGAGACTTTCTTGCCACAGGGTTTCTACAAACTTTCCATTTGTTAAAAAAATATATCTGTGAAACTAAATAAATTGAAGTGCAATAAGATGAAGTATGATTATATTCCTTACAATTCCCATTCAGTTTTGCCTGGAGATCTTTCTTATCTAATTTTTCTATGATCCGTTTAATCTCCTAACTTCTTTTTGAAATTTATTTCATGGTTAAATATATCTAACTCTTGAGAGTTGAAAGTTGGGGTCCCCCACTAGTATGGTTTTCCTATTTCATCTTGTAATTCATTAAACTTATCCTTTAAAATTTTGGATGTTATGCCATTTGGTGAATACATACATTCCTCCATACATACATACATACATACATACATATAACTTATATTACTTTATTATCCATGGTATTTTTGAAGAATATATGTTTTCCTTGCTTATTCCTTTTAATTATGTCTATTTTTTGTTTTGCTTTATTGGAGATCCTGATTGCTATGCCTGCCTTTTTAAAAAAAAATCTCAACTGAAGCATAATAGATACTGCTGTGACCCTTTATTTTAACTCTGTGCATCTCTATATTTCTTGTAAAGAACATATTGTTGATTTCTGGCTTCTAATCCACTTCCATTTTATGTGTGAGTTCATCCCACTCAAATTCACAGTTATGATTTCTAACTGTCCAATGCCATCTTATTTCTTCTCTTTCTCTCTCTCTCTCTCTCTCTCTCTCTCTCTCTCTCTCTCTCTCTCTCTCTCTTTCTCTCTCTCTCACCTCCCTTGTCCAACCTCAAAATTCAGTTTTGCTTCTAACAATTGCCTTCTTTTATCTGCCCTCCATTTTATCACTTCGGGCTTTCTGTTATCCCCTTCTCCAGCTTTCCCATTGGGTAAGATAAATTTCTAATATCAATTCAATAAACTTACATGTTTTTTCTCTCTTTGTGAGGGAAGTGTTGCTCTCACCTCCTCACACAATATTCCCCTCCATTGCAAAAGCTGTTCCTTGGTTGCTTCTTTTATGGGAGATAATTTTCCCCATTCTTCCTCTCCCTTTTTTCTCCCAGAGCACCTGTCTTTTTCACTTGTTCATTTTTTTTTATCATCTCAACATAATTTACTCACTTCTGTAGGCTCATTCTATGTAGGGTTCTAACTGCCCCCAAAATGCTAAAGTTTTTAAATGTTGCATGTACCATCTTGTATATGGTTTAGCCTTATTGAGTCCCTCATGATTTCTTTTTAATGTTTACCATTTAATAATTTTCTTGAGTCTTGTATTAGAAGGTCAAATTTCCTTATCAGCTCGGATCTCTCTATCAAAAATGATTTAAAATTCTCTATTTCATTAAATATCCATTTTCCCTTGAAGGATTATATTCAGTTTTGGTGAGAAGGTTATTCTGGTTGTAATCACAGTTCTTTTCCCTTCTATGATATCATATTCCAACCCCTCTCCCTTCCTTTAATGTGCTAAGCCCACTGTGATCCTGATTGTAGCTACACAGTATTTGAATGTTTTCTTTTTGGCTGCTTGAAATACTTTCTCTTTGACATGGGAGTTCTGAGATTTGGCTAGAATATCCCTAGATGTTTACATTTTTTGGTGTCTTTCAAATGGTGATTATTGGATTCTTTTGATTTTTATTTTACTCTCTGAATCTAGGATATCAGCGCAGTTTTCCTTCATAATTTGTTGAAATATGATGTCTAAACTCTTTATTTGATCATTGCTTTCAGGTAGAAAAATAGTTCTTAAATTGTCCTTAATCTATTTTATAGATCAGTTGTTTTTTACAATGAAATATTTCACCTTTTCTTCTTATTTTTTTCATTCCTTGGACTTTATTTTATTGCTTCTTGATGTATTATAGGGTCATTAGCTTCCAGTTGTGCAATTTTAATTTTAAATTAATTTTCTTCAGTAAGCTTTTGAATTTCTTTTCCATTTGGCTATTTCTGCTTTTTTATATTCCCTAATTTTATTTTTTCTTTAATTAATTTATTTTAAGTTTTCAACATTAATTTCCATTAGCTTTTGAGTTTTAAATTTTCTCCATCTCCCTTCTATTCCTCCCTCCCCAAAATGGTGAGCAATCTGATATAGGCTCTACATATTTATATATTCCTATTACATGTATTTTCACATTAATCATGTTGTAAAGAAGAATTGGAGCCAATGGGATGAACCACAAGAGAAAAGACACAAAACAAGGCAGAGAGAGAGAGAGAGAGAGAGAGAGAGAGAGAGAGAGAGAGAGAGAGAAAAGAGAGCAAATGGTATGGTTCAATCTGCATTCAGACTCCATGATTCTTTTTTTTTTTTCCTTCATGAGCCTTTTGGAGTTGTCTTAGAATGTTGCATTGCTGAGAAGAGCTAAGTCTATCAAAGTTAATTATCACAGAGTGTGGCTGCCAATTTTGCTTTTTAAGGAGTCATTTTCACCATTGAATCTTTGTAACTTGTTTTCCATTTAGCTGTTTTTTTAATATGTTTTGCTTCTTTTACCAAACATATTGTCTTTTTTTTTTTCTTTTTGGAGGGTAATTGGGGTTAAGTCACTTGCCCAAGGTCACACGGCTAGGTTTTTGCTTGTGTCTGCTTTAAGTGTCTGAGGCCGGATCTGAACTCAGGTCCTTCTGACTCCAGGACTGACGCTCTACTCACTGAGCCACCTAGCCACCCTCAACATGTTGTCGTTTCATAATTATCTTCCCTTTACTCTTATTTGTTTACCTAATTTTTCCTCTAAAACTTTCATTTGATTTTGAAAATCATTTTTAAACTCTTCTAGGATTTCTTGTTCTGTGTTCAAATCTTCTTTTTTGTGGCTTTGCTTGTACCTGTTTTGAATTCATGATTTTCTTTTGAGTTTGTGTCTTTATCTTCCCTTTTATCATAGCTTTTTATGGTCTAATTTTTTTCTTGGTTACTCATTTTTTCACCCCATTTCTTGATTTTGAACTTTAAATTTGAATTAGAGGAAAGGGGTCTGTCTCAAGATTCGTGTTTTCTCATACTGCTGTTTTTAGCTTTGAAAATTTTCAGTGCTTTCAAGGTGGTGTAATATGGTGATGTACAATCATTGCTCTCCTGGTCTACACTTTATTCCTTACACAGGAAGAGCCCCTAATCCCTTTAGATTGAAATTCATACTGTTTCTCAAGGTCCCTGTTCCTTTGGTAATAGAAATTATACTATATTTCATTTACCCTGCATCCTTGGGACTCAAAGGGAGTCTGCTTTTCAAGAGCCCTGCTCTCTTGGAACCAGAAGTGATACTGTTTTTCAGTGTTACTGATCCCTTGTGACCCAAAATGATATCGCTCTGCAGGCTTTCATGCCTTGTTAACTGAGAGTATTTTGCTCTGTCTTTAAACTATGTGTGACACAGGAGTGGTTGCAAACAATGGATTTGTCAAAGAGCATTTGGTCCTGTATCCCATGCTAGCACAGGGGTTCCTATAATCTCTTTCTGACCAGTTTCCAGGTTCAATTACCTTGCTGACTTGAGAACACTGAAGCTGCTGCTGCTTCTTTCACCACCACCTAGGCCCACCACTGGTATTTCAGTCATGTTGACTCTGGGCACATCCTCTCCCCACACACACACATACCACCCCAATATCACAGATCTCTTTCTAATCGTCTAAATTGGAAGAATGTCTTCCTCTAACCTTTTGTTGACTCCATCATTCAATATTTGACTTGAGGCATAATTTTAAAATTGTTTGAAAGAAAATGTTTGAAGAGCATAGATGAGTGCACACTTACTTTGCCATCTGGGCTCCACCACTGGAAGTCTATTAGATTCCCTGTTTTTCTTCAACATTTAACTCAAGTGCTATCTTCTTCCTTTCCTGATCTCAACTTACAGTGCTTTGTCTTCAACCCCAAGGTTACTTTTAAACTGTGTTTTGTGTGTATATCTGTGGGTATGGGTATGCTTTAATAGACATAAATGTTCAGATTCTCTCTCCTATTTGAATGTAAGCTCCTTTGTGACAAGGACTGTTATTTTATCTTTGCATTTCCAATGTCTAGCATATAGTTAGGACTTAATGCATACTTCTTAATTGACCTTTTTGATTAAAAAGATGTATGATTGCAAAAAATGGAAACCATTTAAGTCTCTACAGGGCAACTTTAGACAGAGAATCTTAACTCTAAAATCTAAGATGAAGGGACCTCTTGAGCTATCTGATATAGTCCTATTATAAAATGTAATGCAAAGACTAGCACATCAAATATTTAATGTGTAGTGGTATAGATTACTTGCTTGTCATAGGAAGAGACAGGCACACTTTCTTTTTTCCCCTTTTAATATTTTATTTTTCCTAATTACATGTAAAACCATGTAAACATTTATTTTTTATTTGAATTCATAATTCTCTTCTACCTAATCTCCCCTCCTATGTCACTGAGAAAGGAAGAAATTTGATATGGATTATACATGTATGAAACATATTTTCATATTAGCCCTGTTGCAAAAGAAAATGCAAATAATAAAAAAGAAAATTAGAGAAAGTTGTTGTTTTTTTTTAATTCAGGCTCCTTCAATTTTTTCTTTGGAGGTAGGTACCATTTTTTATCATAAGACCTTCAAATTATCTTGTATCATTGTATTGCTTAGAATAACTAGGTCATTTACAGTTGATAATCATACAATATTGTTGTTATATACAATGTTTTCCTAATTCTGCTCATTTCATTTTGCATCAGTTCAAATAAGCCTGTCCTAGAACTGTGATCAGATTGTCCACTCTCCTGCAGGCCTGTCCTGTAGTGTGCTAGTGTTCCTCCTTGTCCTGGGACTGAACCAAATATTGGAAATGCAAAAGGATCCTGTGCTGGTGCCAGGAAATGGAACCCTCTAATTTCCTTCTGACCAGTTGTCTCGACCTCTTACTGTCTGTGGGCTTATAGCTCCAGAAGCCATTTACACTGATTCAGTCATCCCCAAGACCTACTTCTGGTTTATTTGAGTTTGGCCTATTCTGGACTGTACTCGACTCTCACCCCTGTGAAGCAGGCCTTTCCTGCTTCCATTCTAAGTTGTCTTAGGCTGGAAAAAGTATTTCATGCTGTCTTTGTTGTGGTTGTTGTTGTTCTGATGCTCCAATATTCATTTTTAGGCATAATTTTAAAGTTGTTTGTCGGAGAATTTGGGGGAGCTCATGTGAGTCCCTATCTTTACTCTGACATTTTGGTTCTGCCCTCTGCCCTCCCATGGTCCCCCTACTATGGTAGTAAGGGGAATAAGAAGCATATATTACCTACCAACTTATATTTCAGATTATAGATACTTCAGTTATCTGTGATTTCATTATTGTGAATATTTCTTCCACTGATGGAGATAAAAATTTCTAAGCTACTTGGAAGAAACTCTTATCTCCAATTGTAATAGTAATGGATTTTGAAGGTCTCCTTGTATTGGCAAGCTAACAGATACTTAGCACTTATTTCCAAGTTCATGATTGTGTCAAGTGTTAAGACCCAGAATTTGTGAATCCCACAGCGGGATGGACATCCTGATATAAGAGGAAGGGGCTGGAAAAGGGAGGAGCTAATACCTTATATAAGGAAAAGCACAAGCTGGAGAGTTAGAACTTTTTGGAGCAAGCAGCTGGAGGCTGAGGAGGAGAGGCCCAGGCTGGAGAAAACTATTTTGATTTTGAGAAGGGAGCTTATGGTGCTGGAGTTTCTTCTGAGAGCCAGCTGGAGTTGCTGCTGAGACTTTTCTTCTGGGAACTTCTGCTAAGAGCTTCTAAGAACCAGGCTGAGGAGCTACTGTGAGTGAGAGAAGAGGATCCCTGCTTGAGAGAACTTGTTCTATTGTGAAGGTTTGGGAATTTGTGTGTTCACTGCATTAACCATGTGTACCAAATTCATGGTTACTGTAATGACTTTGACTTTCTGGTTTGGGGATTTGGTTTCCTGTTATTTGAATGAGAACTTGAAGTGGACTAGACACTGTGAGCTTCAATATGGAACAGAAACTACATGGAGAGCTGGATGAGGAACTGGGAGCTGTCTGCCTTTGAACTCAGGTAGCAGTTAGTTAGATTTGGGCAGGAGCTGGGACCATTGGAAGAGGAGCCATGGAAACTGAGATCCTGCATCAAGTTAAGATGAAAAGACCTCTCCAGATTGTAACTTATTTATGAAGGAGTGGAAGGCCTTTGTACTTTCCTCTACCCCTTAAGAGGGTATTTAGTTGTGACTTATGATATTGTAACTTAATTGCACCCCATGGGTGGAGGACTTTGACTTTTGTACTTTGTGTCAATTAACTCCTTAAGGGTGATTGAATTAAGGGATTTACTAAATGAAGGAATTACTAAATGAATGTTATCTTTTGCTTAAAACCATATGACCACTTTGGTCAAAACTATGTGGCCGTTTTAGTGATAAGTTGTGAAGTTAAAACATTCTGAATGCTGTGCTTTGCTTTCTGTGAATGTTTCGTCTTGGTTTGTTATTGAATAGAGAGTTCACTGTACTGTGTAATCAGAACCTTGAAAGCTGTTCACAGCAGCAGTCCTCTGGAAAGCTGCTCATGTTTAACTTTACACCAACTTAGTTATGAGTCTTTTTCCAGACTTAATCTCTTCTTTGAGAGAAGGATACAGTCTAGAACCAGGACTACCACTAAAGTTTTGCTGTTGTTGTTTTTTTGTTTTGTTTTGTTTTGTTTTTTCCCTGCTTAGTAGATTCTGACACAAAACCTATTGTCATACATAGTCATCACATTAGAGAGTTCAAAAACTGAAAGCACTGATATTAGTCTAATGGGGAAGGTAATTTCCAATAATTGAGATAAAAGAAGTCATCTTAAAGCAGATGCACTTAATATGGATGTTACAGGATGAGTACAAATCCAATAAGTTAAGTGGAGAAGAGAAGGAATGGATGTTAGGTATTGGCAACAGGCTGAGCAAATGCACAAAGGAATAGACATGCAGAGTATATTCAAGGAAGCCAGGAGCAGCACATTTTGAATGGCATGAAGTAGAATAATATTAGATTTGAATGGTCAAATATCATTGTATGTTAGAAGACCTAGAATGACTTACAGAATAGTTTGAACTTTACTAAGAAAGCAATATTATCTTCTGAAGATTTTTACGTAAAGATAATCTATACTGGCAAAGGTAGGAAGGATACTTTGATAGTAAAGAACAGAATTCCTACCAGGAATCTACGTATATGTACTATGAATAAATGAAGAAAAAAAAAATATATATATATATATATATATTTAAGGTCTTAGTATGTTCAAAGCTCTGTACTAAGCAAGTCGCAGAAAAATCTTTGTTCTTGAGGAGATAACATTTTAATAGGTAAAGATAACACATAAAGAAAGATTCCAGCTGCATAGGTAATTGCAAAGCTCAGTGTTCAGTTCTTAGTGTATATACAGGAGGAAAGCAATCATAAGGTGTTATCTTCAGTGTCATATATTAAGAAAAATTAGTTTATTTTCTGATGTTAAACAATTTGGCAGTGTCAAGACCTTCCAGAGAGTGAAAAATGTCTTTCCTGCTTCTCAGGTTCAAGGTGGAGGAAGCCTGATGGGATTACAGTTAGTAGAAAGTTAACCAGGATTATGAAAGAGCACAAGATGATGGCAGGTGAGAATATACTGAAAGAAATTGAAAGAATTGGAGAAACAAAGACTTAGGAAATCGGGTTTATTTTCCTTGTTCTCAAAAGGAAAAAACTAATAGCAATGGACAGAAGTTGAAAAGAAATTCTTACATGAAGAAATATTGCTTGACAAAGGTATTCAAAGGTACTATTTTGAGAAGTGGTTTCTCTCTATTTTTAACATAAATGCTAGATAGACATTTGTCATGTTTTTTTGAGGAGAAAATTCTTGCTCAGGCATGGGTTTGACCAAAAGGCCTATGTTCATTCACTCATTCCTGACTGCATTTCTACAATTTTGAGAAGAAATCAACAGGACTTAGTACCAATGAAGAAGCTTAAGTCCTAAAAAGAAAAATTACTTAATGTCATATTGCTTGTTAGTTACAGAGCTAGGACTAGAATCTAGATCCCTAGTTTCTCTCTTATTTCTCCACTAACCATGTTAATCTATACATTCTGTCCGATTCTATGTAAACTTTCCTCCCTCTTCCCTAGCCAAAGCCATTTAAACATATTATCTCATTCCTTTGGTGTTTTTCACTTGCTTACAAGTCAGAGTGGTCATACCCATTCTTAGTCTTTAGGATATATCGATTTGCTTATTACATATTACTCACAGAGATTTGGGTAATGGATTTATGGTTATCCAGTTGCAGAATGATCACCAACCAGTTTCTAAATAGCTATATGCATTTCAGAACTTGCTTGCCATCTTTTAGAATGTAGGAAGAAAACATACCGATTTTTCTGTAATGATTTCCCTCCAGATTTGTAAGGGAAATGTAGGCTGCTTTGTGGTACATTAAAATTCATTGTATTGCAAGGCCCTTTTATCCCTTGGCGTTTGAAGTAGGATTCACAGGTATTCCATGAATACCAAGTCAAACTTAACTCTTAATATATTTAGGGACTATGTGGCTCATCACACTTTAGCATTAGTTCCCCAAAGCAGGTAACACGAACTTCAAGTTATACTAAGATCATAATACTGCATTAATCCACAATTTGGTGATTCCTAGTTAGAACATAAAAAGAAGATTAAGCTAACCAACTTAGGGCTATTTGGATTTAGAAAAAATATTTGGAATATAGATTATAAATGGAATATACATTTTGAAATGCTAAAAGAGGTTATAAAAGTCAGTGCAAATAATCAACATACAAATGCATGCATTTACCTCATTAGGAAAAAGTAGAATGTTGCACATTTATAGGACAGTTATTCTAAAAACAGAAATAACAAATTACCACAGATCCTTAAAGCTTTCAAAGTTATTTTTCTTTCAAAGCCCCTTTGAAGTTGGCAGTACAAACTTTTTTTTTACATATAAAGAAATTGAGAGTTGAACACCGTCTTCAAAGGTAATATGCCTTCCTCAGGACAATGCATGATTTTCTCTGAGAGAGAACCTGTGTCACTGGAGAGCCAGTAATTTGGGGCAGTTGTAGTTCTGTTGAAGGAGTCGTTTTTTAAAACAATGAAATTTCTGCTCTCAAGGAGCTAAAATTCTGCTACAAGCAAAATCGCAGTATGTAAATACATTGTTCTTTGAGTATTGAGCAAGCTAAATATAGCAGAAAGTTTCATATAGGAGGTAGCACCTGAGCTGAACCTTGAGGGAGCAAAGGATTCCAAGAACTTTAGGTGAGGAGAGTGTTTTCTAGACATGGTTAGGACTTGTTGTGAAGGTATGGATATTGGATAGGAGAAAATCTGGAAGACGGTGCTACAATCATTAACTCACCAGATATAGCTAACTTAAAGAAAGAAAAACACTAAAGATCAAGACCAGAGTCCAAATATTGCCTGGGACAGAAGGCGAATATTTCTTTTCTCTGGTATGTAGTTTTCTACTCTGTAAAATCAGGGCTTGACTTAGTTGATCCCTCTATATCATTTTTCAAATATATTTATTTATTTTTAGCTTACAACATTCAGTTCACAAGCTTTTGAGATATCAGTTTTACCCCCTGTCATTAGCCTCCCCATTCCCAAGAAAGCAGGTAATCTGATATAGGCCCTACATGTATATCCACTTTAAACATATTTTCACATTAATCATGTTGTAAAGAAGAATTATAATCAATGAAATGAAGCATGAGAAAGAAGAAACAAAAGGGATAGAGAGCAAATAGTATGCTTCAATCTGCATTCAGGCTGAAATTCTTTTTCTAGATGTGGATAGCATTTTCCATCATGAACCTTTTGGAATTGTCTTAGAACCTTGCATTACTGAGAAGAGTCAAGTCTATCAAAGTCAGTCATCACACAATGTGGCTATAACTGTGTACAATGTTCTCCTGGTTCTGCTCCCCTCACTCAGCATCAGTTCATATAAGTCTTTCCAGGTTTTTCTAAAGTCTGCCTGTTCATAATTTCTTATAGCAAAATAATATTCCATGACATTCATATACCACATCTTATTCAGACATTCCCCAATTGATGGGCATCCCCTCAATTTCCAGTTCTTTAGCACCACAAAGAGTAGATAGATAGATCGATCTATAGATAGATAGATATACACACATATACATATATCGATATATATGTGTATATATGTATATATATATACATATATAAGTGCATATATTTCCTTATATGTGGATTCTTTTCCCATTTGTGTGATCTTTTTTGGATACAGCTCTAGAAGTGATATTGCAGGATCAAAAGGTATGTACATCTTTATAGCCCAGATCTCTCTATATCTTGAGGCAGCTAGGTGGCACAGTAGAGAAGAGTGTTGGATTTGGAGTCTAGAGAACCTGAGCTCAAATCCAGCTTCAGACATTTATTAGAACTGTGACTATGGGGAATTCAAATACACCCTATTTGCCTCTGTTACTTCAACTATAAAATATGGATAATAATAGCACCCACTTCACAGTATTTTTGTGAGGATCAAATTATATAATATTCATAAAGTGGTAGGTATAGTCCCTAGCACATAGTGGTTGAATCCTATGACCCTATGAAACATGAAATAATGTTGAAACCAAGAAAGAATTTAACTTATATTGGAGCTACTTAAAAGTGTTATAAACATATGAACTGATGCAAAGTGAAATAAACAGTTAAGAAAATGATATGTAGTACTCAATAACTACTATAATATAAGTGGAAAGAATAACCACATAATAAGCAAAAATTAACGTTGCAAAAGTACAAAGAATAAGTTTGGCTTCCCAGACAATGGTATGAGAGAACAGCTCTCTCCACTCTTTTGTAGCAATAAGGGGGTCCATCTGTTGCATGTAGAAATTTCATATAAAGTAACTTTTCTACAATGCATAAATTAGTTTTTGTTTGTGTGTGTTAAGTGTCTGAGGCCAGATCCGAACTCAGGTCCTTCTGACTCCAGGGCTGGTGCTCTACTCACTGTGCCACCTAGCCACCCCTGTTTTAATTCTAAAAAAATAAAAACAAAAACAAAAAAACAATGGTTGGTTCCGCCCTGCAAGAGGAAAGGGAGAGTAATAAAGCAGCAAATCTAGGTGATAGAAAACAAAAATATATAATTAAAAATCTACTTTTTTTAAAAATCATGCCTAATTATTTTGGGAACTGTTTTGCTTCTCCCTTACAGGAAATGTTCAGGCAAAGGCCACTGGTATAAGATGAATTCATCAGTTAATTGATAAAGCATTTTTAAGCACCTACTTCATAATGGGCACTTTGCTAGGCACTGAGAACCAAATGCAATGAAATAAACAATCCTTATTCCTAAGAAAGCCATGTTCAAACAGAAAAGACAAGAAATTTTATTTACATATACATATATACATTTGTACATACACACATATAGATAAATGCATACACATATGCATACACACATATTGGACACATTCACATGTGTATATGTGTGTATGTGTATATGTCTATCTACATTTATAGCTACACATATATTATCAATCAATCAAAGAGCATGTATTTGGTAGCTGGGTCCTGCACTTTTAATAGAGTAGTGGAGTTGGATTCAGGAAGACTTGAGTGCAAGTACATGGCTAAATATTAAAGGAAGAAAGGGCTTCTTTTTGAGGTAGAGGTAATGATGGAGTACATTCCAGGAAAGAAGAATGGTTTCATAACTGTAAATAACATTATTAGATATTAAAGTTTACGTTTAATATTATAGTCATTATATTATCATGTAGTTTTAATCATGAAGGACTTTGTGATGCCTTTAGGGTTTTTGCTTGGCAAAAACACTGGAGTTGTTTGTCATTTCTGTCTCCAAGTCATTTTACAGATGGGAAAACTGAGGCTTGATTGGGTAAAAAAAGTTGGGGGGAAATTTACCTGGGTCACACAGCAACCAATCGTCTGAGGCTGGATTTGAACTCATGAAGATGAATATTCCTGATAACATGCCCAGTGCTCTATCCACTCTGCCATCTAACTACCTGGTTATAATGAAGAGGCTCCAAAATAGAGTAAATTAGGTTAAGTGGTTCTAATGCCTATAAAAGTATATGGACAGGCAATCTGTTTCAGAGACATAAGGCCTATAGCTCTCTGACCAGCTAATTATTTCAGCCCGCTACAGGTGTCAGACCTAGTCCTCACTTCTTCTTAGATAGCTAATATCAGATCCATCCCCTCCCCTATTTGTGGTCTCGATTAAAAAAAAAAAAAAACTTCTCACATCTAGTAACAATTACCTGTTTTCAGGAAATTTCAGTACTTAGGGTATAAAATTGTGCCAGCTCAATCCCAACTTCAAGGGCTTCTCTTCTTTGATACATTTCTCTCTCCCTCACACCGGGTAAGTTTCTTGTAGATATTGGAATAAACATTTATATTCCCATATGGTGTATATATGATTTGTTTACCTGCTTACTATGATGCATAATGATGAAGCCTGTCATTGTATCATCTTCCAAAACGCTAGTTTCTTTTTCTTTTTTTTCCTTTTTTTTTGGAGGGGTAAAGGTAGGGCAATTGGAGTTAAGTGACTTGCCCAAGGTCACACGGCTAGGTTTGTGTGTGTGTGTGTGTGTGTGAGTGTGTGAGTGTGTTAAGTGTCTGAGGCTGGATTTGAACTCAGGTCTTCCTGACTCCAGGGCCAGTGCTCTATTTGCTGTGCCACCTAGCTACCCCCCAAGATGCTAGTTTTCTAGAAATTCCTATGTTTGCTTTATCCTAAGCCATTAAACTGAATCAAGCAGATGATCAGTAAAAGAAGAATGGAGGAGTATCATCAGTGAGGAACAGAGAGAGAATTTAGTTTTATACTATGAACTGCATATGAAGAGAAAAAATGTAAATAAATATTAAAGTAGATAAATACCTGGAATTTGTGGGGGATAGTACAAGTCAGAAGGCAGGTGGGGGACCAGGGAGGGAGAGAATCGAGTAAAGCATCATGTAGAAGGAGGTGCTTGAATGAAGGTAAGGATTCTATCAAGTGGAAGTAAGGAAAAAATCTTTATGTTCAGGTACAGTTAGACTAAATAAGTTCTTATCTTCTGATTTTGAATTTCTGTAATAGAAAAAATGTTTTTGTTTTTATATTCCAGGTTGATTGAAAGCGAGTTACCAGGTTTGATCAATATGGTCCCATGAATGGGCAGACTTTATGATATAACTGTATCTTGGTTTAGGAACACAATTAAAAAAAGCTCTGGTTCAGGCCAAAATAAACTTGAAATGATAAGCTTCTTATAGACTATTGAGAGATGTTTCTTGGAAGCATTGCAATAGATGAAAGGCAGATAAGCCAAAATACATTATCTTATTTCATTTCATTTCTTGTTGGAACTTCTTGGTAAATCCCTCTGTCTTTTTTTTTTTTAATTCTGGAATTAGAGTACACTAAAACTTAATGCTTTAGGAACTTCTAAACATACTTTTCCCTTAAAAATGACTTATCCAACTTGGAGTCATAACAATTTCTAATTTAACATTTCTGTCCATTCATTGGTTAAGCTGTTCGAGATCTCCATATTTGTTAATACAATCAATAGAAGGAAGTTAAAATTGTAGAACTCATTTAAAATGAAAACTTTTATATAGCAAAAAGAAATCATTATTATGTTGTTCTTACATCCAGTAGATTTCCATGGCATGAGCTCCATGGGTATTTTTATAAGTGAGTCCACCACTCATGTTAGTTGTTACCAAGAGTGACTTGAATTCAGTGATTTCTATTTTTTTAATTTCTAAGATTTTGAGATTTTTACTCTCATTTTCAAATTTTTTTTAAACAAATGCTTTATTAACTTCTGTTTTACATCATTCATTTCCGCCAGATTTTGAGTTGCAATCATTTTGCCCCCATTATTCCCCTACCCAACCTCCCAGAATAGCAGTCCCACAAGATATCACTTCCTCCAATCTGCTCTCTCCCATACCTTCTCCCATACCCCCATCGACTTTTCCATTAGAGGAAGGTGAATCTTTGTGTCCCAATGCCTGCACATCTTATCTCCCTATTACAAGCAAAAGAGTATTAATATTAGTATATATATATGTATATGTATATATATATATGTATATGTATATATATATATATATATATATATATATATATATATATATATATATATATTTGAAACATTTAATGTTAAGACCTCGAATTTCAGATCCATTTCCTTCCTCCCTTGTCAGTACATGTCTGGCTATGCAAAACATTATCATAGTAGATATATTGTACAAGGCTGCTTATAATTCCCTCCCACTCATCCAAGCCTCCACCTGGTCCATTCCCTACATGATCCTGTCCCTCTTCTATAGTGGGTACTTCCAAACTCCCCTCCCCCCAAGGATGCCCTCCCATCCATCATCCCTCCTCTCATCCCCCTTCCCCCTATCCTGCTGCAGGTTGAGATATCCCATTTAGTATATATGTCATTCTCTCCCTGAACCAAATTCAATGTGAATGTGGTTTTGCCTTTTTAGCCTTCCTATTCTCCCCCTCCGTTGCAACCACTTCCTCATTTTCAAAATTTTAAATGATTTAACTTGAGATTTCACACTCATCAAATGGTTAACATTCCCCTATTAGAATGTAATACATTGGGAAATGTAGGCTCATTAAATTAAGATTTTATGGATTCTCTTAGTTTATTCTTCCCCAATGATACCTGTCTTTTGATGGTGCTACTGCCTCCTTCCTGGAGATGACATCTATGTTCAGAAATAGATGTTTTCCGATCTACAATACTTGCAAATCCATATATGCTGCTGTAGGGCGGATATAAAAGCTTCATGCACTCCGTAGTTCAGAAAACAAGTTTGAGCACTTATAAGCAGCTATACCATTTCATCTTAAATGGAACTTTTTGGAATCAGAAATTTCCCATTCAGAAAATTTAAAAAGCTGTTTTGACATATCCAAAAGCAATGTCTGACTAACTGGCATTAGAGTCTAAGTAGCACTGTGCAGTGATTCATTTCTGTTTTCATCCATGTAATGGCCTTTTAAACTTAAACTTCTGAGTGCAGCAAGAATTTCCCCCAATCATTTTCCTCAAAATTGGATTTTGTTTTAAAGTGTAATATGAAAAGGCAGATAACTTTTACATATAATGCTGACATATCATTACTGTATAAAGACCTGAGTTATTCAAATGTATTGCATTTCAATTACATAGTTTGTGATCTCTAAAGTATATTATGTTTTTAGCTCTCTATTTTGCAGTGATGGAAAACAGCCAATAAAAAACAAGTCACAACTATCATATGTATTGCATTTGTAATTATATGGCAGATGAAGTATTAATTCCATTTCCTGGTGTGTGTGTCTGTGTGTATCTTTGTATCTGTGTGTGTGTGTGTGTGTGTTATTTATTGGTTCTTGTGTCCCTTGAGCGGGACAAACTGAAATACTTCATGTCAGACAGTTGTAGTAAATTGCAGTACATATTTATTTTGTAAAGACAAAACAAAACAAGCAAAAAAAACCAAGCACACTTATGAACTGAAAATTTTACTTTTCAAAATGAAGAGGAAGCTGATCAATGATAATTTTTTCATAATTAAAAAAAGAATATCCTATGATTATAGAGGCTTATGAGCTGAAATCTTGTTTTATGGATCTTTTAGTAATGGAAATTATTTTTCTCAGAGTCTAATTATCTGATAAGAATTTAAAGGATAGGGGCAGAGCCAAGATGCAAGAGTAGAAACAGCACTTCCACTGCATTCCAGCCCATACCACTTGAAAATTATGTAAAAGGGGCACTGTGAAAAACCTCTGGACCTCCAGCACCCACAGAATGACACAGAGAAGCTAACCTCCCACTGAGGACAGCCTGGCAGCCCATCAGGGAGTGGCCAGCACTGCACTCTGGGAGCCAAGCCCAGGCCCGGGTGAATCAGAGGTTTTAGCCACAGGTCAGCCAGATGAGCAGCGAGCTGGAGGGACCCCAGAACACTGACAGCTATGGATTTTCCAGAATCACCAACACATAGATACCTAGGACAAAATTAGAGGTTAGTGCCCTATTAACTTTGGGACCAGTAATTGGAAACACATCAGCTTCTTCCCCTGGGGGCTAGATGCAGCTGAGGAGATATGGCACAGATACCATTTTGCACCTTCAGTTGCAGCTTCACCTCCTGGCCTGCAAACCATAGGGGGATCCAACAATCAGTCTGGGGGGTAATTGCTCTTGCAATAACCTCCCTGGATCTGGATTGCAATCTAGGGTGGAGGTCTTTGGGTGTGGGCCAGCTTGCCAGAGTGTGTGGGGGCTTCAGGGAGGGTACCCAACTAATAACTTAGGAAGTTGAGAAGACACCAACGTTTGGGATGGATGCTCCCCTGTCTGCTGGCAGAGTCCTACTGTGGCAACAAGCCCAAAAGTGGAGTAATTAAGTGGCAACACTCCTAGGCAAAGGAAACAAAATAAACAGAAAAATTCAACCTTAGACTCCTATTTTGGGGGCAAAGAGCACTAAAACATGGAGCAGGAGGAGGAATGTGAGGTCAGAACTCCTGCAGCAAAAGACCCAAATGAAAATACAAGCTGGTTTGGTTACAGGCCATAGAGGAGCTCAAGAAGGATTTTAAAAACCAAATAAGAGAAGTGGAGGAAAAATTAGGAAGAGAAATGAGAAGGATGCAGGAAAAGTATGAAATGAGAGTCAACACCTGACTGAGGAAAATAACATCTTAATAAATAGACTAACACAAGTGGCAAAAGAGGCGCAAAAAGGCAATGAGGAGAAGAATGCCTTAAAAAGCCAACTTTGCCAGATGGAAAAAAAAGGATCTCAGAAGCTCACTGAGGAATTCCTTCCTTCAGAATTAGACTGGAGCAAATGGAAGCTAGTGACTTTATGAGAAATCAAGATGCTGTTAAACTGATCCAAACAATTGAAAGAATAGAAGGCAATTTGAAATATCTCATGGGAAAAACCACTGACCTGGAAAATAGATACAGGAGAGGTAATTTTAAAAATACTGGACTACCTGAAAGCCATTATCAAAGTAAGAAACTAGAAATCATCCTTCAAGAAATTCTCCAGGAAATTTGCCCTGATGTTTTAGACTCAGAGGGTGAGATAGAGGTTGAAAGAATCCATGTATCACCTCCTGAAAAAGATCCCAAAAAGAAAACCCCTAGGAATATTATAGCCAGGTTCCAGAAATCCCATATCAAGGAGAAAATACTACAAGCATCCAGGAAGAAACAATTTCAATATTGTGGTAACACAATCAGAATAGCACAGGACTTGGAAGCTTCTACATTAAGGGATTGAAGGGCATTGAATATGATATTCCACAGGGCAAAGGACCTGGGATTAAAAACCCAGAATCACCTACCCAGCAAAACTGAGCATCTTCTTTCGGGGAAAATGTGGTCATTCAGTGGAATAGAGGACTTTCAAGCATTCTTGAGGAAAAAACCAGAGTTGAATAGAAAATTTGACATCCAGACACAAGAAGCAAGAGATAGTTGAGAAGATGAACAGGGAAAAGAAATCAAAAGGAACTTATCAAAGGTGAACTATTTACATTCCTACATGGAAAAACAATAACTGTGACTGATGAAACCTTTCTCAGTATGAAAATAATGGAAGGAGGGTATATGGGCATATGAATACATATGTGAATGTGTGTATATATGTTTACAGTTATACATGGATAGAGGGCACAGGTCGAATTTGGTGGGAAGGGATGATACTTAAGCGGTGAAGTTAAGAGGTGAGAGAGGAATGTGGCTAGAGGAGATGGTGAGTGACAGGGTGGGGTGAGCTATCTCATGTAGAATAGGCAAGGGCAAGTAGTTGCAGGGGAGAGGAAGAACAAGAAGGCAAAAGGCAAAACCATGTTCTCATTGAATTTGGCTCAGGGAGAGAATGACATACATACTAAATGGAATATCTCACCCTGCAGGAGAGTAGGGGGGAGAGGGATGAGAGGGGGATGGGCATTCTGTGGGGAGGGGAAGTTGGAGGCACCCACTTTTGAAGAGGCACAGGATCAAAGTAGGCAATGGACCAGGTGGGGGGTGGAATGAGTGGGGGGGGCGGGATATTGCCAGTCTTTTATAGTATATCTACTATGGTAATGTTTTGCATAGCTATACATGTAGAACACATACTGAATTGCTTATATTCCCAGAGGGAGTGTTTGAGAAGGGATGAAGGGAATGGATCTGGAATTCAAAGTTTTAAAAATTAATGTTTCAAATATACATAAATATTATTATTAAAACTATTTTGCATGTTATTAGGAGATAAGATGTGCAGGCAATAGGGCACAGAGATTCACCTTGCCCTAATGGCAAAGTTGAAGGGGGTATGGGAGAAGATATGAGAGAGAGCAGATTGGATGAGGGGATATAATGGGGGACTGCTATTCTGGGGCGGTGAGTAGGGGAAAAATGGGGAAAAACAGTGTAACTCAAAATCTGGCAGAAATGAATGATGTAAACCAGAATAATAGCACAGTTGGAAAAAAATAGTTTAAAGGATACATATGTAGCATTTAAATTAATCCTTTTACAATTTTCACAAAAATACTCATTTTGTCTATACTGAGTCAAGTCTGGATAAGCTGTTCGTAAGTCTCATTGGCCATTTTCAGATTAAGAGTCCTGAAATTGGGTGGCTATGTGGCACAGTGAATAGAGCACCAGCCCTGTAGTCTGGAGGACCTAGGTTCATTTCCAGCCTCAGTCACTTAACCCAAAAAAACCCATGTGACCTTGGGCACGTCACTTAACCCCAATTGCCCTCCAAAAAGCACACAAAAAAGAGCCCTGAAAAACAATCATCTTTAGCTTTACAGAAGGAAAGTAACTACTCCAGAATAGCATATTGATCATTTGATCATTCAATTAAGGAGCATTTATTGTTTTCAAGGTGCTGTATTAGGCACCCAAGATAAAAAGACAAAAGTGAATAGCTCTTACCCTTCAAGAAGCTTACATTCCAATTAAGAAAACAATATCTATACATACTTATGTGTATATATAAATAAGTAGATATAGATAGATATATCTAACTCAAACTATTTTCTTCATAATTAAAAATATAAACCTTAGTACTATTTTTTTTAATTATTTTTTTTAAAGCAATTGGGGTTAAGTAACTTGCTCAAGGTTACACGGCTAGTCATTATTTATGGGTGGGTGCTCATTTTCTGAGGCCGGATCTGATCTCGGGTCATCCAGAGTCCAAGGCCGACTCTCTTACTCACTGCGCCACCTAGCCGCCCCTTTAGGGCAATTGGGGTTAAGTAACTTGCCCAAGGTTACACAGCTAGGTTTTTGTTTGTGTGGATTAAGTGTCAGAGGCCGGCTCTGAACTCAGGTCCTTCTGATTCCAGGGCCGGCGCTCTATTCACTGCGCCACCTAGCCGCCCCAAACCTTAGTACTATTGAAGCTTATGAGAATATGCCATGATAAGTTGGTCTATCAATCAATATCTTTACCAAATTATCAATAAATCGATAGATAGATAAAATTGTATATGCCTATATTTTTATAGATAAATAAGTATGTGGAAATGGAACTTGGGAAGAAGATACTAGCAGCTGAGTAGACCAAAAAAATCTCAAATAGAAGGGATGGTTTGAGCTGAACTTTTAAAAATATATTCTGAAGGATGATTGGATGTTTATTACAATAAAGGAAAGAAGTGATTACAAAGCCATGGTGGTAAAGAGATGTGAAGTTTTGTGTGTGAGGAATATCAAAAGCTGGAATAAGAAATGTGTTATAAGAAATTACCTCAATGATATTAGAAACACATGGATAGACTTGTATAAAATAATGAAGAGCAAAATGAACAGAGAACCAAGGGAACATTGTATACAGTAATAGCAATGCTATTTTAAAAACAACTTTGAGTGAATAAGTCATTTTGAGTATTAAAAATACCCAAATTAGTCACAAAGGACATGTGAAGGAATATTCTATCTGTATCTAGAGAAAGTACTGATAAGTAGAATTATGTGTAGAATGATTAAATCTATATATCTATATATAGATATGCATATGTTTGTCTATATATACAACATACATAATTGCCTCTAATATTAGCCATCTTTAAGGATGGTGGGGAGCAGAGATAAAAGAGAAAAAAAAAGAATTTCACATAATAACTTTATTGTGTACTTTAAAGAAATATCAAGTTATAGATAATAGATTTGCCATTTCAAAGTTGTTGTGCAATCTTTTTATTATAGTATGTTATGAGCATGCTTGGTTTATTCCATATATTATTTTTTAAAAGTCGAGTTTTTCTAAACTATGGGGAGTGTAAAGTGGAACAACACATTAAAGTTTAGAAGGTATAATGCACTCAGGTTGTGAAAAACTTTAAATGTCAACAGAAGCAAACATATTTATTTCTAGGAGTAATAGAGTTTATTGAATAAACTTGAGTTTATTGAATTAAAAGGTGACATAGACTCATGCTTAAGAAAAATCACATTGGTGGCTGTGCATAAGATGATTTGAAGTAGAAGGGTTTGAAACAAGAAGACCAATTAGGAATACTTCACAATAATCCAGGTGAGAAGTGATGAAGGCCTACAATAGAGAGGTGGAAACGTATAAGTGATTAGGAATAATGTGAGAAGTGTTTTGGAAGTAGAAAAAAGTAATATTTGATGGCTGATAGACTAGGTGTTAGGAGTTAAGTATGAAACCAAGATTACAAACCTGAGTGAACATAAGGATGATGGTATCCTAGAGAAAAACTGTAGAAATTCAGTGTAAAGGTCAGTTGTAGATGATGCATTCTATTTTGGTTATTTTTGTTGATATAGGATATCCAGTTTGAAATGTCAAATAGGCTATTGGTGAGGTAAGATTGTAGTTTAAAAAGGTAACCAGGACTGTGTATGTACACAGCCATATTCATAGATAAATGATGGATAGTTATATGATAGTTATATAAGGGAATCTGATACATAAAGCTAACAGTTTACCCTATTGGGTATGATAAGGTCACCAGTGGGAACCTGAGAGCCTATAGATATAAATGAGAAAAGTCCGTTGAACAGAACCTTGGGCTATAGCCAAACTTAGGAAGTATGCTCTGAATGAAGATTCGGCAAAGGATACTAAGGTGGATCAGTCAGATAGGTATGAGGAAAACCAAAAGAGAAAAGGAAACCCAGGAAAACCCAAAAAGGAGAAAGTACCCAAAAGAAAGTGGCCAACAATACCAAATGATGCAGAGTGATCAAGAAGGATGAAGATGCATAAATTAAAGATGATTGACAACTTTGAGAGCAGATTTAGTTAAATGATGAAGTTGAAGACCAGATTGTAGAGAATTTAGAAAAGAATTAAATTCGTATTGAAGGAGTATAGTCCATTAGTAAGGACAGCTTTTGAAAGTTATTTGGCTGAGAAATGAAGAAGAGATATAGAACAATAACTTTCAGAGATGGTGGAGTATAGGAAGGTTTTTTTTTTTATTTCTTTAATTATATAGAGGTGACTTGGACATGTTTCAGGTAAGAGTAAAGGTACCAGTAGAGATAGAAACTAGATTATGAGAGGGAATGAGCATGTGTGAAATCTACTCTACAAGATGGATGAGTTCTATGTAGCTTTTTAAAATTAAATTAAATTTTATTTAATCGGCCAAAATCCACCTTATCTCCTTTCTGTATCCCTCCCTAATGAGAATGAAAGGGGAACCCTACTATGAACATGTATGATCAAACAAAACAAATTTCTGCATTAAATATATGCACATGCACACATACTTAGACAATATACACATATATGTATCTACACATGCATGTATATGTATATATATACACACATACATATTACACGGACATAAATTACACTCTGAGACTTTCGTATCTGTATCAGGAGGCAGGTAACATGGTTCATCATTAGTCCTCTGGAATCATGGTTGGTGATTATGCTGATAGAAGTTCCTAAGTGTTTCAAACTTGTCTTTACAATACTGTTGTCTTAATAAATTGTTCTTCTGGTTCTATTCACTTCACCCTGCATTGGGTCATATAAGTCTTTCTTGGCTACTCTGCAACCACCCCCTTCATCTTTTCTTATACCACAAGTGTCCCATCAAATTAATATACCATAACTTCCTTAGCATTCACTTGCAATTAATGAGCATCACTTGCAATTCTAATTCTAATTCACTTCACAAAGAGCTATAAATATTTTATGTATTCTTTTAATTTATTTTGCTTAAGACAAAATGTTCCTTTAATCTACCTTTAATTCTACCTTTGGCCTACTCCTCTTTACCTCCTACTTTCCTGTTGAGTGAAATACATTTCATTCATACCAAATCTTAGATTCAAGTATCAACCAGTCACCTACCTCTTCCTCCTTGTTTTTTACAGATTTCTGCTTGTGGTACTTGATCATGTGAAGCAAGTGGTTCAATTGAAAAAAAAGTAATGTACTTGGAACTGGAAGACTTGGGTTTCATTTAATCTACTACTTGTGAGTTTTCATAAGTCACTAAACCTCTGTAAGTCTCACTGTCTTCACTGCAGAAACAGACAAAATGATTGAATTTATGTCTTCAAGCTCAAGAACCTTTGGTCCTGTTAACTAGTATCACAAGGTTTTAATTATCTAATAAATCAATTATCAGTATCTGAATGAAGAAGAGGTTATGATGGTAAGAGTGAATAGTTGCAATTTTCTTGAAATAACTTTTCGGCTAAAGAAAGTTGTGCTGCTTATTGAATACCTCCAAGGAAATCAAAGAAGCAAAAGTACTATATGTACAAAATACATAGTCACTCTTTTTGTGGCGGGAAAGAACTGGGAACTAAAGGCTCAGCCATATTCAGTTCTCAATTCAAAAGTTATGAGGAATAACATTGATAAACCAGGGAGTGTTCAGAGAACTGCTATTAGGTGAAGGATATTTTGAGTTCATAACACAAATCAGTTGAAGGAAATGAACCTGTTTAGCCTGGAGAAAAGACTGGAGCCAGGGAGGAAGGTATAATAAGTACATTTATGTATTTGAAGGGTTGGAAGAAGGCCTTACATTTATTCTCTTTGTCCCAAGAAGGAAGAGCCAGTAGAAACAAATGGAGATTGCAAAAGGGCAAGAGGCTGATCCAGGCTGGATGTTAGGATAACTTCTTTAGCAATGCCACTTATAAATACAGATCAATGCATATTTTTAAACTTTTTTTCTTGTTTGTTTGTTTTGGTCTGTTTTCTTTCATGACTAATATGGAAATATGTTTTGCATGACTTCACAAGTATAACAATAAAAATTGCTTGCATTCTCAAGGAGGGGGAGGAAAGGGAAAGGAGAGAATTTGGAACTCTAAATTTAAAAAAAAATGTAAAAAGTTGTAAAAAGTTATGTGTAATTTGAATAATAAAACTAAAAATCTGTAAAATTTAAAAATAATCAAGGAAAGCTATACAATACTGCAATAAGTTGCTTGAAGGTTATGGGTGTCCCCTATTTGGAAGTCTTTTAAGTAGAGGCTGGATAAACGATTTGTTGAGTACATCATTTTGAAGATTCTTTGTCATATAGTTGGACTAACTGGCTTCTGAGTTTCTTTTTTGTTTTTAAATGCATGATTCTGTAACTATATTATAGATAGAAACACTCCAGGTCTATATCTATAATACTTAATACTGGCTCATGAATTTTGCTTTGACCCTTTAACTCCCACAGACTTGACCTCAAACTTATTGATCCATCCATTCTAGCTATGGTATCTTTTTGTTTCTCTACAGTTGGCCAGATTTTTGCTTGGCTTACTGAACATTGTGTTTCCCAGAATTCTTAACCATACGCCACGATCATTGCATTCTGTGCTTAATTTTCTCTATCTTATCCTACAAAGTGCAGTACTTATTCCAAGCAAATTCCTTCTTGACTAATGACTTCCTTCCAAGTCCCTCTCTCATTCCTCCTCTAAACCTGTTCTACTCTTGTGCCTATCTTAAATCATTTTCTCCTATATTCTCCTTCATTATTTTTTCCCTTGTCCTACAACGCAGCCCTGTTTTCACTGAACTCTTCTTGCTCTTGACTATATTTTATAATTTGAACATAGCCAAAGAGCCAGCATATAACACTTACATGTGGTCCATTTATAATTCACAAAGAAATTTTATCAATATTTTGATGATGATGAGCAGATCTTTCTGGCAGAAATATGAACCCCTCTCTTGTTTCTGGCACAAAACACAAATAATGAGATAATATAATAGGTTTTAAGCCTCACAATTAATATTAAAGATGACATTGAAGAAGAAGAAAGGTTTGAAAAGATGTGGGAGGCAAAAAACAGTAACTAAAAAGGCTAAAAGGCATGAATGACAGTGTAGGCAGCTGAATAATTTAACTATGCAGCTTTTCACTTTTCTCTTTGACTTTTCATGTTAATTTTTCTATAAAAATATAGCTTTATGTCATAGCTTTGAGTATAGAGCCAAATTGAATTGATTAATTTCTGAGTATTTATCCCAGTTCTGTGCACGTAGATTTTATTTAGTTTCTGTTTGTTGATTGTAAACTAATGGAGATTGATGGATTTTCTGTGAAAAGTGTCATAATTTCTAATTAGGTGGGTGGACAGAAGAATGAATGACTTTTGAGAATAATCTATACCATAAAAAATATAGAAGGATCCATATCTTAATCCCATGCCCCACCCAGTGTAGGCTAATTTTTCCTTTAAACGACGTGGGGATCATCTTCAAAAAGTTCAGAGTATTTACATCACATTATGATCTCCTGAATACAACAAAACAGCAATGAAGAAGCCTAAATCCCCTCTCTAATGCTTGGGTGATAGATCACAGTAGGCAGTCCAGGCAATGGAGCTTAATTCAGCTGCATCAATTCAAGGTATTCTCAATGACTTTCCTTATTGAATATCCTCTTCCTTTTATAGTTAAGTAAATCTCGTTTTGTTCGCTGTTGAATGATTAATTAATCTATGAAAATTGTGAACCCTTTAACTATCAGGCTGAGTTCTCTTACCTAGAAAAAGATAAAAATCTTCCCTATGATCTCACTAATGTGGCCTCAGTACTGCGTGATCTTTTCAGAGAAAACAGTTAATGGACACAAAAGGTACTCCCTCAATTATACTGCATTCTTATCTCATTCTATTTGATTCTTTAAAATTAACCACTTGTTTGGCATTAAGTTGAATTTGTATACTAAACTTTACTGCTTGATCCCTTTTCAGTTATTCCTATTAAGCTGTGTTTAACTGAAGGGATTTTTGCAGTTTGATCTTCTACCAATAGAAACAGTTATCTTACTGAGCTCATTTAAACCTTCCACATAATGAACATAATAACAGAGTGGTATGGTTGAAATAGTCTTCAAATATTGTCAAGACAGGACTTCATTATTTTATAGATAAAGAAAATGATGTGAATTTTCCAGAGTCATATAGCTAGTGAGTGGCAATCCTCCATTTTTTTTTTGGAGGGCAGTTGGAGTTAAGTAACTTGTCCAAGGTTACACAGCTAGGTTTTGTTTGTTTGTGTGTGTTAAATGTCTGAGGCTGGATCCAAACTCAGGTCCTTCTGACTCCAGGGCTAGCGCTCTGCTCACTTTGACACCTAGCCGCCCCGGCAATCCTCTATTTTCTTTAGCCCTTCCCAGTGCATTGTTCATTATACCATATTTCTTCTTCCAAAGAATTTTGAATACTATGCCAAGGATTTGTGGCATTTGGCGGTAGAGAAGCATCAGAGGTTTTCAAAAGAAAAGAATGATATGATAAAGATAAAGATTTTTTAAAACATTTTTTCTATAAGGGATAGATTAGGAAAAAAAGAAATACTAGCATAATTTTAGTGTTCTTGAAGAGATGAAGTGATGAATTCCATTTTGGAAGACTCAGTTCATTGAGTTCCAAATTAGGGCAGTTGACAGTACAGTCACAGAATTGGTGGACAAGTAGGGATTAATGCTAGCTATACCTGGAGTTTATATGAATTAGTGGCTGACTACGTGATGATATTTTGTTTTGTTTTGTTTTGTTTTTATCATAGGAAATCTTGAGTACTATATATTAAGAGTTAAAGGGGGTGGTCATGTCCACTGGTAAAAGGAGTACTTCACTGATTAAATTACATATCCTTGAAAATCTTATCTCAAGAAAGTTCATTTATTTTTCTACTTGGTATTAATTTCTGACAGAATTCCAGAAACTTGTCTATACCTTCTTCTATCATGACTCCTCCCCAATTATATCCTACATTATAGTATTTGGTTAGTTACTAATCTAATTAAAAGTCACTTAATATCAGGTAGTAAGAAATATGGTCCCTTGGGGTGGCTAGGTGGTACAGTGAATAGAACATCACCCCTGGAGTCAGGAGGACTTGAGTTCAAAATCGGCCTGAGACACTTAACACTTACTAGCTGTGTGACCTTGGGCAAGTCACTTAACCCCAATTGCCCTGCCCTCCCCCCTCCAAAAAGCAAAAAAAACCAAAAAGTTAAGAAATATTGTCCCTCTAAAATTGTTAAAAACAACACAGTGTAATTCGTACCCTGAATATTTTCACTATTGTTAATCTTTTCTTTTTGCATGCAGTTCCTGTTAGACTGACTGACCTTTACCACTCACAAAATAGAAATAAACTGAATTATCCAGTTCATTCAAAATGTCACATGAATACTTTCTGGTCATGAAAATATAAAACTTAATATCAAGTCTAATACAAGTAACAACTGCTTCTAGACATTGACTGTTTATTAGGGCGGCATCTTTTGATGTGAAGAGAGTATCATTACTTGCCCTTTCACTTGGGCTCTAATGCTGTTACCTTCCTTTGAATAATAGTATGAAATAGTATGGAGTCCTATTATTAAAATTGACAAGGGTTCAAACCTGGCCCTTGATAATTACAAACTAATCATATAATAAAGAGAACGCAATTTAACCTTTACATGCCTCAATTTGTATATCTGTAAAATGGGGAAAACAATATTTGTAATCCTTACCTCACAGACTGTTGCCAGGACAAAATAAGATAATATATGTAAAAGCATTTTGCAAATCTCAAAGCACTTAGGTATTATCAAAACTGTGAAATGAATAGAGAGAAATAAGCGCACAATAAGTCTTCACCTGAGTATCACCTATGTAAAGTGGAAAAACTAAATTAATAAAAGTAGAGGTTACTGTATAAACATTATTTTTCCCATTAGAACCAAACACAATGTCATTTAACAAAATCTAATTTAGTTTTTGTTTTACTCTTAATAGATAGATGCATAGAAGTGAGACTGATTGTTAGGGGCTTAAAAGTTATAACTATATTTATTAGTGACAAGCAAAGTTTAGACTTTAACTGAAAAAGAAATGTGTGTTCCTTCCTTATGTTGGTGTCATGGAGTGGGATGGCAGCCAGAGTGGGAGACAGCTGCCATGAGTCATGGTTTCTGCATATGAACATACCTGTGGATGAATGATCTGTTTGTTCTTCTTTGAGTATTATCATGTCATCCGTAGTGATTAGAAGTGCATATAGGAGATTTTTTCCCTGTAAATTATGAAACTAGATATCATCATTAAGCCACCTACAGTAAGCACACTGATGCATATTTTTACCAAAAAAGTAGGTGGTGACATTATCAAATACTGCGTGTACTATGTGGGTAGATTGATAGATTTCTTGAATTTTCAAAGCAAGGACATTGTTAATGATAAAGTATTTTTTAATAAATGTAGGTATTGAAAACAGTTTCAGTAGAAACATTTTGTGGACAACATCCATCTTAGAATCTCTGGAGGTACAGTGGACTTCAAAAGGCATCAGGTCCAAAAAGGCACCAAACAGGAATCTCCTCAAAAACATAACTGACAGATTGTCAACTGTTCCACTCCTAGACATCCAGTAATGTGAAACTCATTATCTTGTGAAGCAGTTCATTCCAGTTTTAGTCATTTGATTATTTCTTAGATTGAGCTACAATCCTAAATCTTTTTAACTTCTGCCCATTCTGGTTCTACCTGTGGGACAAAGCAGAACAAGTTAATCCTGTTTCCATATTTTGTTGGTGGTGTTGTTTAATCATTTTTCAGTCATGTCTTCATCACTTTTCATGACCCCTTTTGGACTTTCCTAGTAAAAATATGAGAAGTTTGCCATTTGTTCTTTTTGCTTTTTTTGGGTGGGGGGGTTAGTTCATTTTACTGATGGGGAAATTGAGGTAAATAGGATTAAACAATTTGTCCAGGGACATGTGACTAGTGTCAGGTTAGATTTGGCCTCGGGAAGAAGAGTCTTCTTGACCCTCGAACTACTATTCTATCCACTGCACCACCTGGCTGCCCAATATTACAAAACTTTAAATAATTTGTCAGTTACTGAAAATCCCCTCCCTGCTCATTCCTTTTCTATCTAGGTTAAATAACACTATTTCCTTCAAGTAATCTTCATATTACATTGTTTTAAGTCCCTTGACTATCCTGGTTGCCATTTTTTTGGATTCATATTGGTTTTTCAATGTACTTGCTAAAATTTGGTGTACAAATCTAATCTCTGTAGTATAGTTCTAGCTATACTATATAGAATAGCTAGTATAGTATACTATATAGTATATGTTCTAACCTTTAATTTAAATGAACTGCCATCTAAACCTTTCAAAAAATCAGAGCAGTATTTTTTTTTCTTTTTTCAATCTGCCCTTTTCATTTGCCTCAGATTTTTAAATTAAATTTGTTTTCAATCATCAAGCATTTTTTCTCTCTCCTGCTCCTTCCCCCTATCCCCTTGGAAAAGCAAAGAAAAATAAAAGTTCCCTAAGAAATAAGCATAGTCAAGCAAACACAATTTCTATATTGGCTATATCCAAAAATATTTCTTTCATTCTGCATATCAGTCCATCATTCTTCTGTCAGGAAGCGAGTAACATGTTTCCTCATTGGTTCTCTGGAATCAAAATTGTTTCTCCAGCATTGATGTTATAGTATTAATAGTTTTGGTTCTGATCATTTCACTCTGTATCAGTTCATGTGAGCCTTATTATTTCTTTAATTCTTACAACATATCATTATTTATATTAATATAGCATGATTTATTCAACCATTTGCCAATTGGACACCAATCTTAGTTTCCCATTCTTTGTCACCACAGAAAAGTGCATATAAATATGTTTAAAAAAACAATAAAGGACCATTCTCTCCTTCATCTCTTTGGGGGTATGGTCATGTTAGCTTATTTTGCTCGGTCAAAGAGTTTGCACAGTTTGATGACTTCGGGTACATGATTCCAAGTTGTTTTCCAGAATGACTATTATTTCACACCTCCACCAAAATTTTTCTTGAATTCCCTCAAACATTTGTGATTTTTCTCAATTTTGTCAATTTAATCAATGTGGGATAGAAACTGAGTTGCTTTAATTTTTATTTCTGTATTTTTAGTGATTTGCAGCATCATTCTTATGAGGCTATTTGGAAGTTTGGGTTTTTATCAGATTAGGAAGAGGGTCTTAACAGTGACATATCTTTTTTTTAGTACTTTCAACATGAAGTTAATCTGAGAGGGTCAGCTTTATCTCACTAGGTACTATACACACTCTGACCATCTCACAAATTATTTGGCATTTTTTCTTGAATATTAATTTTGTTCTATCCTTCCTAGTCTGAAGATCAAGCTCCATATTAAAGAGAAGAAGCAGAAGAATATTTTTGCCTTTCCATATCAATTTTCATCATCCCACTTATCCTCAGTACCTGTCCTATCCCTTATTTGTTCTACCTTTTAATGTACCCTCCCAAATGTAATTTTACTTTTTGTTCTTACTTTTGTTGCTCCCTAACTTTGGTTTTCATTTTCCTGACAATGTTATTACAGAAATATGTCTTTTTTAAAAATCTGCTTCTGTACCTTTTGCTTTCACCTGCCTTTTGTATATACTTTCTAAAAAAACAAGTTGGTTGATGGTTCTATGTATGGCCATATATTTCTCTTTAGAGAGCTCTCCCCTTACCTTTTATTCTTCAGTAAAATCATTTTAGTTTTGTCATTAACATTTCATTCATAAGATTGTCTTTGCCTGATTGTGTTTCCGTGTAGAATCTTACTACCTGGGATTCTACCTGTACTTCAAACTCTGTTATCTATTCTTTTGAAGTTGAGTATATCAGAGAGACTCTGTCCTGATGCTTCAACTTCTTCTTGTCACCTTTGTATTCTGGCTTCTAACCTGAACATTCGTCTAAATCTTTCAAGTTATGGAAGTTCTCTTAACTGTCAAATCCAAAAGTCTTTTCTTCTCAAACTTTGTCAGTTTTGTAGACTTTGAACATTTTTCTGCTTTGTAGAATTGAACATCATCACCATTTGTCTTCTGTTATTCTCTCTTCTCTGGTCTTCTATTCCACCGTGTACTCTTGATTTTCCTTTTTTTAGTCTTACCATAGAATCATAGAATTGAAATTTGGGGTGAGATTTCAGAAATCTTACAGTGATACTAATACCTAAAATGGATTTCCATTATAACATACCAGAAATGTATGTTATATACATACTGCCCCCTGTTTGAAAACTTCCAAGGAAAGTGACTCTTTTGTGGCAGCCCATGTTGCTTGTCAGCAGTTTTCAATGTAAAGAAGTTTTTCTTGATACCAAATTTGAGTTTCCCTCTTTGCAACATTCACTCTTTGATCCTGCTTCTGTCATCCAAAGCCAAACAATACAAGTCTGATACTTCTTCCAATTAAAAGTGCTTCATATACCTACATATTTCCTCATATTATCCATATCATTTCCCCAGTTTCTTCAAAGATTCCTCATATGATGTGAACTTAAGATACTTCCCAATACTCTGCCAATATCTGGACATTATATGCTTCTTAAAGTGTAACACTCAAAATTTAACTTAGTATTCTAGATAAGGTCTGACAAGGGGCAGTGATTGGGGGAACTATGACTTTTTATCTTAGAAGTTACGCCTCTGAGTAAAGATCAAAATCATGTTAAGTTTTTGTTTTGTCTCTAACATCCTACTTTTGATACATTAAGCCTATCATCCACTAGTAATAATACTCAGATTCTTTTTTTTCAAATTTCTGTTACCCATATTTTGTATTTTGTGAATTTTTCCCCATTGAATTTCATCTTATTCAATGTTATAAGATAATTGATCTAACCAAGATATTTTTGGATTCTGGATGTCATCTAGTGTGTTTGAAATCTTCATTTTAGGTTTGTGTCATCTATAAATTTACTATCTATGTCTTTCTCCATTTCCTTAGTACAAATATATAATGGAACAAGGCCAAGAACAAATCCATTGTGTTCTCCACAAGAGTTCTTCTGCCAAAATGATATTAAACCATTAATAAACATCTCCTTGCTTCTGCTATTCCAACCAGTTATCATATCCCTCCAACTTTATTATTTTTACTCCACATCTCTCCATCTCCATAACAAATCTATGAGATCCTTTATGAGAAGTTTTAATCTCGTTAGGTAAATTATATTTATCATATTTGTTTTATCAATTAATTCATTAACCCTTCCAAAAAATGGAAATAAGTTGAGTTCAGCACGACTTGTTCTGAAAGAAGTCATTAGGGCTCTTTTTGATCACTGCTTACCTTTCCAGTTATTTAACAATGGTCTCCTTAATGATCTGTTCTAAATATTTACCAAGAATTTAAGTCAAGCTCAGTAACCTAGAGTTTCCAAGTGGTAATCTCCCTTTTTCTGAAAACTAGAATAATAATTTTCTTTCTACAATCTTGAGGTTTCCACTCCCATTTTCTATGATATTACAAATATTACTTGTAATCATGTGCTAGTTTTTTTTCTTTCATTTCCTTAGGATATAGTTCATTTAGACCAGGTGACATAAATTCATCAAAGGCAACTAGGATCTTTCTTACTATCTCCATACTTATATTGAGTAGCAACTCCCCATTAGCCATTTTGTCTGTACATTCAACTTAGTGAAACCTAACATCAGTTGCTCTCCACAAATCCAAATCTATTGCAAGTTTATTTTTTTTCACATCATATATATATATATATTCTCTTCTCCACTCACACAGCAATCACTCCAGCACAGTCTTATGACCTCAAATAGGGGCTATTGTACTAGTCTTCTGATTGTTCTTTTTGTCTCATGTATTACACACACACACACACACACACACACACACACACACACACACACACGTACACACATCTATCTTCCACTTATCTGCCAAAATAATTTTCATAACGGATAGTCTGACCATCTTACCACCATCCTTTGCTTTTTCATTG
The DNA here is from genome assembly GCA_011680675.1 of Gymnobelideus leadbeateri. NCBI lineage: Eukaryota > Metazoa > Chordata > Mammalia > Diprotodontia > Petauridae > Gymnobelideus > Gymnobelideus leadbeateri. Next base: position 125,702 of record WOXC01010157.1, read on the forward strand.
CCTCCAGAATCAAAAATAAAAAATAATTTGTGTACAAATAAAAAATAAAATTGTGTACAAAATAATTTGTTTATAAATAAAAAATAATTTAAACAACTTCGCAATCTGGCCCTTTTTAATTTCCCAAAGGTCTCCTTATGGTAACTCCCATCCAATTACTTTATAACGTAGCTACACTGGACTACTTTTTATTTCTTGAACGTGGCATTTGTGTGACCTTTAATAATTTATTTAATCTTCTTCAGTCTTCACTTGTATATTACCTAAAATTAAATGGTTGGATTCTGATGTTCAATCCTGGCCCAAATCAATGACCATATGATTTTACCTCTTTGACCTAAGGTCACCTTTTTTTCCCTTTTGAAGCCTTGATTTGCTTCTTTTAGGAAATCATTATCCTCAACAATTTCCAAATTGGAGAGATGTTCTTCAAGTACCTTCACATTCTTTTTCATGAGAAGATAAGGCTGCACCTAGAAAAAAAGATAATTCACTTTTATGACAGAAATCTGAAAGAATATCACAGATTCAATTTAATTCTCTGTATACTTTCCTCTAAAATGCATACTGATTGAGCATCCCTTAGTCTCCTTTGCTTGAACTTCATTCAAATAAAACACTCTAACGTGATTATACCAAAATCTCTGTTTTGGTCAATCTTCCTTCCATCATTTACATGCTATCTTGGCAAACATTTTGCTTTTTGTCAGTTGAATTATTATCTCTACACAACTTTCTTCCAGATATGTTTACCTAGCCTTAGTTTTTCTCTTCAAACCTAGTCCTGCATCACCAGTTACCTATTGAATATTTCCAACTGGATGTCTTATAGGCATCTCAAATTGAACATGTCCATAGAAGAAACTAATTTTCTTTTCTCCCAGGTTCACCCCTCACCTAAACTTCACTATTTTTCAAGGAGGCTACTAGTTACTCAAGTATGTAAATGGATCATTATCCTTGACTCCTTGTTCTTACTCATGACACATAAACCAATTTTAGTCAGTTCTTTGAATTCAATGTTTCTCAAACCAAATTGCAAAGTTATGTGGTAAATTTTGGCTAGCTATGCTGAGAATTTTATGGAACTTATATTTACAGTTGAATCCATATGTCTCTTGATTTTCCTGTGCTATTACCAAAAATGTTAGAGAACTTTTTTGCAACATTTCTGATATATGCCCCCATCTATCCACTGACATGACAATGACCTCTTGCCTGAGTTATTATAATGGCCACTCAGACTCCCTGCTTCAAGTTTCTTCTCTGTCTAACCTATTTTCTACATATCTGCCTATCTGTAATTAACTTCTAAAGCACAGGTATGTCCATATCACTTCCTTGAATAAATAAACTCCAGTGTTTCTTAGATTAAATTTAGATTCCTCCTTTTGGCATTTAAAGCCTCCATTGTGGCTTCAACTTACTTTCCAGGTTTTATTTCTAAAGTGGTCTTCCTTCTTTCCTTACCAAAGCTGGCATGCCTTCTCTTATCTATGTCTTTAAATGGGAGGTTTCCTATGCTTGGAATGCACTATCTCTTCATTTTTTTTCCTTCTTAGAATTGCTAGTTTCCTTCATAACTTAGCTACTGCACAAAAATTTTCCTGATCCCAAAGTATCAATGCTTCTGCTCCCAAATTAACTTGCATTACTTTTGTGTATATTTATATGCATATATATCTTTGTTATCTCCAGGGTTAGACAGATAATAGGCACCTAGTATATTGTTATTGTTTAATTTGCAATTAAAAAATTCAGAAGAATAAATAGAATACTTTTACTTTCCTGGCTCAGTTGTACAAGAATAAAAATAGTCTCATATTATTGACCTACAGCTGAGTATATGAAACATATAAGTAATATAGGAGCGTGATTTTATTTTTAAATTACACAACTGAAAAAGCATTTGGGGAAAGATTTTAAGTACAGAAAGTTTTCGAGTTTAATAACATCAGTTTAAGGTTCTTTTTTTTTTATTTTAAACAAATGCTTTATTAACTTCTGGTTTACATCATTCATTTCCACTAGATTTTGAGTTACAATTTATCCCCATTTTCCCCTACCCACCACCCCAAAATAGCAGTCCCACAAGATATCCCCTCATTCAATCTGCTCTCTGCCATATCTTCACCCATACCCCCTTTGACTTTACCATTACAGCAAGGTGAATCTCTGTGCCCCAATGCCTGCACATCTTATCTCCCAATTAGATGCAAAATAATATTAATAATAGTATATATATATATATATATATGTATATATATATATATATATATTTGAAACATTTAATTTTAAAACTTCGAATTTCAGATCCATTCCCTTCCCCCCTTGTCACCCACTCCCTTTTGGGAAGATAAGCAATTCAGTCTGTGTTGTACTTATAAAGCTATTCAAGACATTGCCATAGTAGATATATTGTAAAAGACTACTTATAATTCCCTCCAACCCATCCCACCCCCACCTGGTCCATTCCCTACTTTGATCCTTTCCCTCTTTGAAAGTGGGTACTTCCAACATCCCCTCCCCCCAAAATACCCTCCCCTCCATCATCCACCCTCTCATCCCCCTTCCCCCTACTCTCCCGCAGGGTGAGATATCCCATTTAGTATGTATGTCATTCTCCACCTGAGCCAAATTCAATGAGAAAATGGTTTTGCATTTTTGCCTTCCTGTTCTTCCCCTCCCCTGAAACCACTTCCCCTTGCCTCTTCTACATAAGATAGTTTACCCTACCCTGTCACTCACCATCTCCTTTTGCCACATTCCTCTCTCATCTCTTCACTTCATCCCTTAAGTATCATGCCTTCCCACCAAATTCGACCTGTGTCCTCTATCCATATACTTGTAAACATATATACACACATTCACATATGTATTCATGTGCCCATATATCCTTCTTAAATTATTTTCATAATGAAAATCCTGAAGAAAAATATTTTTATACATATTTTCATCGGTCATAATCATTGTTTTCCATGTGGGAATGCAAATAGTTCAAATTTGATAAGTTCCTTTTGATTTCTTTTCCCTGTTCATCTTCTCAACTATCTCTTGCTTCTTGTGTCTGAATGTCAAATTTTCTATTCAACTCTGACCTCAAGAATGCTTTAAAGTGGCATGTTCGAGGGGCAGAGCCAAGATGCCAGAGTAAAACAGCATTTCCAATAACCTCTGCCCCACACAAATTTCAAACAATGAAAGGGAACTCCAAACAACTTCTGGAGCCACAGCACCCACAAAACAGCACAGAGAAGCTAACCTCCTGCTGAGGACAGCCCAGCAGCCCTGCAGGGAGTGGCCAGCGCAGCACTCTGAGAGCAGGCAGAACAGTGCGCTGGGAACCAACAGCACAGCTCGCAGAGCCGATCCCAGGTCCTAGGTTTTAGCCCCAGGGCAGCCAGACCTTCAGCCAGCTGGAGGGACCCCAGAACACCAGCAATTGTGGCAATTCCAGAATTATCAGCACAGATATGCCTAGGACAAAGTGAGAGGTTAGTGCCCTATGGACTTTGGGACCAGTATTTGGGGAACACATGGCTTCCTCCCCTGGGGGCAAAAAGCTGCTGAAGAAAGAGCTGCACAGAAGCCATTTTGCAGCGTCAGTAGTGGCTCTAGCTCCTGGTCTGCGAACTGTAGGAAGATCCAGCAGTCAGTATGGAGGTTAATCGTTTTTGCTTTAAACTGCCTGGATCTGGATTGTGGTCTGGGGGGGAAGTTTGGGGTTGGTATCCAACTTGCCAGAGTGGGTGGAGGCTTTACAGAGGCCACCCAACTGGCGGAAGTTGTGAAGACCCCACGTTTGGGCGGAAGCTCCCCTGTCTGGTGGCAGAGTCCTACTGTGGCAACAAGCCCAAAAATCAAGTAATCAAGTGGCAACATGCCTAGGCAAACGAAACAAAATAAACAGAAAAGTTCAACATTGGACTCCTATTTTAGGGGCAAAGAGGCTCAAAGCATGGAGGAGGACTATGATGTCAGAACTCCTGCACCAAAAGCCCCAAATGAAAATACAAGCACCAGCTGGTATTGCAGATGCACCACTTTCACCACTGCTTACTTGTATACCTCACAAAGCAATGAATTATTTTACAATTAGAGAGAAATAAGTTTTATTTGGAGTAAACATAAGTCCCTTGTCTTATGTTCTAAAACATTTTAGTTCTCTTGCACATTCCTTTCTACATACTATTTCAGTGAGAATCCATTGAGAAAACAACACTTGCATTCTTAATGAACCTGATTCTTCTCTCTCAGAAAATCAAACAAATTGTTCTTCCAGCATTTGAAAGCGTATGCAGGTAGGTTTGGCTCCAGTATTGGTCCTGTAGAGTAGTGCCCTGAATGGCCTTAAATGATGAGGGCTGTGCTGCAGCCACTTCTATAATGTGTCTTAATAAGCCATGACTGCCACAGTTCTTCCATTTGTTCAACCCTTGATTTTGTAGCTTGATCTTCTTTAGTCTTGGCTCAAAGAAGAAATCACTACAATACCAAGTACTGCATAAATTTTATCGAAAGAACATGAAGTCGGTCTACAAATCAGAACAAATCTACACACATACCATCAAATCCCTTTTCATATGACACAGATTCAGATATTCTCAGAAACATACATAAACAGACTTCTCTTCATTTTGTGTTTTATCCCAGTTACAGGTCATTCAAATCACTGTGTGCCAAACAACAGCTTATAAATAAAGATGCGAAAAAGGAGATTCATTCCTTCAGTTAGACTGGAGCAAATGGAAGCTAGTGACTTTATGAGAAATCAAGATACTATTAAACAGATCCAAACAAATGAAAGAGTAGAAGGCAATGTGAAATACCTCATGGGAAAAAAAAAACCACCGACCTGGAAAATAGATCCAGGAGAGACAATTTAAAAATTATTGGACTACCTGAAAGCCATGATCAAAGAAAGAACCTAGAAATCATCCTTCAAGAAATTCTCAAGGAAAATTGCCCTGATGTTTTAGACCCAGAGGGAAAAATAAAGGTTGAAAGAATCCACAGATCACCTCCTGAAAAGATCCCCAAAAGAAAACTCCCAGGAATATTATAGCCAGGTTCCAGAATCCCCAGATCAAGGAGAAAATACTTCAAGCAGCCAGGAAGAAACAATTTCAATATTGTGGAAACACAATCAGAATAGCACAGGACCTGACAGCTTCTATATTGAGGGATAGAAGAGCATGGAATGTGATATTCCAGAGGGCAAAAGAGCTGATAATGAACCCAAGGGTCACCTACCCTGCAAAACTGAGTATCTTGTTTCAGGGGAAAATATGGTCATTCAGTGGAATAGAGGACTTTCAAGCATTCTTGATGAAAAAACCAGAATTGAATAGAAAATCTGACATTCAGACACAAGAAACAAGAGATGCTTGAGAAGGTAATCAAGGAAAAGAAATCAAAAGGAACTTATCAAAGTTGGACCATTTACAGTCCTACGTGGAAAAACAATAACTGTGTTTGATGAAACCTTTCTCATTATGAAAATAATTGAAGAGGGGTACATGGCATATGTTCACAGATATACATGGATAGAGGGCACAGGTTGAATTTGATGGGAAGGGATGATATTTTTTGGGGGGTGCAATTGGGTTGGGTGACTTGCCCAGGTTCATGTGGCTAGGTTTTTGTTTGTCTGTTGGTTGTCTGGGCCCGGATGCGAGCTTGGGTCCTTCTGGCTCTGGGGCTGGCTCTCTGCTCGCTGAGCCACCTAGCTGCCCCAAGAAAGGGATGATTCTTAAGGGGTGAAGTCAAGAGGTGAGAGAGGAAAGTGGCAAGAGGAGATGGAGAGAGACAGGGTAGGGCAAACTATCACATGTAGAATAGGCAAGGGGAAGTAGTTGCAAGGGAGGGGAAGAACAGGAAGGCAAAAAGGCAAAAGCATATTCTCATTGATGTTGGCTCAAGGAGAGAATCACATACATACTAAATGGAATATCTTACCCTCACTCACTCTCCTGAGTAGGGGAAAGGGGGTTGAGAGGGGGGATGATGGAGGGGAGGGCATTCTGGGGAGAGGGGAAGTTAGAAGTACCCACGATCAAAGAGGGACAGGATCAAAGTAGGGAATGGACCAGGTGGGAGGTGAGACAGGTGGGAGGGAAATATAAGCAGTCTTTTACAAAATATCTACTATGGTAATATTTTGCATAGATATACATGTACAACACATACTGAATTGCTTATCTTCTCAGAGGGAGTGGGTGACAAGGGAGAAAGGGAATGGATCTGAAAATCGAAGTTTTAAAATTAAATGCTTCATAAGATGTCCAGGCAGTGGGGCTCAGAGATTCACCTTGCCCTAATGGCAAAGTTGAAGGGGGTATGGGAGAAGATATGGGAGAGAGCAGATTGGACGAGGGGATATCCAGTGGAACTGCTATTCTGGGGTGGTGGGTAGGGAAAAATTGGGGGGAAAATGTAACTCATAATCTAGTGGAAATGAATGGTGTAAACCAGAAGTTAATAAAGCATTTGTTTAATTAAAAAAAAAAAGAATATACAGCAACCCTTGCTCAAAAAAAAAATAAAAAAACGTGCATGTTCCTTTAAGCACTGACCACTCCTTAACTCCTCCGTAATCCCACCCTTACTCACCTAGTTAGCATAATTGACACCTGATTAACTGTCTTGACTCCTTAAAACTATACCAGTGACTTCTGTAAGTTTGCAGGTTCCCTAAGAATCCTTGCCCAGGGTTAACAATAAACGTTTACAATCTCAGCTTCCCCAAAAAAAAAAAAAAAAAAAAAAAAGAATGCTTGAAAGTCCTCTATTCCACTGAATGACCATACTTCCCCCTGAAACAAAATACTCAGTTTTGCTGGGTATGTTATTCTTGATTTTAATCCCAGGTCTTTTGCCCTGTGGAATATCATATTCCATGCTCTTCATCCCCTCAGTGTAGAAGCTGCCAGGTACTGTGCTATTGTGCTTGTGTTTCCACAATATTGAAATTGTTTCTTCCTGGCTGCTTGTAGTATTTTCTCCTTGATCTGGGAATTCAGGAACCTGGCTTTAATATTCCTAGGAGTTTTCTTTTTGGGATCCTTTTCAGGTGGTGTTCAGTGGATTCTTTCAACCTATATTTCCCCCTCTGTGTCTAAAACATCAGGACAATGTTCCTGGAGAATTTCTTGAAGGATGATTTCTAAGTTCTTTCTTTGATCATGGCTTTAAGGTAGTCCAATAATTTTTAAATTATCTCTCCTGCATCTATTTTCCAGGTCAGTGGTTTTCCCATGAGATATTTCACATTGCCTTCTATTCTTTCATTTGTTCAGCATCTTGATTTCTCATAAAGCCACTAGCTTCCATTTGCTCCAGTCTAATTCTAAAGGAATGAATTTCCTCAGTGAGCTTTTGAGATTCTTTTTTCCTTCTGGCAAATCGGGGTTTTTAAGGCATTCTTCTCCTCATTGCCCTTTTGAGCCTCCTTTGCCATTTGAGTTAGTCTATTTTTTAAGGTGTTATTTTCCTCAGTCAGGCTGTGACTCTCATTTCATACTTTTCCTCTAGCCTTCTCATTTCTCTTCCCAATTTTTCCTCCACTTCTCTTATTTGGTTTTTAAAATCCTTCTTAAGTTCCTCTATGGCCTGTAACCCACTCATATTTTCATTTGGGGATTTTGGTGCAGGAGTTCTGACCTCCCAGTCCTCCTCCTGTTCCATGATTCAATCCTCTTTGCCCCCAAAATAGGAGTCTAATGTTGTATTTTTCTCTTTATTTTGTTTGTTTTGCCTAGGCATGTTGCCACTCAATTAGTTGGCTTTTGGACTTGTTGCCACAGTAGTAGTCTTCCATCAGACAGGGGAGCTTCTGTCCCAAATGTTGGTGTCTTCACAATTTTCGGAGATATTAGTTGGATGGCCTCTGTGAAGCCTCCACAGGCTCCAGCAAGCTAGATACCCCCCCACAATCTCCCCCTCCAGACCACAATCCAGATCCAGGGAGGTTAAAGCAAGTGAGATTATCCCCCAAGACTGATCGCTGGATCCCCCTACAGTTCGCAGACCAGGAGCTGAAGCTGCCACTGAAGCTGCAAAATGGCATCTGTGCTTTGTCTCCTCTGCAGCTTTTCACCCCCAGGGGAAGAAGCTGAAGCATTCCCCAAATACTGTTCCCAAAGTCCAAAGGGCACTAACCTCTCTTTTTGTCCTCGGTGTATCTTTGTTAATAATTCTGGAATCTCCATAGTGACTGGTGTTCTGGATTTCCTCCAGTTGGCTGCTGGCCAGGCTGCCCTGGGGCTAAAACTATGACTCAGGCTGCCCTGTGTTCCGCTCCCAGAGTGCTGCTCTGTGCTGCGCTGGGCACTCCCTGCAGGGCTGCTGGGCTCTCCTCAGCTGGAGGTTAGCTTCTCTATGTAGTTCAGTGGGTGCTGGAGCTCCAGAAATTGTTCAGAGTCCACCTTTTACATGGTTTGGAAGTGGTGTGGGGGAGAGTACCTTGGATGTGCAGTTTCTACTCCCCAGTTTAAGATTCTCTTACTCCTTTCCTTTTTAATAAATCCATGCTTTTTCTATTACTGCCCACATATGTGTGTGTTTGTGGAGTTGATTAACATATGCATATATAGTAAAGTTTATCTGCTCATGACATATTCTGCTTTTTTCCAACTTGTCCAGAGGCTATATAATTTTTATAATATTTGATATAGAAGCAACAATAATAGCTAACATGTATATAATTCTTAAAGTTTTGCAAAGCATTCTCCAAAAATAGTATCCTTTGATGTTTTTTATCATCTCAACAATTCTGAGAGGTAGTAACTATGATTGTCCTCATTAAAGATGAGGAAACTGAGCTCAAGATAGTGAAACTTACTTATAGTTAAATTCATATAGTCATTATATCTGAGATGAGATTCAAACTCAGGGTCTTTTTGACTCAAAAGTCTAGCATTCTCTCCATGATGTTAAAAAATGTTGATTCAGTAGAAGGAAAACTGTCACTAGAATTACAAGATCTGAGTTGGGAATATCAGTTCTGTGTCTTATTTGTTTGGGATAAGACACTTCTCACTGGGACACAGTTTGCTCATTCATAAAATAGAGATAATAATAATTGTATTCCTTAGAGCACTTTCATAGTTTGCAAAGGTAGGACCCTGCCAAACCTCATCCCCTATGGGGACCACCCAACTTCGAAGTTTCTACCTATTTCTAACATTGGATACACATCCTCAAAGGCAGCTAACATTTGTGGGTTGGGATGCCCTGGGGAAGAAGCCAGTACAGACACAGTTTCTACTTCAGGGAGTTTATTTGGCAGGAGAAATGTTTGGAGTTGACCTTGTTTCCATTCCACCTACAAAACAGACATTAAAGGCAAAATCCAGAGGCTCTTCCTATTTCATCTCTAGCAGATGAAAAGCAAAAGATTCATTTTGCATCAAAGCCAGTGTAACTGGATAGACACTCCTGTCAATATTGCACAATTCATAGCCCATGGCTCCAACATCCCACACCCCCACCAGAGAATTTAGCCTTACATAGACTAAGTACTATCCTAGTAGACTGACCCAGGTAAAGTCAGTTTTTCTATTTGGCCCATTGCCCTCACTCCGGATTTTTATTCCTGGGAAATCTTTACAATAACACTTACTTATAACCCATCTATAGGTTTCTCCAGATGTATATAATAGAACCTCAAATCCTATAAGACTCTCAGTATACAATATGAATATAGAGAATAGTATTTTATTTCAGCTTCACAGAGAATTTAGGATAAGCCTTCCAAAACTCATAGGAGCCAATGAACAAATACAGAAACAGAAAAACACTGAAATAGCCAATGAGGCAATCTGGAACTCCCCTTGGGAGACAGAAGCAATCTTTGTGACTGCTAAGCAAGTACTACTTCTTAAACTTGTACTATCCAAGAATTCACGGATTTTAGTCTCCAAGTACTGTTTCACCTTGCATGGAATTTCTTCTTTCTCTAAGTGGTATATTGCATTAGGAAAGATTTTATTTTTACAGAAAGGCTGGTGCCTGAATCTCAGTCTTAGTAATTCTCAATCTTTTAGAACTTCTAAAACTATTCAACTGACATTTCACATCCTGATATTTATGTTTCACGGAATTATTTGTCCCTTTGAGCTTTTTGTTTGGCTTTTGGCATTGCAGGGCTTTGAAAAGGCATACTTTCATGCAAAGGTAGCTTTCTAATAATTTTGTGTTACCATCATTACATGTATTATGAGAATCCTTGGGTATATTTAAAAAATTCTTAATACCATTTCATATAATTGTTTGGTATGTTGCATGAGATGCTAATTTAATTTTTGTGCCAAGGAATTTACTCTTTTTCAGTTCTCATTCAAGAGAAGTTTAAAGTCACTTTTCTATCTATTTGTTGATTCTGTATAGTTTGGTATTGGCTACTGTTATGTAGTACTACTTACCATAATAGAGAAATTTCTGTCAGAAGTAACTCACTTGTTTTTGTGGCTAGACTTACATTTTAGTTATGATTTCAAAAGCTGCTTGCGTTATTCGATATTTTTAAAATTCAAAAAGCACAAATGAATCTGATAGCACAGCTAATTGATGGCAGCACTTTATGTTATACAAGTATTTAAATTAACATCAAATTAGTTGAGCTTTAAATTCCCTGGAACATGTCTCTAAGCCTGTTATTAGGTTATTGTGATTGCTTCTCAGTGATGTCCGGCTGCACAGATGCCTTTGTCTTTTACCATTGGAGAGAATAATGGCAGTAATCAAATGGCATTTGTTGCTTCTTTATTTACAAGTTCTTGTTGATGTCCTTTCCTCCTGGTGAGCTGTTTTTCCCCCCAGGACCCATTTCCATTTCCTTATATTTCCTAATTGTCTTCACGTTCAAAAACAATAAAGCAACCACATGTTTGCATTGCCTCTTAAAGTACTTTTTTTCTCTGCTTGTCTGTGTCACATACTAAACTATGGTTAATGCTATTGATTTATGTGCTATTCTTTTCATAAAATTAGGAAAGATATAATCATACAAACTGAAATTTCTGTTTCCTGCTAAAAGGAGACTTCCTTGCCTGGGTTCCTCTTTCAGTTATACTGGAATTGGGTGACAGGACCATATGATTTAAATCTGGAAGCCTGACTTTAAAGACATTCTAGTTTTAACACCTTGTTTTAGAGAGGAGCACACAGAGACTAGAAAGGAAAAATTACTTGCCAAAGTCAAAGACATAGTAGCTAGCAAAAGTAGGATTCAAACCCAGGTCCTCTAACTCCAAATCTTAGTGGAAATTAAAGTTCTGTTTATTGATGATTATTTCTAATTTTCTTTGCTTGAAGATGGTATGATGGAAAGACTTCTGTTTCTCAATTCTAGAAAGGGAAACAAAAAAAGTACAATGTAAAGCAAACTTTGTTATAAGACTATTATGGAATGATCTCTTCCAAAATGCTCTTTATTTCAAGGTTACTCTAAAGGGATTCTAAACATACATCAAAGTTTGGGGTATGAGAATTGAAAGAAATGAGTACTATGAGGAAGTACCATACATGTAACATGCTATAATATTTGAAGAGAGAACTTGGTAAATGAAAGAGGTATATTAATTTTACTGACTGGATTAATTATTTGTAATGTGGAGAGAATTTTAAGTTTCTTTCCTTTTCCTAGAAGTCAGAATTTTATTTATTTCTCTTTTCTGCATTTGACTTAAAAAGAGAAAAAATATACATTGTTAACATTTCTCATGTGACTGGAAACCTGCAATTACCCTATTTAATAAAATATATTTATGAAAGACATAGAAACCTGGTTTATTATTTTTATGTATAAATCTATAAAAAAATTTACACATTTGGTATCACCTCCAAAATTGGGACAATTTCACAGATGCAGTATTACAAAGGATCAGTCAGATCACTTAACATACATTTAAATATTTAGAGTTAAAAGAAATTGTAGAAATTTTTCCCTTTTGCCCATTTTAGAAATGAGGAAACTGAGACCCAGAGAGGTTATATAAATAACCTGTTCTGATTTTATATATCTATATTGCTCTATCTATATAAATCTGCCCATTTATATCTTCCCATTTATTCTATATGTTTTCATATAATATAACATAAAATAACATATAACTTATTTCCTGATCATGAATAAATTAATTTCATGATTATGATTATGAATATTTTATGATTGTGTGTATTATATCTATATTTATATATCATGCGTGTATGTATGTATCTCTTAAAGTCTCTTACTTCCTTGCTTTTCAATCATTTTTTCTTCAATATCTGAAATCCCACTCTCTCTCCAAATAGTTAGGTCATATGCTTGTTTTTGTTTGTTTGTTTTGGTGAGGCAATTGGAGTTAAGTGACTTGGCCAGGGTCACACAGCTAGTAAGTGTCAAGTATCTGGGCAGAGGTCAAATTTGAACTCAGGTCCTCCTGATTTCAGGGCCTGTGTTTTATCCATTGTGTCACCTAAGTGCTCCATGTTATATGCTTCTTTATCCATGTAGCTTTCTCTATCACATACCTTTCAGACTTTCCCCTATTTGGTTCTATATATGTCTTGTTTGCACATAGTTTTTTTAAATTTTATTTTAAATTCATGGAATAAAACAAACATTTCCATAACATAGCACAATAAAAAAGATTATTGCATATGAAAGTGCAAATTTACTATGCACAAATTGCTCTTTTTATAAAATATGCAACAAAATCTTTTTTTCTTCCCTCCTCCCACTGGCCTAGGGATGCCTACGATTAGACACAAATAGGTGTGTGTGTGTGTGTGTGTGTGTGTGTGTGTGTGTGTATAAACACATATTAGCATACATATATACACATGCACACATATCTGTAAGTATACGTGTTTATGTATGTGCGTAAAATTATTCTATATATCTGTTTATCAATTCTTTCTCTGGAAGCAGACAATGTCTTTCTTCATATGTCTTTTATAGTTAATTTTAGAATTTATAATACTCAAAATTGCTTATTCAATCAAAGTTCTTTAAACAATATTGCTATTACTTTATACAATGTGATCTTGGTTCTATTCACTTCAGTATTCATTATTTCATGCAAGTCTTTCCATGTTTTTTTTTCAAAATCAATGAGCTCATCAATTATTATAGCACAGTAGCATCCCATCACAATCATATACCACAATTTCTTCAGCCATTCTTCAACTGATGGGCCCACTTAAAATTTCCAGTTCTTTGTGACCACAAAGAGAACTATCATCAACATCTTAGAAGGTTGTTTTCCTTATTCCCTAATTACCTTTGGAAATAGAGCAAGTCATAGTATTGCTGGTTCACAGGTAGTTTAATTATTCTTGGGACACAATTCCAGATTGCTCTCCAAAATGGCTGGATCAGTTCACAATTCTACCAACAATGAATTAGTGTCTCATTTTTTATTTCCATATCCCCTTAAATTTATGTCACTTTCCCCCCTATCATTTTAGCCAATCTTGAAGGTGTAAAATGATGTCTCAAGGTTGTTTTAAATTGCATTTCTCTAATCAATAATGATTTATAGCTCCTTTATATATCACTATATTTTTCTTATTTCTTCATTGGAAAACTGTTCACATCCTTTGAGCATTTATCGTTTTGGGAAATTTCTTGTATTCTTATAGATTTGACAAAAGTTCTTGAAATATTTTAGATATGAGACCTTTATCTGATGAACTATCTATAGGATTTTTCCCAATTTTTCTGCCTTCTTCTGATCTTCACTACATTTATTTTATTTGTACAAAAACTTTTAGTTGAATATAATCAAACTTATTCATTTTACACTTAATTTTGCTCTCCATCTCTTATTTATTCATAAATTTGACTATCCATAAGCTTGATAGGTATTATGTTCTATAGTCTTCTAATTTTCTTATAAAATTTATCTTTATCTTTAGGTCATGTATCCTTTTTGATTTATCTTGGTAAATGGTGTAAGTTATTTGTCTATGCTCAGTTTCTGCCATACTGCTTGGTTTTCCCAACAATCTTCCCCAAATAATGAATTCTTATCCCAAAAACCTTCTTTACACTTGCCAAATACAAGATTGTTGTGTTTATTTGATGCTGTAAATTCTATTCTATCCTGTTGATCTACCTTTCTTTTTTTTTTTTTTTTTTTGTCTTTCTCATTAGGTCAGTGAGAGCCAGGATTGTTTTGTTTTTTTTCCACCTTATCTTTTCAAATTCCCCAGCCCTTAGCACAGTGCCTGGCATACAGTAGGTAACTAATAAATGCTGGTTGATTTAGTGATTGACACAATGACCTTGATATGATAGACACACTAAATTTCATTGAAATTTAATTGAAATTTTCTTAATGTGTGAGTAACATCAAATTTTAAAAACTGGAAGTGATTTTAGAGATTATTTTGTTAGATGCTATCATTATAACCATGAGAAATCTACAGTTTCTCAGCCATTTCCTGTGATAGCTTCATGGTTCTTCCACTATCATCTCAATATAATCAAATTGATCAAAAAGGTCAGAAACTGAGTATGATATCTACTGGGTCTGATTTAATCGAAAGAAGATTTTTAAAATATCACTTTAAGGCCAGAGTTCATCTATTGCTTACATTTGTAACTTTCTGAGCATACAGCACAATATTTTAAATATACTAGGTTAGAGCTATCAAACAAAAAGCACCCAACATCCCCAAGTACATTCCAAACAACATTAAATATAATTAGGAAATACTTAACATAAATTAAATTATGACAAGATACAGGTAATATTAATGTGATTTTTCTAAGGCACGAACAGCCATGCTTATGTACAGCTTAGTGACTCCTTTTTCTCCTAATTAAGTTTGACCTTCTGTATTAGATATCAGTAAATATTTGAATATTTGGGTAATAAATTCTAATATAATAATAAACACATATTTTAACAGTATATTCTTGCATCATTAAAATGATTTTTCCTTCTAGAAGAGCTTTCAGATTGAGGCAGAAAGAAGTACTACATTCTCTTTAAGTTGCATAAAAATGATGATGTTGATAATGAGGAAACTATACATTTATGTAGCACTTGATGATTTACAAAGGGCTTTTCTCACAACTGTCCTCTGAGTATAGATAATGCAAGCTATAAAATCTCCAATTTACAGATGACAAAACTGAAACTTGGAGAGGACAGGTGACTTAAGTATCAGAGATGTAATATACTTTATTCTCATAGAAACACTCTTATTCACGTAAGATTTGCTGAGCCTGTTTCACAGATGAAAAACCTGGGGCTTAAAGAAGCTAAATGATTCACAAAAAAAGGCATATAAGTAGCAGAACTAGTCATGTACCTAGAGTCTTCTTATTCCAAGTCCAGCACTGTTTCTACCATACTAAACGTATTCATGCATATATGAATGAAACAGTTTCATCTCATCTTTCTTCTAGGTGATCTTCCCTTGTGAGCTTAATCACACCTTGATTCTCATTCAAATAAAAGTGCTGGATTTAGAACCAGAGAACCATGTTCAAATTCTGATTCTTCCATCTTCTAGATGTTTGCAAGTCACTAACATATGCTGGATCAATTTCCATCTACAAACTGAGGGGGGTATAACTATAATACTATTCTTCCATCCTTCCTTCCTTCTTTCCTTCCTTCCTTCCCTCCTTCCTTCTTTCTTCCTTTCTTTCTTCCTTTCTTTCCTTCTTCTGTCTGTCTTTCTTGTTGGTTTTTTCTTTCTGTCTTCCTTCCTTCTTTTTTTCATTCCTTTCCTTCATTCTTCTGTTCAGCTGTTATTACCCCCTTCCCTCCCTTACATTCCTTTTTCTTTTCATTCTCTAGATTGTTCTGTCCTGCCCAGCTGGGATACCACCTTCTCAATGATGATCCACAGGAAAATGCTAACCTTTTCTCTTTCTAATCTAAGCCAGTTTACCTCTCCTTTGACAACCTGGTTGCCACCCTCTTCCAGTAGCTTTCCATATTAGTGCTAGATATAGTATAAACCCCCATTAGCTTTTTTTCCTACCTGAGAACTCCTTAACTTAAATGATCCACCAGTCTCAGTTTCTTCAGCATAAATTTAATGATGACCAAAAATGAACACATTGACTCTAAGTCAGGACACACTCAAAATCTGGTGTATTTCTATCTACAATAATCATTTGAATGATTATCAGATAATTTTTAAAAGTACTAAAGAAAAGGCAGTGTTTGTGATTGGACTGATATTTTTAGTCAGTTATTTTGGGCTGTTCTTTTTCTCTTTTCTACCACATTTTCAGAAACCCATACCATATTGTAAAACAGTGCCCATGACAAAATGTTGTGACAGATCCTTAAACCCACGGTTCTCTAGCACAAATGCATATTCTGAAAATTTCTGTGAAAGACACACTACAGAATGTAAATGTTTTTGCTTTCTACCTTGAGAGACACTTAAGGATGACAATAATCAATCATATCTAATTAGCTAGTGACAAACTGTGCTTAGAGTAATTAAAGAAGATATCAATGCTTACTTTCTAATGATTAAGATCATTTAGATTAAGAATCAGCTGTTAATCATTTTTGTTGCAAGGCTAATGGCATTAACAGAAAATGTCAACATTTTACCTTAGGGTTTATTTTTAACAAAGTATGAGCGAAAAGACTGATTTGAGTGATGGAAATTTACATTTTTAGAGGCTGAATTTATAATAGCTTTCTAAAATCCAGATGCCTCCTTAACAGTGCCATTAAATCAACAGCATCATTATGAAGGAAGAAATTTGATAGAATAGTTTAAAGGTTAGTATATAGAATAGCACTGTATATCCTTATGTCTAATTATACCATATTTAGCCAAGCTGGTTTATTTTAAAATATTCTTGAGCATACATTTTTAAAATGCAGCTTTGTGCTTCCATGAAAGGTATTATTTTAGAACTTCATTAAATGGGAAAATGCAAAAGATGCTTAAAATGAAGAAAGAAAATCCTGTAAATTTTATATTCTAGAAAATAAGGAAAATAGTTAGAAAATATTTTCTTTGAGGAGAACAGCATTTCTTCTTCCTGTTTTCATAATCATATATGTCTTATCCTTTAAACCTCAACTCCAAGATTTTCTTGGTCTGGAAACTTCTTACGTTCACACTTAGAGAAATAGGTGAATTTTTGGAGTATTTATTCTGATATAATCTAATTAAAAGCATACAGAGATATATTAGTACATTTAAACCATAGCTGTGCCAAAGGGAGAAAAGATAAACATGACGCTCTATTGGTCTCCTTTCTAACAATAATGATACACACACATACATAAATATGTATGTATATGTATATAAACATATGTCCATACACACATATGTATATAATAGAGCATATACATATAAAATAATGTGTATATTTCAAAAGAAAAGAAAAATGTCTAATTTCTCCCAGATAATCATTATTGGGCTTTCCTTCACATTGCTGATTCCCTCAAGCCTTAACCAGAAATATACCAAGGTAAGATGCTTTCCTTTAAAAGTCAATAATAATGGTGATGATGGGGATGATAGTGATGATAATGATAATTGTAAAGAAGTTGAAACAAAAATCACAAAGCAGACACAGTGATGTTTGGATCCATACCAGTACTATAAAGTTTATTTAACATCAAGAAAATAATAAAAATTAACCATATAAATAATAATATAATAATTATGGAAAATCATAATATGACAGAAGCAAAAAAGACTTTTTGCAAAATGCAAAACCCATCCATTAAAAAAGCACTAGAAAACAGGAATAAATGGGCCTTTACACATACACACACACACACACACACACACACAAACACATTATAGATAATGAGAGAAACATGATATACATAGATACCCAAGAATTATTAATACACATAACAGAAGAAGAAAATGAAATCCTGAAATCTTCTCCAACAAAATTAATAGGTAAACAAGGATATCTGTTGTTACCACTTTTCTATTTGCCATAGTACTAGAAATGCTGACTATAGAAATAAGGTATTGAAAAAGAAATTAAGAAAATAGTTACTAGTAAAAATGAGTCATAAATCATTTTTGCAGATGCTAATATGTTATACTTAAAGAATCATAGAGTCAATGAAAATTAATTGAAACAACTTCAGGAAACTTTCAGGATTTCTAATAAATCCATTCAAATCAACAACATTTCTATAAAATGTATCAGGAAGAGATAGATTTTTTTTAAGTTACTACAGAATATATAAAATGCTTTAAATACTATCTTTCAAGGTACATACAGGAATTATATAAACACAGCTAAAAATGATATAAAATTTTTAAAAAACTAAAATTCATTCTCATTTGTCTGGGTCTCTTTTCTGCCATTATTTTTATACAAATAATATATTTTCATATACATATAGAGGCCATATTCTTAGTTGGATGACTTTTTATAGAGAATAAAGTTTAGTTTCCCATCTACATTCGGTACTCGGGTCTTCAATTTCTGCTTGTTTTTGTTCATTAAAAGAGCTGTATTGTGTCTCCAAAAATAATACATTTTTCTGTTCTTTCATCATTTCATATTAGGATACTTCTTTTTTTTCAGATGGTTGTTTGGGTTTTCTTTTTAAGCTAATGTTAGATCATCTGCAATGGCAATTTTATTTCAAGTGAAATAATGTGGACTTGGTGTTCATTAAAAAGAATAAGAAATAGAAAAAATTTTTCATAAAGTTGTCATTGACAACTGAAAGCTAGTGTATTTACAAAATATTTTTAAAGTTGTATTTCTCCCTGGATTTCCTCATTATTATAAATCATATCAATATTTTTTCTTATTAATACCTTACCATGGAGCTGAGTTTCCTTCTTTAGCTCATTTTGCAGACGAGTAAATTAAGGCAAAGAAGGGTTAAGTGACTTGCCCGGGGTTACACAGCCTGAGGCCAGATATGAACTCAGGACAGGCCTGGCACTTTATCCACTGTGCCATCTAGATTTCACCTTTCGAACTTTTATAGAAGAAATAGTTTCAATGTTGCCCCTCACCCCCACCCTTTGCTTCGATGTTGCAACAATCTTAGAGGACTTGAGTAGTGGTATAGCTACTCTAAATATGTCTTCCTACTTTCCTTTTTGTCTTTGAAAAATTTTACCTTTGATATATTAATTTTAATTTCCAAAACCTATCATTTCCATCTCCTTAACTTCTCTCATGAGAAGTTCTCTCTCCTCTCCTTTTAAATTTCCCATCTTAACTCCTTTCTCCCCATTCAGATAGCAATCACTCTAGAGTCTAGTTCATATCCATATTGTTTTCACCTAAACCGTTTCACCATCCTTTTAATTGTTCTTCTTGCCTCAAGTATCTCCCCTCTCCAATCCATCCTCCACATAGCTGCCAAAACTATTTCTCCTAAAATGCAAGATTTCCCACATCATTGCTCTCCCTATCAAAATCCAGGGTCTCCCTATTACCTCTAGGAACAAATACAAATTCCTTTGTTTGATGTTTAGAGCACTCAACAACCTGGCTCCTTCCTTCCTTTCCAATATTCTTACACATTACCCTTTTCCATGAATTCTCTGTTATAGTCACATTGACTATATGCTGTTCCTTATACGTAGGATTATCTTACCACTCTAAAAAACTTTGTCCCAGGGGCGGCTAGGTGGCGCAGTGAGTAGAGCGCCGGCCCTGGAGTCAGAAGGACCTGAGTTGGGATCCGGCCTCAGACACTTAATACACACAAATAAAAAACCTAGCCATGTGACCTTGGGCAACAAATACATGATCAAAAAATGAATGCCAACTCAGATTCTGCTAGAGGGGAAATAATTATAAATGCTCAAATATTTTAGCATGAGAAAGGAAAACCTCAGTTATTAAGATAGCTGTATGTAAATGTTCATATACATGTATATACAGTAAATAAAAAAAATATTCATTAGCATTAAAGAGGAAGGATGATGTTTGAGGTTAAAAACAAATTTGAAAAAAACATACATTTAAGCACATCAAAGAATAATAGCAATCCCAAATCAGATGTTAAGATATGAATCATTGAAGTCTTGGTCACAGCTAATATATAATGGAGGTGGGACATGAACATAAATATCCTGATCCAGTCTATCCCTTTAATCCACATCAAATAACTTCCTTAATTTAAATCAACAGAATGACAACAATGAGCTTAAAATAATGTGAGAAAAGTCAACATGATAATATATTAATGCAGTCTTATTGTCTAGGTATACAAATGTATTTGTTGGTTTATATGCCTATTACTAATGTTCATGCACCTCATATAGCTATTGAATTTTCATATTTAAATGTTTCTCTTGGTTTTTGTTAATACAAGCTACAGATTTTTTTGATTGTTTATTTTTGTCTCCACCACCATCCCACACCCTAGGAAGGGCCTTCCAGGCCTACTTTAATGAACAGGTAAAATTAATTTTTATAGGACATCAATCAATTAAATATGAACAACAAATATGATAAAGGCACAATGATGTAGAGTACAGGAACTGTAGTCAAGAAGATCGGGGTTTTAATAGTAACTTTAGCCACAAGCAAATCATTTAATCTCTCCTTACTTCAGTTTCCTAATCATTAGAAAAAAGGATTCTATGGCCACATTCTCTACAGTTCTAAATATATAACCTTAGGAATTCATTTCTTTTCACCGAATCAAAAAAAATTGCCAGAGTACTCATTATACTATAATTTGTTTAACAAATCTCTAAAAATTCAAAGACAACCTTCAATCTGATTAAAATTACATAATCATTCAATAGATGCAGAAAAGGCTTTGGACAAAATACAACATCCATTCCTATTAAAAACATTACAAAGAGGGCAGAGTCAAGATGGTGGAGTAGAAACAGCACTTCCACAGAGCTCCAGCCCACACCACTTCAAAATTATGTAAAAGGGGAAAATTACACAGAGAAGCTAACCTCCTGCTGAGGACAGTCCTGCAGTCCATCAGGGAAAGGCCAGTATGGAGTTTTGGGAGCTGAGAACAGGCCCTCATGAGTAGAGGTTTAAGCCCGAGGACAGCCAGACCAGCAGCCTGCTGGAGGGACCCCAGAACACCAGCAGCTGGGGAGTTTCCAGAATTATCAACACATAGATGTCTAGGATAAAGTGAGAGGTCACTGCCCTATGGACTTTGGGACTGGTTGGGAGAGTGCATCAGCTTCTTTCCTTGGGGGCGAGAAGCCACTGAGGAGCCAGGACAGCTTGCTCCACTTTGCTGCATTGCAACTTTAGCTCTTGGCCTGTGAATTGTAGGGAGATCCAGGGAATCAGTCTGGAGGATAAGTGCTCTTGCTTTACCATTCTTGGATCTGGATTGCAGTCTGGGGTGGAGGTCTTGGCGTTTGTGACTAGCTTGCCAGAAGTTGTGGAGGCTTCTCAGATGCCATCTAACTAATACCTCCAGAAGTTAAGAAAACCCCAACGTTTGGGACAGAATTTCCACTGGCTGGTTGCAAAGTCCTACTGTGGCAACAAGTCCAAAAGTTAAGTAATTAAAAACATGCCTAGGCAAAGGAAAAAATTAAACAGAAAAATTCAACATTAGACTCCTATTTGGGGGGTAAAGAGGGTCAAAGCATGGGACAGGAGGAGGACTGTGAGGCTAGAACACCTGTACCAAAAGGCCAAAATGAAAATACGAGCTGGCTACAGGACATAAAGGACCTTAATAAGCAGATAAGAGAAGTGGGTGAAAATTGGGAAGAGAAATGAGAAAGATGTAAGAAAAGTATGAAATGAGAGTCAACAGCCTGACTGAGGAAAATAACACCTTAAAAAATAGACTAACTCAAATGGCAAAAGATGCTCAAAAAAGGCAATGAGAAGAAGAATGCATTACAAAGTCGAATTTACCAGATGGAAAAAGAATCTCAAAAGCTAACTGAGGAGAATCATCCCTTCATAATTAGACTGAAGCAAATTGAAGCTAGTGAAATTATGAGAAATCAAGATGCTATTCAGTAGATCCAAACAAATGGAAGAATAGAAAGCAATGTGAGATATCTCATGGGAGAAACCACTGACCTAGAAAATAGATCCAGGAGAGACAATCTAAAAATTATTGGACTACCTGAAAACTATGATCAAAGAAAGAATCTAGAAACCATCTTTCAAGAAATTCTCAAGGATAATTGCCCTGATGTTTTAGAACCAGAGGGCAAAATAGAGCTTGAAAGAATCCACAGATTACCTCCTGAAAAAGATCCCAAAAAGAAAACTCCTAGTAATATTGCAGCCAAGTTCCAGAATTCCCAGATCAAGGAGAGAATATTACAAGCAGACAGGAAGAAACAATTTCAGTATTGTGGAAACACAATCAGGATAACACAGGATCTGGTAGCTTCTACACTGAGGGTTTGAATGGCATGGAATATAACATTCTGGAAGTCAAAGGAGCTGGGATTGAAACCCAGAATCACTTACCCAGCAAAACTGAGTATCATGTTTCAGGGGAAAATTTGGTCATTCAGTGTAATAGAGGACTTTCAAGCATTCTTGAGGAAAAAACCAGAGTTGAATAGAAAATTTGACATTCAGATACAAGAAGCAAGATATGCTTGACAAGGTTAACAGGGAAAATAAATGATTATGAGTTTATCAAAGTAGGACTATTTATATTCCTACAGGGAAAAAAACAGTAACTGTAACTGATGAAACTTTTATTAGTATGAAAATAGTTTAAGAAGGGGTATATGGGCATTTGAATACCTATGTGAATGTGTGTATATATGTTTTCAGATGTACATAGATAGAGGGCACATGTCAAATTTAATGGGAAGGGATGATACTTAAAAGGTGAGGTTAATACGTGAGAGAGTAATGTGGTGAGGGGGAATGGGGAGAGACAAAGGGGTGAACTGTTTTGTGTAGAGGAGGCAGGGGGAGGTGGTTGCAGGAGAGGGGAGGAACAGGAAGGCAAAAAGGCAAAACTTTATTCTCATTGAATTTGGACCAGGGAGACAATGACATGCATACTAAATACGGTGTCCCGACATACAGGAGAGGGGCGGAGGGGATGGGGGAAGGTGGTGGAGGGGTTGGTGGGCTGGGGGAGAGTGAGGTTGGAAGCACCTACTTTTGAAGAGGGAAAGCATCAAGGTGGGGAGTGGACCAGGTAGAAGGTGGGATGAGAGGGAGGGAAATATAGTCAGTCTTTTATATCTATTAGGGTAATGTTTTGCATAGCTACACATGTACAAAATATACTGAGTTGCTTATTTTCCTTTTAAAATCAATTTTTTAAAAAATTTATATAAATGCTACGATTAATACTATTTTGCATATAATTGGGAGGTAAGATGCGCAGTCAATGGGGCTCAGGGTTTCATCAAGCCCTACTGGAAAAGTTGAAGGGTTGTATGGGATACGAGATGGGAGAGAGCAGATTAGTTGAGTAGATATCCTGTATGACTGTTATTCTGGAGCGGTGGGTAGGGGAAAAATGAGGAAAATTTGTAACTCAAAATCTGATGGAAATGAATTATTTAAATCAGAAGGTAAAAAAGCATATGGAAAAAAAATCACTACAAAGTATAGGAATAAATGGAGCCTTGGTGGGAAGGGATGATTCTTAAGGGGTGAAGTTAAAAGGTGAGAGAGGAATGTGGCAAGAGGAGATGGGGAGAGACAGGGTGGGGTAAACTATCTCATGTAGAAGAGGCAAGGGGAAGTGGTTGGAGGGGAGGGGAAGAACAGGAAGGCAAAAAGGCAAAACCATTTTCTCATTGAATTTGGCTCAGGGAGAGAATGACATACATACCAAATGGGATATCTCACCCTGCAGGAGAGTAGGGGAAAGGGGCATGAGATGGGGGATGATGGAGGGGAGGGCATCCTGGGGTGAAGGGATGTTGGAAGTACCCACTTTCAAAAAGGGACGGCATCAAAGTAGGTAATGGACCAGGTGTGGGGTGGAATGGGTGGGAGTGAATTATAAGCCATCTTTTACAATATATCTACTGTGGTAATATTTTGCATAGCTATGTAGAACACATACTGAATTGCTTATCTTCCCAGAGAGTGTGGGTGACAAGGGAGGAAGGGAATGGATCTGAAATTCAAAGTTTTAAAATTAAATGTTTCAAATATATATACTATTATTATTACTATTTTGCATGTAATTGGGAGATAAGATGTGCAGGCATTGGAGCACAGACTGTTCACCTTGCCATAATGGTAAAGTCGAAGGGGTATGGGAGAAGATATGGGAGAGAGCAGAGTGGATGAGGGGATATCTTGTGGTACTGCTATTCTGGGGTGGTTGGTAGGGGAAAAATGGGGAAAAATTGTAAGTCAAAATCTGACGGTAATGAATGATATAAAGTTAATAAAGAATTTGTTTAATAGAAAAATAAATAAAGTTACCCTTGACTTTATAAATATGTGGGGATCAAACTGCCAAAACAAAAGCAGGACCTATATGAACACAAGTATAAAACACTTTTCACACAAATAAAGTCAGATCTAACTAATTGGAAAGACATCAATTGTTTGTGGCTGGGTCAAGCTAGTATAATAAAAAGGACAATTTTACCTAAATTAAATTATATATTTAGTTCCATACAAATCAATTTACCAAAACAAACAAACAAACAAAAAACAAAAACTACTTTATAGAGCTAAAAATATAGTAACAAAATTCATTTGGAAGAACAAAAGGTCCAGAATATCAAGGGAATTAATGAAAAGAAATGCTTGGGATAGTGGATTAGCTATACCAGATTTTAATATGTACTATAAAGCAGCAGTCCTTTAAATGGCTTGAGGAATGGCTTAGTGGATCAATGGAATAGATTGGGTACAGGAGATTCAGCAGTCAATGACTATAGTAATATACTGTTTGATAAACCCAAAGACCCCAGCTTTTGGGATAAGGTCTCACTGTTTGACAAAAACCGCTGGGAAAATTGGGATATAGTATGGCAGAAACTGGGCACAGACCATTATCTAACATGATATACCAAAATCTAGTCTAAATGAGTGCATGATCTAGGTATAAAAGATGATACTGTAAGCAATCTGGGAAAGCAAGGAATAGTTTACCTGTCAGATTTGTGGAGAGGAGAAGACTTTCAAGTATTAGAGAGCATTATAAAATGCAAAATGGATAATTTTGATTACATTAAATTGAAAAGCTTGTGTACAAGCTAATTTAACTAGGATTAGGAGGGAAGTGGAAAATTGGGACAGAATTTTTGGAACCTATGTCTCTGACAATGGAATCATTTCTAAAATATACAGAGAATTAAGTCAAATCTATAAGAATTCAAGTCATTCCCCAATTGATAAATGGTTAAAGGATATGAACAGGCAGTTTTCAGAGGAAGAAATTAAAGATATTTATAGGTATATGAAAAAAATGCTCTAAAGCACTATTGATTAGAGAAATGCAAATCAAAACAACTCTGACATACCACATCTCACCAGTCAGATTGGCTAAGATCACAAAACAGGAAACTGACAAATGCTGGAGAGGATGTGGACAAATTGGAACACTAATGCATTGCTGGTGGAGTTGTGCACTGATCCAACCATTCTAGAGAACAACCCAGAATTGTGCCCAAAGGGCTATAAATAATTTCATTCCCTTTGACCCAGCAATACCACTTCTAGGGTTATATCCCAAAGAGATCATAGAAATTGGAGGAAGACCCATATGTACAAAAAATATTTATAGCAGCTCTTTTTGTGGTGGCAAAGAATTAGAAATTAAGGGGATGCCCATCAATTGGAGAATGGCTGAACAAGTTGTGGTATATGCATGTAATGGAACACTATTGTAGTATAAGAAATGAGTAGCAAATGGACTTCAAATTTACCTGTAGAGGCTTATATGACCTGATGCTGAGTGAGAAGAGTAGAGCCAGGAGAAATTTGTACACAATTACAGACACAACATATGTGTGACCACCAACTTTGATAGACTGGACTCTGCTCAGCAATTCAGGGTTATAAGTCAACCCCAAAAGTCTCATGATGGAGAGAGATGTCTACATCTAGAAAAAGAACTGAGTTTGAATCCAGATTGAAGCAAACTACTTGTTCTTTTTCTTTTTCTCGTTTGCTTTTGCTTCCTCTTTCCCATTGTTCATTCCATCTGATACAATCATACTTTATAACCTGGCTAATGTCTAATGTGAAAGTATTTGCAGATCCTATACTTGACTGTATACTGCCATGGGGAGGGGTGGGGTGTGAGAGAAAATTTGAAACTCAAGGAATTGTGAAACTGAATCTTGTAAACTAAAAGTAAACAAATTAATAAAGACCAAAAACTAAAAAAAAAAAAAGAAATTACATGATCATAAACCAGAAACAGCCAACTCAAAATAATAAAATTGCCAACTCTCATAGTTGACCTTAGAAGTAATCTCGTTCAAACAAAATTAGAAAAGGAACTTGTTCTACAATATGTTTCATTCTTGGTCAGTTCTAATTTTATTAAGACAGTTTGTTATTAGTTGAAATAAGAATTTTTGGAAGCCACACTCCCTTCATTTTGCCCAAAGGGCCAAGAAGGATAAAACACAATCTTCTATATGACTTGAATACACTTGTTCATGATTTGTTATTGTTGTTAGCATTGTGATAAAAGAATAATGTTGTTCTTATTAGTTTTATGATAACACTCAGGCACCTAGATGGAGCATTGGAGAGAACACCAGGCCTGGAGTCAGAAAGATTCATATTCCCAAGTTCAAATCTATCATCAGAAATTTACTAACTATGTGAGTCTGGGTAAGTGAACTTTGTTCACCTAAGTCTCTTCATCTATAAAATGAGATGGAAAAGGTGATGGCAAGCCACTCCAGTATCTTGGCTAAGACAACTCTCAGTGGGGTCACAAAGAGTCAGACATGAATGAAGAAGGACTAACTGGATTATAAGAAAACATAATTATATTTAATTCTATGGCTTATAAAACACTTTCTTTTACAGTTATTGTTCCCATTATAGAGATGAAGAATCCAATGTTCATAGAGGTGAAGTAACTTTCTGCCATTCATACAAGTAATCGATATCAAAGTGTAACTTAGTGAGCAGCTAGGTGGCTCACTGATTAGAGCATTGGCCCTGGAGTCAGGAGTACCTGAGTTCAAATGCGGCCTTAGAGACTCAACACTTACTAGCTGTGTGACCTTGGGCAGGTCACTTAACCCCAACTGCCCTACCTTCCTCCTTCCAAAAATAAAGACCAAAAAAAGTGTAACTCAAAGCTAAGGTCTTTTGACTTTGCATCATTACTCTGTACAATACTATGTTTTATAATAGACCTATGCTGAACAAAAATATAACTGCTTTCTCATAGAAAATACAGAAAAGATCACTTTGAGCTTATCTTCATTGTTGCAAGTATTTTTTTTTAATCTCAAATCAATCATATGAAAGAAAACCAGAGCAGAATAAGGAAAGGCAGGTTGTAAAGGATAAATTGGAACACTAATGTAGTTCCAGTTACAGGTTGTAGAGGACTTTTGAATGCTAAATAGAGGAATTTGTAGAGTTAATCAGGAATCACTGGAATTTAATGAGTGTGAGAATGATGTGGTCTGTAGGAATATTGTTTTGGCGGCTGTGGAAAAGCTAACTTAACAGGTGAGAGACATAAGGCAGGGAGAATAACTAGGAAGTCATTGCAATAGTCTAGGCAAAAGAGGATGAAAATCTGTCTGGATTAGGGTGGTGACTTTGTGATATTTGTTTATGTGACCATCCACCTAACAAAGATGAGTTGAGAAAAACATTTTAAGTCTTAAAACACACAAAAAAATTCATAAGGATAAACAACAATTTGATCTGCACCTGTTATTTCATTGGTGTACAGGAGAAGTTGATATGAAAACTCAGTGCCTGAAAATCTTCATTAAAGGCTGATCCTTCACCTGGAAGGTGGCCATCTACCTGACATCTCAGTTTGACTTCAGAAAGGGCCAAGGAAAGGTTGATATAGTGCTTACTACATGAAATTTCTGTGGTAGAACAGAGGTCTATACACAATGTTTTTCAATATAATGAAAGTCTTTGATACTCTCAGTCATGAGGTTTTCTGTTAGGTCGTGGAAAATTTTGGTTGCCTGGATATGTTTCTTAGTATTGTATGGCAGTTTCATGATGACATGTTTGAATAATATGTGATGTTCTTGTGTTTTCCCAGTCCCCAGCAGAGTAAACCAGGACTGTGTACTTTCTCCCATGCTTTTTAGTATTATGTTTTTAGCAATGCTTTAAGACACCTTAATTAAGAACAAAAATAGCAACGTCGTCAGCTACGACACTTGACTTGAAAAGGCTACAACCCAAGACTAAAGTGAAGGGAGAGCTGGTGCATGTCTCCACCCTCTCCCACAGATGATTTTGCACTCAATGTAGCCTGTGAGACTGAGATGCAACAGAATATGAATTAATTGATTATCCCTCACTTTTGCTAATTTCAACCTGACAATTAACACCAAGAAAACAAAGGTTCTCCACCAGCCCACACTACACTATACATACAGGGAACCATTGGTTACAGCAGATAAAGAAATGTTAAGTGTCATGGATAACTCATTTATCCTGGCAGTATACTTTCCAGGATGTACATGTAGATGATGAGGTTGACACACACAGTACCAGAGCTAGCTTAGTGCTTGGTAGCCTCTGAAGGAAAGTGTGAGAAAGAAGTATTAGGCAGCCTACAAAACTAAAACTTTACAGAGTCATTATGCTGACCTCATTGTTGTATGCCTATGAAACCTGTAAAAGTATACCAATGCCATTGCAGAAATGTGAATCACGTCCATATGATTTGTCTCAGGAAAATTTTGAAGATGACCTGGCAACATAAGATGCCATACATTGAAGTCCTTTCTTGAGTTGAACCACTGACCATTCAAACTCTGTTGCAAAGAACACAACTCTGATGAGCTGCTCACATTGTTCAAATGAAAAATATATGATTGCCTAAAAGACTATTTTATGGAGAATTCAAACAAGGCAAGTGCTCACACTGAGGTCAAAAGAAAGTATACAAAGTCACTCTCAAGGTCTCTGAATAACTTTGGAATCAGTTGTGAAACGTGGGAGACACTGGTACCTGACTACCTAGAATGGCAAGCCCACATCAAAGAAGATGCTGTCCACTATGAGCAAAGCAGAATTGGGAGGAAGCCAAGTGTTCCCCAAATACTGGTACCAAAGTCCATAGGGCACTATCCTCTCACTTTGTCCTAGGCATATCTATGCTGATAATTCTGGAATCGCCACAATTGCTGGTGTTCTGGGGTCCCTCCAGCCTACTGAAGGCCTGGCCCCCCTGGGGCTAAAACCTCGGACCTGGGCTCGGCTCTATGTGTTTCACTGTATGTTCCCAGCTCGCTGTGCTGCCTGCTCTCAGAGAGCTGCGATGGCCGCTCACTGCAGGGCTGCTGGGCTGTCCTCAGCAGGAGGTTATTGTCTCTGTGCAGTTCTGTGGGTGCTGTGGCTCCAGAAGTTGTTCGGAGTCAAGATTGGATCTTATATACAGAAAGTTGTGGGAGGAATCTAGGGGTAGTCTAGAGAAGGAGTTTGGGGAGGGTCCTTCAGGAAGAGTCAGTGAGGTCAATGTGTGATTAAGGGTGAGAGTTGCAGGAGGCTACCTGGAGACTACAGACAATGGTGGGCTAGGCCAGTTCAAAGGTGGATTGATATTCTGATAGGCTCAAGGGTGGGAAGTAGATGAACAATGTAGGGCTAGGCTAGTAACAGAAGTCTGGGCCCAAGCACAAAGACTTATGGTCTCATGCAAATGCCTCATCAAAGGGGACCATTTAATCAGAGTTCAAGGGGGAAGGGGTCCCAGAGCCTATACCTCGAAGATTCAAGGAGAGCTCAAGGGGGTTCCCAGAGCCCGCAACTCATCATTAGGTTCTTATAAACTTAGAAATTAAGTACTTATGGAGTGGCTAGATGGGGCAGTCAATAGAGCACTGGCCCTGGCCCTGGCCCTGGAGTCAGGAAGACCTGAGTTCAAATCTGACCTCAGACACTTACACACACACACACACACACACACACACACACACACACACACACACACACGTCATGTGACCTTGGGCAAGTCCTTTAACCCCAATTGACACTCCAAAAAAAGAAAAAAAAGAAAGAAAGAAAGAAGGTACTTATAATTAGGTAATTTGGTATATAGATACTTTAGTAACTATGTATATCTTCAAACTTCCTTGAAACCATTTCAAACCAGTTTGAAACCAACTGAACCTGTCTAAACTGGATTAACTTGGCTTGAACTAGTCTAAACTGGTTCAAACTAGTTTGAAGCTAGCTAAATCTATTCCAATGGGTATATTAAACCAATTAAAATTATTATTATTATTACATATTATCTTAGTTAAACTGATCTTAGCTGGTTTAAATTTAATTGAATTTTTGTAAATCAGATTTAATCAATTCAGTTCAAGCCTATTTGAACTGATAAGAACACAAGTACTTAAGTATATATGTACTGATGTAATCTAGTCCTTCAAGTCCTAGGTACAAATGTAACTAGGTATTTCTGTACTTTTAATTAGGTAATTAAATCCTCCTTCAATTATGTATGTAGGTGATTAAGTAATATTTTCCTTGGGTATTTAATTACATAAGCACTTATGATATCAGGTACTTGCAGTTAGATAATTAAATATATAGTTACATTAGTAACCACTTATTTAATTTTGCCTTCTCTTTAACCAGTCTGAAATAGTTTGAACTGGTCTGAACTGGTTTAGATCAGTTTGGAGCACTTAAAACAAGTTTAAACCTGTTGAAACCAGTCTAAATCAGACTTAATTGGTTTCAATCAATTTGACCTGGTCTAAACAGGGTGAATTGTTATAAACTTGATTGAATCCCTTGGAACCAGACTTATCCTACTTGAATTGTTTTGAATATAGGTAGTTAAGTTTGTAGGTTCTTGGGCAATTAGGAAAGAAAGTAATTAGGAATTCACAGGTTTAGCATTTGGGCAATCAGGTAAATAGGTACTTAGGTACTTATAATTATATAATCAGATAATTTTGTTTTTAAGTAATTATGCAATTTGTTAATTATTTACTTAGGCACTCAGGTACATTAGTACTTATTTGGTTCTTAGGTAATTAGGTAATAATTTAAATCATATCATCTGACAATTAGGTATATAAGTACATATTTAATTAGATATTAGTGTAATTAAATAATTAATTACTTCATCCCTTAGGCATTTAGGCACTTAGGTACTTATTCAAGTAGGTATTTAGTTTGTTAGGTACTTAAGTATTTAGGTTCTTAGGTACTTATTTAATATACTTTAGGTTGGATGAAAATAGCTCAATTTTTTTAATGTGACAGTTTGTAGAATATTATATTTGTTTTGTTATTGAGCTGAAAATACAGGTGAACATTCATTCCTTCTAAGTCATAACAAAAGGTCATATTATCATGGGGTTCATTTAACCTACATATTCTTTTGACACTGAAAAAACATGAAACTCAATTTTGCAAATGAAAATTAGCTACTATCAAAACCTAGTGCTTTTAAAACATTTTCTTATAAAAATTATTTGGAGTTAGCTTTCTACTTTTAAAAACTGCATGAGGCAGATTATGTCCATTTAAAGTAAGCTTTTGAGAAGTATTCTCTAAAAACTGGAGCAATTTTGTTTTTATTCATTTGTTCTTTTTCCTGGATTCTAAAAAAAAATTGAGGAGAAAAGGACTTTTTTTTTCATCCATAGTTGCTTTCACTACTTAAGTGTACCATGTTGTCTGACTGAGATCAGATTTGCATGTGACAGTAGTGTTGCTGTACTTCGTGGAGAAAATATGGCTTCCTAGTTTTCAATTGCAAAGGATTTGTAGGTAAATTGACCACATGATAGTCTTAATTAGGATTTAATTAAGACTTAAAAGACATTCATGGTTAATTTTCATAATGAAACATCTCAATAGCAAAACAACACACACACACAAACATCTATAGCTATATCTATCTATACTCACAAATGTATGTTTGCAGCTTGTCAACTTTAAAAGAAAATTAAAATTTAATATATATTGTCAACCAGAGGCATGATGTTACATACCTCTTATCCTTTTCCCCAAAGCTGTCGATTTTGGGGGAGAAAGGAAAATCTTACTCATTAATTTAAAATAAAAACTCTATGGAAAAGCAGTATCTTGTTTTCTTTGTGAACTACCTGAAAGATAGGGACTATTTGGCCTTTATTCGTGTTTGGACTTTTTAAAATTTCACAATTGTTATCTCTTCATTGAAAGAAGCAGAACATTGGCTTTTATGTCAACTTCTAGAGTCACTTTATGTTAAACATATACAAGCTCAGGAAATATTCATAAATAGATGAACAATAAAAGTTAAAGTTCCTGGTTTAGAATCCCAGTTCTGCCTCCTATCAACTGTGTGACCATGAGCAAAGAAATGATAGCCTGGATTTTCCACCTGCCTTCATTGTAGATGTGAAAGAAAAGAAACTTGCTTTCTGCTGTTGCTCTTATTCACTTCCTTATGCCTTTGCATTTAAGTACAGGTAGGAGCAGAGGAGGAAAACATGGCTACTTTTACCTCCAGTCCCTTATTAACTTCATTCTATCTTTAGACAGCTCTAACATTTACAAAGTTCTCTGGGCTATTCAGCCAATAAAATGCTTCCTTTAACAGCTACCCATTTCTACTAGTTGTGCCTTCTAGGACTAAGTACACCAACCCTTTTCCATGGAACAGTGCAAGAATTATTGTGTGGGACAAGAACCACCCTTGCCCAAAATAAAATAAGCAGAGATATCTCCAAGTAGAGAGAGGAAGCATTTATTTAATTATTTCTTCTTACAAAAGGGGTGGTCTCCCTACTAGAGGCAGTCTAGTAGGATAGGCAAAATACAAAATGCAAAACTTGGTTATATACCAAGACCACCACTTCTGCCCCCACTTTGTCCTATCCTCTTCCTGTTAATCAGCAACTGAGGTGAACAATCTTCATCACAAAAATCTGCTGGTGTTTGCAGATAAAATGTCAGTAATATCAAAAAGCAGAAGGTACATATCTAGCAGATATGAAAACAAATATGTCATCAGTATCAGCTTAGATATGAAAGCAGACAATAATTTATGAATCATAGAAATTTTAGGACATGGTGACCTGCCCGGAGTTCCGCAATAGGAGTTCCAGTTTTATAGTTGTACCGGTCAGATGGTGATCAGTGGAAACAAGTCTGGAACATTTGGGCTTGGGTTTAGATCTTCAGGGTCTGTGCTTTCCCCTCCTATGCTTAGCTAAGCTTAGAAAAAACTTCAACTTATGACCAGGGAAGCAAGGCAAGGGTCCCAGCCCAGGTTACTAAGTCTTTGGTACTTTATTACAATTCTATTCAGATTTCTGGAATGTTACCTGAGAAGTTTTCACTTTTATTCCATTCATTATTAACATTGATTTCATGACATTTTATAAGATAGAGAGAGAGAGATGTAGATGTATATATGTGTATATATGTATATGTATTAAGACTAAAAAGGCATTCAAGGTTCATTTTCATAAGGAAACATCTCAATAACAAAACAACACACATTTATAGCTATATCTATCTATACACACATATGTATGTTTGCAGCCTATCAACTTTAAGAGAGAATTAAAATTTAATATATATTGTTAACCAGTGACATGATGTTACATTTTGATACCTCTTATCCTTTTCCCCAAAGCTGTCACGTTTTTTGGAAAAGGAAAATCTTACTCATTAATTTCAAATAAAAAAACTCTATGTATATATGCGCATATACACACACATATATATTATTAAAGGCAATATAATTTTATTCATTTATATTCCTACTATTTTTAATTCACACATTTGGAACATCATTCTGAGAAGGGGATCTACAAGTTTCACCAGACTGCCAAAGGGGTCTGTGACACACACAGAAAAATTAAGAACTCTTGTTTCAATGTTTAAAGAAATCTAATGCGTGTAAGATGCTTAGAGACAAATATAAAAAGAAAACTTCCTTGATCCTTCTAGATCAATGATCTAACATACCATATATTTTTTCCCTTTAACAATAAAATTTATAAATGTATTTCTAAATCCTGAATCTCAAGAATATCCATACTTCTCACTCATTCCAAGGTATTGACCTTGCAATCTTGCTTCTTTCTCTCTCACAGAAGCTGATCTGTCAAACCTCACAGTGATCTATTTGCTGTTGTTTGTCCTTTTTCTCAAAGAGGACCCTAGCTTCTGGAAGGTGATGCCACGACTAGCAAGTGATTTGGATTTAAGTGAGGCAAGGTTGTGCAAAGTCACCAGTCTCACTTTCTCCTCAGGAGACTTATGGGTCTCATGGCAAGATATAGATCAGCACTACTAGAAATGGACCCAGAGGAGCTGAGAGACCTTGGCTAAATTCTTTAGTTGGTCTCAGTTTGATTGAGGTAAAACCTATTGACTAAGGCTAAATAACAAATGACACAAAGAATGATCTCTTTAATCTGATTTAAAAAATTATCTGAGAGGGGTAGACCTTCTTGGTTTCTGGGCAAAACAGAAAAAATTGCTATTTACATTTCCTTTGAGACAATCAGGACTCAAACAATAACCAAATGTGGCTTTGTCTGGGACCTTTTGTTGGCCAATCAAAGAGAGTCTGAGTGATTTGGGTTTAAGGCATGATCCTAAAGAAAAAAAAAAATCTAGCCCCAAAAGACCAGGATATCTTTTGAGGTTTCAGAGATCAAAATTTTCATTCCTTTGGGCAGAGCACAAAAAGGTAAGGGTATGATACCCTATGTGGAAAGAGGAGTGGAGTGAAGTAGAGTCATGTTATGTTACATTACCATAACAAAGAGAAACAATAGTAGAAGTCTTCTAGTTAACTTCCTATGATTAAGCAAATGATTTTAAGATTTGCAATTCACTACTCTGAGGGTTACTATCAGAACCTATAATCACTACCCTTATGGAATCATATCAAACTGATTAATACTAATTGGAATAAAATAGGGATCCAATAAGTCACCTATCCCACATTCAATGATAGCAATTTACCCATTCTTGGAATGTTTTATTTTTTTAAAGTTTTATTTAACTTTGATTTTTAAAATGTTTCATTAAACTTTCCTACCTCCCCCATCTTTCATATAAGGCCCTATTAATTCTACCTCTGCATTTTTTTTTTATTCCCACTGCCTTCCCCAACTTCACTACACAGGTATAATCTGTTATTTTTACTTGGCTGGAAAAAGTATCCTCACTGCATTTCCTACCTCCAGACACCATTTTACTTCACATAGTAGGCATACAAGAGATATTGACTAATTTGGAAGTACTGCATGGCTTCATATGTATAATGGGTATCATATTTCTTGCCTCCTCAATGTGTGTGTGGGGGGGGGGCGGAAGGTGGAGTGAAGAAAAAAATTTTGAAGTAGCAATAAAAATAATTTTTAAAATAAAGTTATCTTTCCTTGAATGACATCAAATGGCAAAAATAAACCAAGCATTATTATAGTAAGGGTAGAGCTGGGTTCAGGTCAACCTAACTCATGAGAACAGACTGTTAAATTTTCAGTGTGAGAATTTCAATTAGCAAATGCTACAAGTCAAGGCTTAATTTGTTGGGGGTGTTTTAGTGTTTAGTCTTTAGAAAGTGATGGAGAAAATGTTAGTAATGCAGATTAAAGCTAAAAGTTTGATTCATGTGATTCAGTTATTAAATGTCTACCAGCACCAATAGATATCATTGTCCTCTCAATTTAGTCATTAAAGCTGATGAGATATGAGAAAACACTCCAACCTTTGACCTTACAGAGGCTGGAGGTCCAAAGTTGTGGTACATCACTTATTTTACATGTTTTCTGACTTTTTCCTTAAAATATTATTTGTTATATGAGATGAAATGGGATGGGATGTTATATAGGAAAAGGAGAAATAATACAGAGAAAGTGTGGTAATGTAAAAATGAAGGATATTAAAATTATTTTTAAATGGGATAGTTATGGGATAGAAATAAAGAGACTTGGTTCTAATTATACTATTAGGTAAGTATATGGGGCTACTAGGATCTCCTTATACTGTGATCTTTAGAAGTGTACAATGTACAGTGTATATGCAATGTATAGTGACCTAAGTGAATGGTGTTGAACTCTCTCCACATACATACATATATATATATATATATATATATATATATATATATATATACATATACACACACATATATATGTACATATACACACACACACATATATATGGGTGTGTGTATGTATGTATAAGTATGTGTATATGAATGAGTATGTCTATATATGTATGTATATTTATATGTACACATATTTCAATAATAGATTAGAAAATTTATGAGGTAGTAAATAAATTAAATTCTCCCTATGTTCTGTGTACAAATAATTTTAAAATGTAGTTAAAAAGAAATGATATTACTATTATGATTGTTGGTTTTTGTCAATAGATAAGGGAAAGTTATTTGTCAATTTAGAATATATTATGGTTACTTTCTTTAGCAGTGGTTATCAGGATTTAGTAAAAGTAGAATATGACACATTTTGATATTAATACTAGAAGATTTAGCTACATTTACTATGAAAATTAGTCAACAAAACATCAGATAAGCTATTTGTTAATAATTACTTCCTGGCTACCTTTGTCCTGAATATGAGTTAACTGGTAATAACAGAGGAATTATACAAAGAAAAAGTCATTCAGACTATATTCTATCAAAATTAATTTCTTTCAATTTTATGGAAAGTGATTATTCAACAAAGCAATAAAGGAAAGTGAAATCATCATTTCACAAAATCTCAGAGTTGGAAGGGACCTCAGACACTTTCTATTCTAACCCATGCCTGGGAAGAAAAAAAAAAACATGCCTATACAACATGCCTAAAAAGTGGTCCTGGGGCGGCTAGGTGGTACAGTGAATAGAGTACTGGCCTTGGAGTCAGGAGGACCCGAGTTCAAATTTGGCCTCGGCCACTTAACAAACACACACACACACACACACACACACACACACACAAACTGGGCATGTGACCTTGGGCAAGTCACTTAACCCCAAATACCCTACCTTCCCCCCTCCAAAACAAAACAAAACAGAACAAAAAGTGATTCTCCAGCCTTTGCTCAGGGAACTCCAATAAAGTGAAACTCATTATTCTTCCACTTTTGTACAGCTCATACTGCTAGAGAATTTTCCTGATGTGAAGTCCAATTTTTTTCTTTGCAGTTTTTATCAATAATCCTAATTCTGTCTCTATGGCACCAAGTAGAACAACTCAAATCTCTTTTCAGCATTACAGTCCTTTTAATACTTTAAGATAGACATTGCATCCATTCTAAGTCTTTTATTTAGGTTGAACATTCATAGCTTCTCCCATCTCTCATGTGGCATGCTCTTGAGACCCTTGACTATCCCAGTTGCTCCCTTTTCAATACTCTCCAGCTTATTAATGTGCTTCCTAAAATGCATGGCTAAGAACAAAAGACAATACTCCAAATCATAGTATCATAACCTTGGAGGCAGAAGAGACCTTGCAGGCCCATTACTCTGTGACATCACACCTCAGTTTTCTCATCTGTAAAATATGGGAAGTTGGGTAAGATGATTATATTTTTCTCTCATTTTCTAGAAGTAATTCTCCATGAATTCTATAACCATTAAGAAGAAGAACTGTAAGAAGATATCTGGCATAGAGTCAAATATTTTCACCATGTTAGCAAATGAAGAATTAAACTCAGTATTAATGTTAAATATTTTAGGCAATTTGGGTATGATCAGTAAAACTGATTAACATCTTGTCAACTGAGTTATACTTTCCTGAAAACATTAACCTTTTCATTTGGGGGTCATCACCAGATTTTAATGTTCATGATCATGCAGAGTTGATGGGATTAGCAAGTAAAAGAGCAGAGTCAGAGAGTCTTTTAATAATTTCTTTGGAAGTAGGGATTTGAAATTAATATGCATACTCCAAATAGTCCTTTTTAATGGAACGCTACAAATATTGGAGGTTGTTAAAGCATCCAAATATGAGACTGAGATCTTCATTTTCTTGAAAATTTATTGGTTGAACACACAGCTTAGTCAATACCAAAAAGCCTTTGCCCATTTTTAAAACCTCTTTCATAGGTTTTCCTGATGGTGCTCTCATTTATATACGGTTTTTTTTTTTCTTTCTGAGTAATTATTTGTTTGCATTAAGCTGTAGCCTGTTGATACCCACTTCATATCTCCCTAT
Organism: Gymnobelideus leadbeateri; assembly: GCA_011680675.1. Lineage (NCBI taxonomy): Eukaryota > Metazoa > Chordata > Mammalia > Diprotodontia > Petauridae > Gymnobelideus > Gymnobelideus leadbeateri. The sequence continues at coordinate 163,940 of WOXC01010157.1, forward strand.
TGCTCCTTCAGGGATTTTCAAGTCCAGTTCTTCAGAGATGGTAACTTTCTATTCTTCACATCCAAGAAATATCACCAGAAAATTATTAATGTATAAAAAGCATGGACTTTTACTATGATCATTCATAACCCTTCCCCCAGGTAATTTCTCAAAAAGAAATGCAGCCTACTCTCACATTCCCAATATTAAATTCTGGGCTCAGTTTATTGTCTATTTGCAGTATTATAGATAGATAGATAGATATAGATAGATAGATAGATAGATAGATAGATAGATAGATAGATAGATAGATAGAAAGATGGATGGATGGATGGGTGAGTTTGTAGGTCCATAAAACTGATTTTAATGATCTAGACAATATTCAAGCTCTGATTCCAAATATATTGCTTTTTTTTTTTTTTTGCCTTTTTGGAGGGCAATTGGGGTTAAGTAACTTGCCCAAGGTCACAAGGCTAGGTTTTTGTTTGTGTGTTCGTTGTGTCTGAGGCCAGATCCGAACTCAGGTCCTTCTGACTCCAGGGCCGATGCTCTACTCACTTCGACACCTAGCTGCCCCAATATATTGCTTTTTTAGTAGGTAAAAAACAAGCTGCTTTAGAAATTACATACATGAGATATATAATTTTTTTTGTCCAAGTGAACAACTCCTGATGGTGGAATATATTCTACCAACAAAAATAATACAACCTATGTGAAGGGAACTGTACATGGCACACAAAAGTTAAGGGACTTAAACATCTAGCAAATGTTAAAGTGATATTTGAACTCAGATTGGCCTGACTCGAAGCCTAAGATACTATCTACTAGACCACATTGATAAGTCCACTATTTAAATTACATAGCTATTATGTCACAGAAGAATAAGTATGAAATGTCATACTGTCTTCCATGACAAAATATATTTTTCAGATGTAATATTGATTCAATGGGAAATTTTCCAGATGCAAAATCAGGGCTCTATTCAGTAGGATGTGACATTCCCTTTTTGCTTCCTGAACTAGCCATAGAATATAGTTCTCAGTAGACCAAGGCAGTGTAACAGTGATCTCAGGATGCTGCAGATGGAAATCTTAGGTAATGGGGAAGAAATCACAGGTCCTGTGAGTGGAATTTTTATGGAGTTTCAAGCATTGACTATGTTCCATTTCTTTTCCCCCTCCAATGTAAAAATTTCCTTGGAAAACTATTTTATGTGAGATTATTTCCCCCAATTTCCTCCCCCCCCCTTCCCATTATCCCATTACATCCATAATTCTCAGTCTTACATTTTTGTTTTGAAATCATCCGAACAAAATATCCTCAGAGCCGTGTCTTCTAAGTAGACTCCAACTGCCTTATGATGATAAAGTTCCTAAGGGCTACATGTGTTATCTTTCCATATAAGATTCTTAATAAACCCTTATGATTTCTCACTCATGTTTACCTATTTATGTTTCTCATGAGTTTCGTGATTGAAAGACAAAATATGTATGATCTTTTCATCAAGAATATTTGAAAGTCCTCTATTTCATTAAATTTTCATTTTTACTTTGTATGGTTATAATTATTTTTGCTTGGAAGGTTATTCTTTGTAATCCTAGTTCCTTTGCTTTCTAGAATATCATATTGCAAGTCCTCAGCTCATTTAATGTGAAAGCTTCTGAATCTTGTGTGATACTATGACTCCACAGTACCTGAATTCTTTCTGGCTGCTGGCAGCATTTTATACTTTACCTGGGAGCTATGGAATATGACTACAATAATCCTGGTAGTTCATTTTGAAATTTCTTTCAGGTGATGACTATTGTACTTTTTCAGTATCTACTTTGCCCTCTGGTTCTAAGATATCTGGGCAGTTTTCCTTTTTGATTTCTTGAAATATTTCTAGGCTCTTTTTTTAACCATGGAATTTAAGTAGTAGAATAATTCTTTAATTATCTCTCCTTAATTTATTTTCCAGATTACTAATTTTTCCTATGATGTATTTCCATTTTCTTCTTTTTTCCTTTTAATATTGTTATATTATGTCTTAGAGTCATTAGCTTCCATGTCATTAGCGTCCATTGGGTTAATTCTAAATTTTTTTTTTTTTGCTTTTTGGAGGACAATTGGGGTTAAATAACTTGCCCAAGGTCACATGGCTAGGTTTTTGTTTGTGTGTGTTAAGTGTCTGAGGCTGGATCCAAACTCAGGTCCTTCTGACTCCAGGGCCGATGCTCTACTCACTTCGCCACCTAGACACCCCGGGTTAATTCTAATTTTAAGACATTATTTTCCTCATTATGCTTTATACCTCTTTTAACATTTGTCCAATTATGATTTTTAAGAAATTATTTTCTTCAAAATTTGTCAAACTACTCATTCCCTTTACATAATTATCTTGCATCACTGCCACTTCTTTCCCATTTTTTCCTTTACTGCTCATATTTGATTCTGAAAATCATTTTTGCTTTTTATCTTTTTTGTTAACTCTTCTAGGAATTTTTACAGCAATTGTGTTCAGCCAGCATCTTTTCCATTAAGCATTTCCTTGTAGATGTTTTCAGATCATTTTCTTCTTTTTAGTTTTGTCCTGAGCTTCTTTGTCATCGTAGTAATTCTTTTTTATGATCAGGGGAATTTTTTGTCCATTTTTTCCTCACCCTAATTCTTGACTTTAAACTTTATGTTGGAGTTGTCTTTTGCTTGCTTCTTAGAGTGGGTGGGGGTAACCTAAACTTCCAACTTTTATTTCTTACTGTTTCATAATTAAGTTTTTTTTTTTTTAACCTGTATGTGTTCAATTCTGCCTAAGTGTTATGATCTGAATTGTTACCTGGTCATTCCCCTTCTGGTCAGTGCTCAGCTGCTTAAACAGGTTGAGCCCTTGCTCCTTTAAGATAATAATTGCTCTCTTTACTGTGGACTGCAATTGGACAGGAAAAATGACTCATGAGTTTTTCTTGATCATCCTGCTCAGAATTCAGTCTGATACACTTTTAAAGTTGTTTAGGGAGGTGGGTTGGGAGAGCTTGGCAACATTATTGATTTCAGTCTGCCATCTTGGATTTGCTCTTTGGTATTCAATGGATGACCTAGATCTCTAGCCTTTAGAAAGCCATTTTTCTGTGCTTTATTTTCTTCTGCTGTAAAATGAAGGTATTTGACTAGATATCACTAAAATTCTTTCTAGCTTTGACAGTTTACAATTTTACTTTCTTTTCCCCTTTCTCTACTTCACCTGTGATTTTATAGATGCAGGGAACTCTCTGTGAGAAATCTCCTTTTCCAAATAGGTATCAGGTAAAGTGATACAGTGAACACAGTACTGAATTTGATTTCAGAAAAAAAATCTGAGTTCAAATCCTGCCTCAGAAATTTATTAGTTGTATAGACTTAGATAAATCTCTGCCTCAGTTTTCTCATATTTAAAATGGGGATAATAACATCTACTTCCTAGGGTTACTAAGAGGAAAATATGTAACATCTATAAAACCCTTAACAAACTTTAAATATTATATAAGTGAAACAGCTAGGTGTCACAGTGTATAGAGCACCAGCCCTGGAATCTAGATGACCTGAGTTCAAATCCGGCCTCAGACACTTAACACAAAATCTAGCTGTGTGACCTTGGGCAAGTCACTTAACACCAATCACCCTCCCTTTTCCCCAACAAAAAGCAAAAAAAAAAAAAATACTATATAAATGAGGATGACAATGATGATGATGGTTATTTACAAGTGCTCCTCTATAAATTAACTATCTGGGTTACTGAGAGATACTTGGCTTGCCAACAGTCATACAGTTGGTATATGTCAGAGGGGAGACTTAAACTTAGGGTTCTTGACTCTGAGGCCAACTCTTCAGATAGAGAAGGGGGAGGGAGAAAGGAGAAAGCTACACTGAAGTTAAAATACACAGAAAAGTATTGTTTGTGGAATTTGATTGTTATTACTCATAAAACATTAAGAATGTAGGTAATTGGGGCGGCTAGGTGGCACAGTGAGTAGAGCGCCGGCCCTGGAGTCAAAAGGACCTGAGTTCGGATCCGGCCTCAGACACTTAACCCACACAAACAAAAGAACCTAGCCGTGTGACCTTGGGCAAGTTAGTTAACCCCAATTGCCCTAAAGGGGCGGCTAGGTGGTGCAGTGAGTAAGAGCGCCGGCCTCGGAGTTGGGATGACCCGAGATCAAATCCGGCCTCAGAAAATGAGCACCCACACATAAATAATGACTAGCCATGTAACCTTGAGCAAGTTACTTAACCCCAATTGCTTTAAAAAAAAAAAAAGTAGGTAATTGTCTTCAAAGCTCATTAGTGGATTTTATTAGGAATCCTCATTCTATTTAAATCTTATTGAAAAGAAGACATTATTCTATTAATTTTGTGTGTGTGTACAATTTGAATCTTCAAGAAAAGGATGTTAATAAGCTTGTAACATATTTTTTTTCAGTGAAAGATATTTTTAAAAAGAAACTTGTTACTTACCAACCATTTTATTTGCATTTTTACTTTGTCTCTGCAGACTAAAACGGGTATTGCACTGCTGTATGATGAAGGGTCTGAAAATGCTTTTGACATCCGATTGAAACTTACAAAAGAGGTACTCACAATTCAAAAACAAGATGTCATCTGTGTTAGTGGAAGCAATCATAGTACAAATGTAAGTGCTTCTCTATTTCTTTGTGCTTAATGATATATTTCAATGTGTGTGAGAATTCTACGAAAATTTTTTTAAAAAGTACTCGGATTAACTATTTGAAGTATACCACTGTTTGTTGAAACGAATTTAATTTATATAAATACAATGAAAAAGAGCAATATCTTTTCAATGTATTTCCTATTACTTAAAATATCCTAATCTACTGAGTTTCACTTATTATTAAATGGTAGTTTTCTATTAATAATTGAAACGGCTTCAAAAAAAGTGTTTTATGCAGGGTGGCTAGGTGGCACAGTGAACAGAACCCCAGTCCTGGAGTCAGGAGGACCTGAGTTCAAATACAGACTCAGACACATAACACTTACAAGCTGTGTGACCTTGGGCAAGTCACTTAACCCCAATTGCCCTGCCTTGCCCCCTCCAAAAAAAAAGGCAAAAAAAAGAAAGTTACATATTTGAATATCTTTATTGTTTTATGTTCTAATTGTGTTTTTCCTGTTTTCTTTCAACCTTAAATCTTATAGACAGGATATTACTCCAAAAATAATCAATAAAATTTTAGTATATTTTACTTTAAATTTATAGAAATATATAAATTACTCAATAAACATGAAAAAAGCAACTATGATGTGCTGGACACCGTGCTAAGCACTATGAGTACAAATAAAGCAAAAAATTCCTCCTCAAGATCACAGTTGAATGAGGGTAGCAATAAGCAAATAGTGCATATGCAAAAACAAGCTCTATATGTGCTAAATAAAAAACAATTGAGATGGGAAGCACTAGAATAATAACAGTTTGGAAAAGTCATCCAGTACAAGATAAGATATTAAAGAAGCCAGGGACAGCTATAAGCAGAGAAAAGGAGGGAGAACATTCCAGGAATGGGTGATATGCAGACCAAAATGCCCAGAGCCAAGACATAGCAAGAAAGCCAGTGTTATTAGATCAAAAAGTACATGGAGGGGAATTATGTATAAAAAGACTAGAAAAGTAGGAAGTGGGTTGACTTTGATGAGCATTAATGATATATAGAAGATTTTGTATTTGATCTTGGAGGTGACATAGAGAGACACATTTTCCTGAACATCCTGAACAGAATTTTAAGGGGCTAGAGTGAGGATGGATTGAAGTGGAGAGAGAATTGAGGCAGGCAAATCAACCAGCATGTATTTCCAGTGGTCCAGTATGAAGTGAAAAGGTCTGCATCACAGTGGTGGCAGTATCAGAGGAGAAAATGGGGAATATTTGGTTAATATTACAAATCTACAATCAGCAGACTTTTGGAAAAAGATATAATATATGGGAGGTTTAAGAGGAATTGAGGATGACAGCTAGGTTGTGAATCTGAGGGACTAGAAGGATGTATAGTAATAAGGAAGCAGAGCGTAGAAAAGTAGAGTGAAGAATTTAGGAAGAATGATGATAAATTCTATTTTTGACATGTTTAATTTAAGATGTCTATTGAACATCCAGTTTGAGATGTCTTAAGGGTGGTTGGAGATGTAAGATTAAAGATCAGCAGAGATGTTTGGGTAGAATTTGCAGAATTTGATTATTGATATAGAAATGGTAATTGAATCCATGAGAGATGATATGATGACCGAGTGAAGTAGTAAAGAAGAAGAGTAAAGGACCCAGGACAGAACCTCATTGGACACTTATTGCACTTAAGGGCATATTTTACGTGAAGATAAATCGAAGGAGACTTAAAAGTATTGAGATAGGTTCGAGGAGAACCAGGAGTGAATGATGTCCAAAAAACCTAGAGAGAAGAGAGTATCCTGGAGGATGGGGTCATCAGTAGTATCAAATGTTGTAGAGAAGTCAAGGGGAATGCTGGTTGAGAAAAAATCATTTGATTTCATAGTTAAAAGAACATTAGTAACTTTGGAGAGAACAATTTTAATGGAATTTTTAAGATTTAAGCTAGATTGTAAAGGCTTAAGAAGAGTAAGAGAAGAGAAAGTGAAGACTCCTTTTCAAAGAATGTAACTCCAAAAATAAGAAGAGATAGATAGATTAGATAGATAGATAGATAGATAGATAGATAGATAGATAGATATAGATATAGATAGATGAGAGATAGATGTAGATATACATAAACATATCTACCTATATTGATATCTAGCTAGCTATATGAATGATAGCAGAGATAGAAAGATCAAATGAAGCATTTTTGAGAATAGGAAGGATATGGGTATGTTTATAGGCAGCATGGAAGTAGCCAGTAGAAGGGAGATATTAAAAAAATAGAGCGAGGATGACAGAAGGGACAATATATTGATGGAGATGGAAAGGAATGGGATCACTTGAATAGGTAAAAGAGTTAGCCTTGGTAGGGAGTAAGGCATCATGTGAGAGTTTTAAAAGAGAAGATAATGGCAAAAGGTATATGAGTGATATGAGGTGAGGAAGGGAAGAGAAGAAGGAATTCATGGTAAATGGCCTCAATTTTTTCAACAAATTATAGGGCAATGTTCTCAGCTGAGAGGGTAAGGGCAGAGGGAGTTATGGAAGGCTTAAGGATGGATGAAAAGATATGCAAGAGCAACTATGGAGAGTGAGATAATGAATTGATAAGGGCAGCAGAGTAGGATTGCCTAACATCAGTGGGGTTCCACTTAATGTTGTATAACATAAATCTGTAGTGGACACAGTCAGAACAGTTGCATAATTTTCTCTACCTTTGTTAAGCAGTATATTTATAGGAATGAAGGCAATGAATGGTGGGAGTGATCCAAGGATAAACCTTGGCAGAGGACAAGTGGCAAAATGATAAAGTGGCTAAGGATTCAAGAGTAGAGGACAGTGTAGAGTTGAATTGTTTTACCAAGGGGTCAAGATGGCAAAAAAAAAAAAAAATAGAGCAGGTAGTTCCGGAGAGATCACTTGGGAGAGAATTGAGAGGTTGTGAGATTGGATATAACAATACAGATGAAGAGTAGGTCTTGATAAGGAGAAAGAGGTGGAAAACTAATATAAGCAGATAAGAGAATTTCAGAATTCTTGAACTTTAAGGTTGTACATTTTTGGGTGATGGCAAGATCAAAGGTATGACCATTTTTGTGTATGGCTGAGAGGAGTGTAGAGGAGTAGCTCATAAGAAATTAGTAGGTTGAGGAACTGGGTGATAAGAGTGTTTGAGGATAAGTTAATATGTATATTGAAATATACTAGTATGAGTGCAAAAGATGAGGAGGAGAAAACATTTTGAGACATGTATTGAACTTATTGAAGAAGACAGGGGAATTACCTGGAGGTCTGTAGACAACAGCTACCAGGATTGTAATCGGGTGATACAAATTAATTGCCTGAACCTCAAAGGAGAAAAAATATGTTGAGTGATGGAAGGAGTGAGAGAACCTGGAAATGGCAATTGGGAACAAGTATTCCAACTCCCCAACCTTGACCAGGTGAGAGTTCAATTGATGCTGTATAACATAAATAAGTGAGGATGGACTAGTACTAGGAAGGGTAGTGGATAAAGCTTTGTAATTAGAGGGGAACTGGGCTTCGGTAAAAGTTAGTGAATGAATGAGGTGGAATAGGAAAAGATTTAGGATGAAGAGAAGTTTGATGTTTGATGTTTGATTAGAACTTTGGGGTGTGAGGGTTGAAGGGATGAGAATAAGGAATTTTATGGGAGATTATTGAGAATAGGGTTTGAATAATGAACCAAAGGGTTTCAGAATCACTGGGATATGTAGGGTATGAGGATATGAGCATTCATCAGTCATTAGAGGGGGCACCATTCTCTCCCCAAAAGAGGCAAGAGATTGAAGTGGAAACAAGCCCAGCAAGTGTTATTGAGTTTATATTCCAGGTATAGATTTTGGAATCTTTATATTGGGTATCATGCCCAATAAGAAGAACAAAACAAAAATTAATATCATATACTATCCATATACCTTGTGTAACATGATATATTTTATATTGATGAATGGAGTTCCTTTGTATTCTTGCCCTTTTTATTTATAATTAGCTTCTTCTTTAACCATAATTTGTGTTTGTCCTATATTTTCAAAGAGGACCATGATATCAGGGAAATGATGACATGACTTATAGTTGACTTTGATTTGATTGAGGGAGGGCTGTGCAAGGGCAGCAACCTCACTTATTCCTCCAGAGTCATCTGGATCCAGTGACCAGATATTCATCAGGGTGACTGGAGATGACCCAGGATGCAATTCGAGACCTTGGACCTTTTAGGCTAAGGTCTTTTCACATACTAACTTAGAGTGAGGTAACCATAAATAAAATAGAGTGAATATTGCATATTGTTAATCATTCATTTAACTAGTGCTTTAAGGTTTATAAGCTCTATGTTATGAGGTGGTGTTATATCTTTTACAGATCAGGGAACTGAAGCACAGAGAGAAATGACTTGTTCACACTTGTATAGTGACAGACATGGAACTTACTCCTCTATATGCTTGATAATAAAATTCAGTGAGCTTATCACCTTTACAAGAATTTCTCAGAGCTTAACTAAAAAACAATCATTAGCTTACTTGCTTTCAGCAAATAGGTCCCACCTTGGAGGCTTTCACAAATTTAACAGCAAATGTATCATGTTAGAATACAGTTGGGTCCCAATTTGTTAGAATAATTAATCCTGGTAAGTGATTTCATTAATCCAATTCACACTGCATATTTCCATTAGGTTGGAACCAATTACTGTAATTATAACTTCAATAGAGTGAATTCTTCTACATGTGACCACTTCATGGGATGCATTGTTCATGCTATTTGAGTAGTGAACCTATGTTTTCTTATTTGTTTTATTTTTTTTTGCTTTAAATCAGGATTCCAAAACATGAAAAACAAATGTTTTTAGTTGACTAAGAGGACAGTCAAAAGGATCATAAATGACACATCAGCTTTAGTAGCTAGTTTTTTTTTTTATTCAAAAATGGTACCCTAGCTACACAAGAGATAATCTTTCCTACTAGAAAATTGCAATTTTTTCTCACAAGCAGACTTTAAGTGTCCCTAGTTATGTTCTAAACCAATAGTTCCTGGCTTTTTTTCTTATTAATAAATAGCATGGTACAGTGGAAATGATAGATTTATTATCAGATTATTTAAATTCAAATATCAGGTCTACAGAATGCTCATTTTAAAAAAAATTTTGATTGAATCACTGGTCCTCATTTTCATCATATGTAATTTAAACGTACTGAGTTAGTTACCCTATAAGATCAGATCTTTCACCTCAAAGTCCTATGTAAGGATGAGTTTATGAATCCTGGCTCTACTTTTTCCTATTTGTGTGAACTTTTGCAAAATTTTAACTTTCTCTGAATCTTAACTTTGGATTAAGGATGATAAATCTGATGCAATTTTTCATAAGATGTTTTGAACGAATTTGTAAACCTCAAAATGCCATAGAAATATTAAAGATGATTATTATGATTATCATAATTAATGTTATCCTATATAGGTTTCAGTTTCATCAGGTGTAAAATAATATAAGCTCCTTGAGGGAAGGGATTGTTTTTGCTTTTACTTTGTATAAGGAAGGGTTTACATCCTACCACCACTTAATATAAATCAGTGAAAGTCCAACCTGGAGGTAGTTTGAAGCTAGTTAATTAATGCATTAATTAAATAAATCTGTGAAGGAATCTAAAGGGCAATGGCCCTTAGGAGGACAGAATCAGTCTTTTTGTCTGCCTTTGTCTCTCTTTCTTTGGGTGTCTTTTGTTCTCTCTGGGGGAGAGAGAGAGAGAGAGAGAGAGAGAGAGAGAGAGAGAGAGAGAGAGAGAGAGAGAGAGACAGACAGACTCTTTTGTTTTCTCTGTAGCAGGGTCCCTGGAATATCAGTGAATAACTAATAGCTGCATCAGCATCAGGACCTCAAATACACCAAGAACAAGTTATATACACTGACAAAAGGCAATATAAGGGATTGTTATTCCTTGGAGCCAAGAGAAATGCCAGTTCTGAACTCTAAAAAAATAGATGCTCAGAGCTCAGCAGAAAGCTACATCTAAGAGGAGCTTCATGAGTACTCCAGAAAGGGAGAAGATAACTGCTAGTAACCAGGAACTATGAATTACCCTAGGACACATATGCTCTCCACAGGGTACCTCGTACCTCAATACTCTTTCCACTTTAAGATCACTATCTGAAAGATACTTAACTTTTTTTTAGAATGGAGAAAGCATTTTAGAGTTTGGTGGAGAGAGAAGTGTTTGTTTTGTATTATTTCCCTAATAAATATCCTTGCTGTACATACTTGGTAAAATAATTTTTATAAAAGATAATTGAATTTGGCGAATGCTTAGTAGGATACACACTAGTTGGGTCTCAAGAGTAAATAATATAGGGGTGGCTAGGTGGTTCGGTGAATAGAGCACCAACCCTGCATTCGGGAGGACCTGAGTTCAAATCCGGATTCAGACACTTATCATAAGTACTAGCCATGTGACCTTGGGCAAGTCATTTAACCCCAATTTTCCTCCAAAAAGCAAAAAAAAAAAAAAGTAAATACTATAAACTCCAGCAATCCTTGGGATTATCTGTAGAACCCTGTGAAGGTAGTAGCAGCTGGTCTCTAGGGATCTAGTCAAGAATCACTAATGGGAAGTAGCCTTGGTGAAGCTGCCAGCCCTAGCACTTAGCACACACAGTGCCTGGCACTTTGTAAGTGCTTAATAAATCCTTCTGGTTCACCTATTTATTTGGCATTTCTGAGCAATTTTGGCCATTCTTTAGAAGATATATCAAACCCTTAAGCCAGCAGAAAAAACTTCTGGTTATAAAGTATAGATGTCTTGATTTTTTATTGAAAAGATTTAATCCTCAAGTCATTCCCCAATTGATAAATAGTCAAAGGATATGAAAAAAGTTTTCAGAGGAAGAAATTAAAGATATCTATAAGCATATGAAAGAATGCTCTAAATCATTATTGGTTAGAGAAATGCAAATCAAAACAATTCTGAGGTACAATATCTCACTGGTCAGATTGGCTAACATGACAAAAGAGGAAAATGATAAATGCTGGAGAAGATATGGGAAAATTGGAGCACTAATGCATTGTTGGTGGAATTGTGCACTGATTAAACCATTCTGGAGAGCAATCTGAAACTATGCCCAAAGGGCTATAAATGAGTTATATTTTTGATATATATATATATTTGACTAGTTATATATAAATGAGTCAAAGGGTATCTTTGACCCAACAATACCACTTCCAGGGCTCTAGCACAAAGAGATGATACAAGTGGGAAAAGACCCATATGTACAAAAATATTTATAGCACCTCTTTTTGTGGAGGCAAAGAATTGGAAATCAAAAGGATGCCATCAATTGGGGAATTGCTAAACAAGTTGTGATATATGAATGTAATGGAAAACCATTATGCTATAAGAAATGAGGAGAAGACAAACTTCATAATAACCTGGAGAGACTTATAAAAATGATGCTGAGTGAGGGGAGCAGAATCAAGAGAATTTTTGTACACAATAACAGACACAATGTATGTGTGATGACTGACTTTGATAGACTGGGCTCCTCTCAACAATGCAGATTATAAGACAACTCCAAGAGACTCATGATAGAAAAAGCTATCCGTATCCAGAGAATGAATTACAGATTCTGCATGCAGATTGAAGCAAACTACTTGATCTCTCTAGTTTTTGTTTTGTTTTGTTTCTTCTTTCCATTGTTCTTTCCATTGGTTACAATCCTTCTTTACAACTTGACTAATGTTTAATGTAAAGGTATTTGTAGATCCTATATTTGATTACATGCCACCTTGGGGCAAGGATGGAGGGGGAGGAGAGAGGGAGGGAGAAAATTTGGACCTCAAAAGATTGTAGAAATGAATGTTGTAAACTATAAATAATTTTTAAAAAGAAAATATTTAATCATGCTGTGGAATATAGATTTATAAAATTTGTCTTGGAATGTAAATAGAAGGTGAGTTACAGCCCTCCCCCATGACCAACACACACACACACACACACACACAAATACAATTTGCCTACAGCTCTTTATATAGATATATAACTAAGATCCACAGTCTACGAAAGGAATAGGAGTGAAACCTGGAAAACCCATTTCCAGTATCATTATTGTTGAGTGCTCCAGGCAGCTCCATTCTCTCTTTCAATGGATTTAGCTAAGTTCCAACGCATTAACTGTGTTTTCTTAAGTGCTATTCATATATGTCATGAGGTTGAAGTAATAATCCTCTTGGATATAATCTGGTTATGAAAACTAGTAAATCAGCTATTAGGTAAGGAGAACAGAGGAAAATTTAGGATTATGGAAATCAAAGCTGATGGAACCTAAATTCTCATCTAGTCCAACCCTCCCATTTTATATGTAATGAAACTTAGATCCAAATTAGCAAATCCATGGTTATGGTTTTACAACTACTAAGTAGTAGAGCTGGTTTTCAAATATATATCTACTTATTTCAATGCTCTGACCTGACTTTTTTTATATTTCCATCTAACTTGCATCTAAAACCCTGTATATTACGTGTTCCACTCTTAGGCTATCTGGATGTGAGTTCCTTGGGGGTGTAGCTTATCTTACTTTTTTTTTTGTATCGTGAGCATTTATCATAGTACTTTCTATGTAGTAAGCACATAATAAATGATTTTTCATTTAGTCATGTTTGCATGATATCAGTCTTCCATAAAAAAATAGCTGGCTTCTGAATTTAATATATTTTTTTTAAATCTTCAAACAGATGTAAAGTCTTACTGGCATCATTTTTTAGTATTTGAGACCTTATTTAAAGCATGTGAACTTAAGGGGCTTATTTGTGGCTATGATAATATATTTTAAGTATTCTGGAGATAAAATAACTGACCCAATTTCAAGTTCTTTTTTTCTCAAAGTTAAGGACCTCTTTTTTTTTTTTCTGACTCAGGTCATTTTGTTTTTGTTTTTGTTTTTGTTTTTTTAATATTTTTTATGCTTAGTTTACAAAATTCAGTTCCACAATCCCTTGAGTTTCAAATTTTCTCCCTCACCACTTCTATAGAAGCGTGCAATCAAATATAATATCTACAAATACCTTCACATTAAGCATCAGTCAGGTTGTAAAGGGGGATTATAACCAATGGAGTGAACAATGAGAAAGCGGAAACAAAACAAAACAGAAAAAAAAGAGAGAAAACAAGTAGGTTCCTTCATTCTGCATGCAGACTCTGTAGTTCATTCTCTGACTGTGGATATATCTTTCCATCATGAGTCTTTTGGAGTCATCTTATAACCTTGCATTGCTGAGAGGAGTCCAGTCTATCGAAGTCAGTTGTGCCTGTAATTGTGTACACATTTCTCCTAGTTCTGCTCTTCTCACTCAAAATCAGTTTATATGAGTCTCTCCAGGTTATTATGAAGTCCATCTGCTGCCCATTCCTTTTTTTTAAATTTAATTTTATTTATTTTAGTTTAGTTTACAGCAATCATTTCCACAAGATTTTGAGTTACAAATTTTCTCCCCATTTTTCCCATACGCACCATCCCAAAACAGTGATCCCACTGAATATCCCCACCCCCAATCTACTCTCTTCTACGTCTTCCCCCATCCCCCCTCTGACTTTCTAGTAGGGCATGGTGGATCTCTATGCCCCAGTGCCTATATATCTTATTTCCAAGTTACATTTGAAATAATAATAATAACAATTATATATGTACATATGTATATACATATATCTATATATATTTTAAATATTTCGTTTTAAACCTTTGAATTCCAGATCCCTTCCCTGCCTCATCACCCATTCTTAATGGGAAGACAAGCCATTCATCTTAGGCTGTACAAACGTGTAGCCATGCAAAACATTTCCATAGTGGATATATTGTGATAGACTGACAATATTTCCCTCCATCCCATCCCGCCCCCCACTTGTTCTATTTTCTACTTTGATCCTGTCCATTTTAAAAAGTAGCTTCCAAGTTCCCTCCCCCACAGCCTGGCTTCCCTTCCATCATCCCCCCTATCATCCCCTTCCCCCTACTCTCCTGAAGGGTGAGATACCCTACATAGTATGTATATGATTCCCTCCCTAAGCCAAATACACTGGGAGTAGGGTTGACTCATTTCCTTTTGCCTTCCTCCTCTTGCCCTCCATTGAAACAGTTTTTCCTTGCCTCTTCTATATTAGATAACTTACCCCATTCTATCTCTCCCCATCTCCTCTCATTATATTCCTCTCTCACCTCTTAATTTCACCTTTTAAATATCATCCCTTCCTATTCAAGTGGCCCTGTACTCTCTGTCTATGTATACCTCTACACATATGTACACATTCTCGCATATGCATTCATACACCCATATACCCTCCTATATAGACATATATATGTATATATACATATATACATGCATATCTGTGTGTATATATATATATATATATGTATATATGGGCTTATTTGTGGCTATGATAATATATTTTAAGTTTTCTGGAGATAAAATAACTGACCCAATTTCAAGTTTTTTATATATTTATATCCCTTCAAATATTCTCATACTGGGGCGGAGCCAAGATGGCGGAGTAGAAACAGCTCCTCCAAGCCTCTCTGCCCCCAGATTCCCCACAAACTATGTAAAAAAGGACTCTGAACAACTTCTGGAGCCCCAGCACCCACAGAACGACACAGAGAAGCTAACCTCCCGCTGAGGACAGCCCAGCAGCCCTGCAGGAAGGACCAGCGCAGTGGTCTGGGAGCCGGCAGCGCGCAGAGCGCAGAGCCCAGGAGTGGAGCCGAGCCCAGGTCCACATGAGCCGAGGTTTTAGCCCCAGGGCGGCAGGGCCAGCAGCCAGCTGGAGGAACCCCAGAACACCAGGAGCTGTGGCGACCCCAGAATTATCAACATAGACATGCCTAGGACAAAGTAAGAGGTTAGTGTCCTATGGACTTTGGGACCTGTATTTGGGGATTGCATCAGCTCCCTCCCCTGGGGGCTAGAAGCTGCTGAGGACAAACCCCATTTTGTAGTTTTCAGAGGCAGCTCGGGTTCCCAGCCTACAAATCGTGGGGAGATCCAGGGATCAGTCTTGGGGGGTAATCGTTCTTGCTTTAACCTCCCTGGATCTGGATTGTTATCTAGGGTGGAAGTTGTGGGTGGGTTTACAGCTTGCCAGAAACGGAAGTTGCCCCCCACACGTTTGGGACGAAAATTCTTCTAGCTGGTCTTAAAGCCATAGTGTGGCAACAAGCCCAAAAGTCAAGCAATTAAGTGGCAACTTGCCAAGGCCAAGGAAACAGAAAAATGCAACCCTAGACTCCTATTTTGGGGGCATAGAGCAGGAAAAGGACTGTGAGGTCAAAAGTCCTGCTCCAAAAGCCCCAGGGGAAAATATGAGCGGGTTGTAGGCCATAGAGGACCTTAAGAAGGACTTTAAAAATCAAATAAGAGAAGTGGAGGAAAAATTGGAAAGAGAAATGAGAAGGATGCAGGAAAAGTATGAAATGAGGGTCAACAGCCTGACTGAGTAAAACAACACCTTAAAAAATAGACTAACTCAAATGGCAAAGGAGGCCCAAAAGGGCAATGAGGAGAAGAATGCCTTAAAAAGTCGAATTTGCCAGATGAAAAAAGAATCTCAGAAGTTCACTGAGGAGATTCATTCCTTCAGAGTTAGACTGGAGCAAATGGAAGCTAATGACTTTATGAGAAATCAAGATGCTGTTAAGCAGATCCAAACAACGAAAGATTAGAAGGCAATGTGAAATATCTCATGGGAAAAACCACTGACCTGGAAAATAGATCCAGGAGAGACAATTTAAAAATTATTGGACTACCTGAGAGCCATGATCAAAGAAAGAACCTAGAAACCACCCTTCAAGAAATTCTCAAGGAAAATTGCCCTGATGTTTTAGATCCAGAGGGCAAAATAGAGGTTGAAAGAATCTACCGATCACCTCTGAAAAAGATCCCAAAAAGAAAACTCCCAGGAATATTATAGCCAGGTTCCAGAATCCCCAGATCAAGGAGAAAATACTACAAGTGGCCAGGAAGAATCAATTTCAATATTGTGGAAACACAATCAGAATAGCCCAGGACCTGGCAGCTTCTACACTGAGGGATCGAAGGGCATGGAATATGATATTCCAGAGGGCAAAAGAACTGGGAATGAACCCACGGGTCACCTATCCAGCAAAACTGAGTATTTTGTTTCAGGGGAAAATATGGTCATTCAGTGGAATAGAGGACTTTCAAGCATTCTGGAGGAAAAAACCAGAGTTGAATAGAAAATTTGACATCCAGACGCAAGAAGTAAGAGATGCCTGAGAAGGTAATCAGGGAAAAGAAATCAAAAGGGACTTATCAAAGTTGAACTATTTACATTCCTATATGGAAAAGCAATAACTGTGACTGATGATATCTTTCTCACTATGAAAATAATGGAAGAAGGGGGTGTGGAAGTACCCACTATAGAAGAGGGACAGGATCATGTGGGGAATGGACCAGGTGGGGGGTGGGATGAGTGGGAGGGAATTATAAGCAGCCTTGTACAATATATCTACTATGACAATGTTTTGCATAGCTAGACATGTACAACATATACTGAATTACTTATATCCCAAGAAGGAATGGGTGACAGGGGAGGAAGGAAATGGATTTGAAATTCGAGGCCGTAACATTAAATGTTTCAAATATATATATGAATACTATTATTAATGCTCTTTTGCCTGTAATTGGGAGATGAGTTGTGCAGGCATTGGGACACAAAGATTCATCTTCCTCTAATGGAAGAGTCGATGGGGGTGTGGGAGAGGGTATGGGAGAGAGCAGATTGGAGGAACCGATATCTTGTGGGACTGCTATTCAGGGAGGTTGGGTAGGGGAATAATGGGGGGAAAATGATTGTAACTCAAAATCTGGCGGAAATGAATGATGTAAAACAAGTTAATAAAGCATTTGTTTAAAAAAAATATTCTCATACTGAGGAAAGTTTCATAAGTTACAATTATCATTTTTTCTGTGTATGAATGTAAGTAGTTCAACTTTGATATATTCCTTATGGTTTCTTTTCCTTGTTTACCTTCTCATGCTTCTTGTAATTGAATGTAAATTTTATATCCAACTCTGTTGTTTTTTTTTTCATAAAGAATGCTTGAAAATCCTCTCTTCCACTGAATTACCATATTTTCCCCTGAAACATGATACTCAGTTTTTCTGGGTAGGTGATTCTTGGTTTTAATCCCAGCTCCTTTGACCTCCAGAATATCATATTCCAAGCCCTTTGACCCCTTAAAGTAGAAGCTGCAAGATCCTGTGTTATCCTGATTGTGTTTCCATAGTTTTCAAATTATTTTTTCCTGGCTGCTTGTAATATTTTCTCCTTTATCTGGGAACTCCGGAATATGGCTATAATATTCCTAGGAGTTTTCTTTTGGGGATCTTTTTCAGGAGGTGATTGGTGGATTCTTTCAACCTCTATTTTGCCCTCAGGTTCTAAAACATCAGGGCAATTTTCCTTGAGAATTTCTTGAAGGATGATTTCTAGGTGCTTTTTTTGATCATGGCTTTCAGGTAGTCAACTTGCTGACACATTGATCAGTCTTCATCAGGCCCTCTGCACACCCCAGGATCCTGGCCTCTGCACCAGCCCCTGTCGTCCTGCTCCTCATGTCTTATAGCACAATAGCATTCAATTACATTCATATGCCACAACTTGTATAGTCATTCCCTAATTGAGGGTCATCCCCTTGATTTGCAATTCTTTGCCACCACAAAAAGAGCTGCTATAAATATTTTTGTACATATGGGTTCTTTCCCTACTTATATATTCTCTTTCAGATACAACCCTAGAAGTGGTATTGCTGGGTCAAAGGGTATGTACTTATTTATAGCCCTTTGGGCATAGTTCCAGATTGCTCTTCAGAATGGTTTAATCAGTGCACAACTCCACCAATAATGCATTAGTGTACCAGTTTTTCCACATCCTCTCCAGAATTTATCATTTTCCTGTTTTGTCATCTTAGCCAATCTGACAGGTGAGATGTGGTACCTCACAGTTATTTTGATTTACATTTCTCTAACCAAAAATGATTTTGAGCATTTTTTCATATGCTTATAGATATCTTTAATTTCTTCCTCTGAAAACTTCCTGTTCATATCCTTGGACCATTTACCATTTGGGGAATGACTTGTATTCTTATAGATTTGACTCAATTATCTGTATATTTTAGAAATGAGGCCTTTATCAGAGACACTGGTTGTAAAAATTATTTCCCAATTTTCTCTTCTCTATTAATCTTGTTTTTTTGGCTTTATTTGTACAGCAATTTTTCAATTTAATGTAATCAAAATTATCCATTTTGCATTTCATAATGCTCTCTAACTCTTATTTGGTCATAAAAATCTTCCCTTCTGCGGCAGCCAGGTGGCGCAGTGAGTAGAGCGTCAGCCCTGGAGTCAGAAGGACCTGAGTTCGGATCTGGCCTCAGACACAACGCACACACAAATAAAAACCTAGCCCTGTGACCTTGGGCAAGTTACTTAATCCCAATTGCCCTCCAAAGAGAAAAAAAGTCTTCCCTTCTTCATAAATCTGACAGGGAAACTATTGCTTGCTTTTCCAGACTGCTTACATTATCAGCCTTTCTACCTAGATCATGCACCTATTTCAACTTGATTTTGGTATTCAGTGTAAGATATTGGTTTATGCCCAGTTTCTGCCATGCTATATTCCTGTTTTCCCAGCAGTTTTTGTCAAATAGTTAGTTCTTATCCCCAAAACTGGGGTCTTTGAGTTTTTCAAACAGTAGATTACTATAGTCACTGACTGCTGTGTCTTGTGTACCTAATCTATCCCACTGACCAACTCACTACTCTATTCCTCAGCCAGTACCAAGTAGTTTTGATGACTGCTGCTTTATAATACAGATTAAAATCTGGTATGGGTAGGCCACCTTCCCTAGCATTTATTTTCATTTATTCCATTGATATTCTGGACATTTTGTTCTTCCAAATGAATCTTGTTACTATTTTTTCTAGTTGTATAAAATACTTTTTGGTAGATTTATTTGTATGGCACTAAATATGTAATTTGATTTAGGTAAAATTGTCATTTTTATTACATTAGCTCAACCTAGCCATGGGCAGCTGATTTTTCCAATTAGTTAAATTTGACTTTATTGGTGTGAAAAGTGTTTTGCAGTTGTGTTTATATAGGTCACAGGTTTGTTTTGGCAGATAGATTCCCAAATATTTTACAATGTCTAGAGTAAGTTTAAATGGAATTTCTCTTTCTATCTCTTTCTATTGGATTTCATTAGAAATATATAGGAATGCTGAGGATTTATGTGGGTTTCTTTTATATCCTGCAACTTTACCAAATTTGTTTATTGCTTGAGTAGTTTTTTATATGATTCTCTAGGATTCTGTAAGTATATCATCATATCATCTGCAAAAAGTGATAGCTTAGTTTATTCTTTGGCTAATTTGCTTCCTTCAATTTCTTTTTCTTCTCTTATTGCTACTGCTAACATTTCTAGTAGCAAATTGAATAAGGTGTTGATAATGGACTGTAGTTCCACAGTATTTTAATTGTTTATTTAGTGGTACTTACAGTATTTTCTCCTTGACTTTATAATTCTGGAATTTGGCTACTATTTTTTTGGAGTTTTCAATTTGGGATCACATTCAGGAGTAGTCTGGTGAATTCTTTCAATAACCATTTTACCTTCTGATTATAGGACCTCAGGGCAGTTTTCTTTGATAATTTCTTGAAGGATATTGACCAGGCTGTTTTTTTCATCATGGCTTTCTGGTAGACAAATAATTCTTAGAGTAGCTCTCCTGGATCTCTTCTCCAGGTCAGTTGTTTTTCCAATGAGATATTTTACATTTTCTCCTCATTTTTCAATCTTTATGTTTTGTTTGACTGATTCTTGATGTGTCATACAGTCATTAGCTTTGACTTGAATTATGCTAATTTTTAGTGAATTATTTTCCTCATTTAGTTTTTGAAGCTCCATTTTCCATATGTTCACATTTCATTTATAGGGAGGTGTTTTCTTCAGTTTGATTTTGAATCTCCCATCCCAGTTCATAAATTTTACTTTTTATGGATTTGTTTTCTTCAGTGAAATTTTTTTTTCATTGTAACCAATGTAATTTTAAAAGAATTGGTCAATTTATCTTCTACCTCTCTAATTTGTCGTTAAAAACCTTTCTTCAGTTCTTCAAGAATCCTTTTTGGACTTGAGACCAGTTCATATTTCTTTCTGTGGTTTCAGGGGTGTATATAGAGTCAGTGGTGTCTCCTGAAAGTGATTCTTCTTGTTCACAATAATAGGATTCAGTCATCTTTGGTTGCTTCCAGCCCATTGTGTTTGCTTATTTCCTGGCTTTTAAAGTGGATTTCTGCTTCTGGGGTACAGAGGGCTCTGACCCATACTTTGCAACCTGGGAGCTAGGTGCCTCATTGTTCATTTTATGTATTACAGCCTCTGGGTGTCTAGACTGAAGCCAAGGCTGGGACTCTCAGTGTTTCCCCTGGGTTGCCCTGAGGCTTAAGAGTAAGTTGTGGGAGAGGGGTGGTCTGGCTTCTTCAGGTTTCTGGCTCTGTGACCCTGGGCTAGAGCTCCAGCAGGCTCTGCAGCTGGCAGCCTACTAAGCTTGTGTCTGCAGTTTTCCTTGATTGTGCTAAGGCACACCTGGGCTTCTTGGTATTAGTGCTTACTGGCTCCACCCCCCCCCCCCCCACCACCCTGGGCTTTAGGATCTCCTGTTGGTCAGCTGAGATGGGGTTTTTAGGACAACTCCCAACCTTCACTTCAGGCCTGGCACAGCTTCAGTCACACCCTTATTCTAGGACTCCTAAGCCTGGTGCTGCTTCCACTATTTCAAGGATTTTATACTGGGGCAATAATCTCTGTGTTTTTAGGGTTGGGGAGGGCTAATTGACTTTTAATCATCGAGGTTGTTGGATGATAGCCTGTGGTGAGAGGTCTGTGAAGCTGGGGCTTGCTCACACTTCATGCTCCCCCTACCCAGTCCTATGTGTATACTTTTCTGGACTGGGAATCTGCCACACTCTTGTCTCCCAATGGATTCCATAACTCTGAAATCATTTCAGATTCACTTTTTAGAGGTTACTGACAGAAATCATGGAGGAGCTCGGATGAATTTCTGCTTTCACTTTGCCATCTTGGCTCCACCACCCCTCCAAAGTTCATTTTTAAATAAATGGCCACCAGGACTATCTACACTAGCAATAATGTATTACAGAATGCTGAGTGAAAATGGCATCAATGGGGGCAGGGGGAACAGCCCAGATGGTGAAGTAAAAGCAAGCATTTCCTTGAAATCTCCCCAAAACTCCTCAAATACCCATAAAAATGACTCTAAACAAGTTCTAGAGCTGCAGAAGTAAAAAATGACAGAATGAAGCATATCTTTAGCCCAAGACAGCCCGGATGGCATACAGGATGGCATACATATTGCACCAGGCTGGGAGTGAAGTATAGTCCAGTGTGGGCTATATGTGAACAGACACAACTGGAGCCAGCCTCAAGGAATTGAATTTCTGGCAGCTGTAGCAGTATCCAGAATTACCAAAGCATAAATGCCTAGGACAGTATAGGGGAACTCTGTGGGACATAGGTGCAAGAAGAGTGCAGTCCAACCCCTCCAGCAGAGGGGGTAGCTGAAGTAGGGGAAGGATCTGGCCGACAGGCAGTGGGGGATCACAAGGCTAATACAAAACCCCTTAAACCTGTGTCAGTACAACAAACCCCACCTCTGCCCCCATTGGAAGCAGGGTCTTGTCTTGACAAAGAGTTAGAAAGTCAAGTATTTGGCTGGGAAGATGAGCAAACAGCATAAAAATCCAGACTATTAGAATCTTACTTTGGTGACAGAAAAGATCAAAACTTACAACCAGCAGAAGACAACAAAATCAAAGCAACTATATCAAAAGTCTTCAAGAAAAATATGATTTGGTCACAGGCCATGGAAGAACTCAAAAAGGATTTTGAGAATCAAGTAAGAGAAGTAAAGGAAAAATTGAAGAGAAATGAGAGTGATGCAAAAAATAAATCATGGAAAAATGAATCAGCATCTTGTTAAATGAGGCACAAAAATACTGAAGAATATAGCACCTTAAAAATAGACTAACACAAATTGCAATAGACTAACACAAATTTCATCAAAATTAGAATGGAGCAATGGAAGCTGATGACTTCATGACAAATCAATAAATTATAAAACAGAAACAAAAGAATGAAAAAAAAATATAATGCAATGTGATATATCTCATTGAAAAAACCGCTGACCTGGAAAATAGATTCAGGAGAGAAAATTTTAAAATTATTCAACTACCTGAAAGCCATGTTCACAAACAGAA
Source organism: Gymnobelideus leadbeateri (assembly GCA_011680675.1). NCBI lineage: Eukaryota > Metazoa > Chordata > Mammalia > Diprotodontia > Petauridae > Gymnobelideus > Gymnobelideus leadbeateri. Next base: position 186,893 of record WOXC01010157.1, read on the forward strand.
CCTATCTATACTTCATCTTTCAAGAAATTATCAAGAAAAAACTTCCCTGATATTCTTGAATCAAAGGGTAAAGTAGAAATAGAAAGAATTCACAGATCACCTCTTCAAGACATCCCAAAAGCAAAACTCCTAGGAATATTTTAGCAAAATTCCAGAGTTCCCAGGTCAAGGAGAAAATATTGCAAATAATCAGAAAGAAACAATTCAAGTATTGTGGAAATACAAACAGTATAATAAAAAATCTAGCAGATTTTACCTTAAGGGATCAGAGGGCTTAGAATTTGATATTATAAAGGAAAAAGGATTATTAAAACCAAGAATCACCTATCAAGCAAATCTGTGTATAATGCTTTAAGGGAAGCATTTATTCAATGAAATAAATGACTTTCATGCAATCTTGATGAAAAAAAAAACAGCTGAATAGAAAAATTTACTTTCAAATATAAAAATCAAGAGAAGCATGAAAAGATAAATAGGAAAGAGAAATCATAAGGGACTTACTAAAGTTGAACTGTTTATATTCCTACATGAGAACATGATAATTATAGCTCATGAAATATTTATGCTTTGGGTGATATTTTAAAAATAAAAGTAAGAGGTGAGAGAGGAATATATTGGGAGAAGGAAAAGGGAGAGCTACAATGGGGGTAAATTATCTTACATAAAATGATCCAACCTCCAAAGTCAGGGGTGGCCAGGTCTTGCCTGCTTCTGGCCTTCCCCAAGAATGGAGTTCCAAGCCAGGAAAGTCAAAGAGTAGCAAGACTTTATTCAATAGCTTCTTATGTGATTACATCCTAACTACTACATGATCAGCTAAGAGTTCAGGATATATAGTGTATAATTGTATAGCCATCATAAACTATTATCTTTGGGAGTACAACATTGTCCTTGTTCCCATACGCCTCTTACATCACAGCCGAGTACTTTGTATGAGGTTCCAAGTACTGGGCAGGATGCTCTAAACCTCCCCAAACCTCTCTGGAATCTCAAGGCTTCTCTCCCCTTGAGGACCCTTTCAGTTCACAAGTCAGAAGGTCACAGAGCTCCCTTCCTGGAACAGAGCTGTCTCATGGAATGTCTGATTTACCTCCACAGTGTTACTGTCGAGTCAGCATGCTCTGGGTCTCATGCCTCCAGGGGAACTGCCAACAATAAAAGAGGCAAGTAAAAGATTTCATAATAGAGGGGAAGAGGGGGGAGATAAGAGGGAATGAGTGAAACTTACTCTCACCAGATTTGACTTAAGGAGGGAATAACTTACACACTTGGTTGGGTACTTTACCCTACAGGAAAGTAAGGGGGAACAGGATGGAGTAGGGGAGGATGATAGATTGGGGGAGGAGTAGTCAGAAGCAAATACCTTTGAAAAGGAACAGGTCAAAGGAGAAAATAGAATAAGTGGGGGACAGGATATGAGGGAGGGAAATATAGATAGTCTTCTACAACATGACCATTATGGAAGTGTTTTGCATAACTACACATGCATAATCTATATTGAATTGGTTGCCTTTTGATTGAGGGTGGGTGGGAAGGGAAGAAGGGAGAGAATTTGGAACTTAAAGTTTTAAAATCAAATGTTAAAAATTGTTTTTACATGCAACAGAGAAATAAGATATACAGGCAAAGGGTTATAGAAATCTATCTTGCCCTACAAGAAAGTAAGGGAGAAGCGTATAAGAGGGAAGTGAGAGAAGGGAAGGGCGACTGGAGAAGAGGTAATCAAAATGCATTCCATCTTGGGGTTGGGAGGAGTGGAGATATGGGAAGAAAATTTGGAACTCAAAATCTTGTAGAAATAAATGTTGAAAACTAAAAATAGATAGATAGATAGATAGATAGATAGATAGATAGATAGATAGATAGATAAATGAATGAAAAGGGTATCAATGGTAAACTTTTCCAACATTCTCATTTTACAGATCATAATACTGAGGCTCAGAGATACAGTGAAATATAGTTGTACTGACCAACCTAATATTGTATATCAGATTAATGGCAGATATATAACTCACAAACAACTTTTATTCGCATAGTCAATCACACATAGTCAGTGATTCATAAATGCTTATTGGTTGTTTGATTACTTAGAAGTCACTTGACTCCAACTCTAAAACTTGATCTACTATATCACAAATATTTCTAGATTCTAGTTGGTAAGCTAATTGAGATAGGAGGCAGTAGGATTGAGGCAGATAAAACCATGGCTACAATCCCTTACTAGGCATTTGGGAAAACCCACACTCAAAAACCCCATGAATAAGTAGTGCCTCCAGGCCACTGACCATGACCCTTGCTCTTGAGCTCTCTACCATCATCCAGATGAGCATGCCAAGTGGACACATACCTCCAGTAGAAATACCTTAGCTACAACCAAACTGCCCTCAGACCTTGTATTTTGCAAGAGCATTAAGATACCGAGAGAAAGAGAGAGAGACATAGAGACAGAAAGCAGAATGAATAAGACAGTTTAGAATACAATTATTAACTCTCTCTCCCTTTAGGCCCCTGCCGAGGTGGCAATGCCACTTGAAAATCCTCTGAACAGCAGCACTACTCCTAAGTCATCATCCTTGCTGCTAGCCGTGCCTGTTCCCCTGTCCTTCAGGGAAACAACCCAATGAATAGAGGGCCCAAGCAGTCATCTTTAAAACAGTTGAAGCTCCTCCTACCCCCTTCAGTTGTAATAGTTGCTAAAAAAACTGAAAAACAAAGATCTTGACATCAAAGTCCTTGACACTATCAAATGGCCAAACATTAGAAACATATATGACTTTATAAATCATAATAACACTAAATAAAATATATCTGTAGGTCAGCCATATCTCCCCTCTATGTTGTAACCGAAGTTGAACCTTACTGTCATCTCTGCCCTGTGAAATCTATTATAGATGCCATCTACCCTATTAGAGTGAGATATTTCTGTGAACAGGAGTCATCTTACCTCTCTGTCTGTTTATCCATCCATCCATCTATCTATCTATCTATCTATCTATCTATCTATCTATCTATCTATCTATCTATCTATGTACCTGCCTACCTATCTACCTATCTAACTATCTGTCATCTAGTATCCCAAGTGCTTTGTTCTTGGTGATATTTTTTTTTCATTTTTGAATTAATTTATACATGTATTCATCAAGCTTGGGAATATTCCCAGATGTGTGTCCATTAACAAGTTTCTTAGGGGGTGATAATTCATTCTAGTTGAGTTGCTTTTTAGATGGCTAGCTAGATTCAGTCTATCCTGATTCCTACTTCAAACTCAGCTTCAGTTTGCTGAGCACAGGTAGCTTTAAGGTAGTTAAGACACGTTCAGTCTAAAAGGGGGGTCCCTTTACAATCCTAAAGATGACCCAGAATTCAAGAGGTTCATCTAAAATCAATTAATCCTGTGATATGTAGGAACTGAATCAACCATCCAATCCCCTAAATATGTCTGTGTCCCAAACCACCAGATTTACAACTCAAGATGGAATCCCTAATATTCTGCTTTGCTTCTTATCTCTCATATTTTAGAAGTTCTTATTGAGATTGGAAAAGTAATTCACAGTGGTATCTAGCCCTTTCCTTCATAAATGTGAGAAGGTTTATGAATAATTTTGTATTTCTTAATGAAGATACCAGCAATGAACTGGAAGATAGATAAAGATCACTTAAGCAACACTTTTAAATACGTTTCCATGTATAGGTTGCAGATATGGCAACAAAAGCAGATATGATTTCAAAAGCAGTTTGTAACTCTTTCCTTCCTGTCAGGTGATTACCATTGCTACAATACCTTCATTGACTTTGGTGGTATCTCTTCTTTTTTTGCAAATACTAATAGGCATTCCAAGATATTTTGATGTCCCCTACATTAGTGCTAAATGAGAGGAAACTCAAAAAGAGAGGTAAGGAATCAGAGCTTCTGGTACAGCCTGGTTAATTTAGTCAAATGCGTAATTTGGAAAAGGAATTTCCAGAGAACCCTTGCTCCACTATCACACGAAATTAGGGAATAACCATTAGTTTATCTACCTCTATGTGGAATAGGATCTTTTCTTCTCTATAGTTCCTCCCAGAAACTTCCTCTTAACCTTACCTAATGTGTTACACTGGGCCATCAACATTTTTGGATCAGTAAATAGTGGAAGAAACTCAACGCACTCATGAGCCAAATGAAACTGAAGTAAGGAGAGTATATCTCTTTATGCTCAAGTTTCCATTGGTCTCTAGCATTCTAGCACATAAAGAGTTGTGTATGTGCTAGAGTTGGGAATTTTGACTATAATTGACATGGGCTTAACTGGAACCACCCTCTGGATACTATAAAAACATTGAAGTGATTCATGTACAAATCTATACATTTAACGTTTATTAATCTGTGGGTAATTTATCCTTGATATCATGAGTTTCTATGGTAGATAACATTTTGGTGATAAGCTTTGGGTCATTTGTATAAGCTGGTACTCAGGGGAGAATATTTAACATGGTCAGTTTTTAAGCCTTTCTAAATTGATAGGACCCACCAGAGCTTGTGTTTTATTGTTGTGACTTTCAGAAACCTATGGTCGCCATTACACCATGATGAATATAGAATATTTTAATTCAATAATATGAATACAATGCCACTTAAGTGTTTATTGAATGCTGAATAAGCATTCAAAATGCCCTTTCATTTAGTTAAAATCTTAAAGACATTATAATCCTTCACATGTATAGTTTTCCCAAGGAAGGGATTAAAATCATTTACCAAAGTCACTTAATATTTTCATTAAGATAATAAATAAATAAATAAAATTATAAAATATCCATGCCCAAGACTATGCTAGCTTCTTGGAATACAAAGACAAAAAGTAAATAGTACCACCCTTCAAAAAACTTACACTCAATATAGGGGAGTATTAAGGACAAAATGCATACAAATTACTAAAAAATAAAAGGAAAAATAAAAATACCTTTAAACCTATAGCCTAAATATGTATTCTATTTGCATAAAGGGAGAAGCTAGGATAGAAAACTAAAGTGAGTGCTTACTTATATACAAAGAAAACATAACTGCAACAGAAACCCTTAAATGTTTAAAATAAATTATCTTCATATATAGGATGATAATAGCTGACACCTATATTGTATTTTATGGTTTTTAAATTACTTTATGTATGTTATCTCTTTCAATTCCCAAAAAAGTCCAGTGTGATTGATGCTTCTTCTATAATTAGCCTATTTTAAAACTAAGGAAGTATATTTGGTGAAGGCAAATGACTTGCCCAAAGCCATACAACTAACTTCAATAACAGTAGTCATGGTTTCCTGTATTCCAATTCTAGTATTGTTTCCACTACAACACATTTCCAAATTACAGATTTATATAATAGTGCACTGAGAAGAAATTAAGAAGCCTCTTAGTGAGCATGAAAGAGGAGAGGTTAAAACTAGCTTGAAGCTTAACCTAAATAAATGAAAACAAAAACAAAAACAAACAACCAAAAAAAACTAAAATCTTGGCAACTGCCCTCATCACTTCCTGGCAAATAGAAGGAGAAAAAACAGAGGCAGTAGCAGATTTTATATTCTTGGGTTCAAAGGTCACTGCAGATGGTGACTGTAGCCATGAAATTAAAAGACACTTGCTCCTTGGAAGGAAAGCTGTGGCAAATCTGGATAGCATAGTAAAAAGCAGAGATTTCATGATGCTAACAAGTGTAGTCAAGATTATGTTGTTGTTGCTATTGTTTTCCAGCAACAATGTAGTGCTGTGAGAGTTGAACTACAAGGAAGTTGTGTGCCACAGAATCAATATTTTTCAAATTGTGGTTAGAGAAAATTTTGGAAAGTCCCTTGGACAACAAGGAGATCAAATGAATCAATACCAAAATAAATAAATGCAGGCTATTCACTAAAGGATCAAATACTGAAGCTGAAACTTAAATACTTTGGTCCTATAATGAGAAGACAGAACTTATTGGAAAAGATACTGATGTTGAGAAAGATTGAAGGCAAAAGACAAAGGGGTTGGCAGAGGGTGAGATGGATAAATAGTGTCATGGAAACAATGAATGTGAACATGGACAGACTTCAAGTGATAGTGGAGTATAGAAGGGCCTGATATACTATGATCCATGGGATCATGAAGAATCAAACACAGATGAATGACTGAACAACAAGAGACTAACAGATGAGTAAAATTCTCTAAATTGAGTGTTTCTAGATTTTGGTGAAACATTTGATATAGTGTCTCATGTTATCCTTGTAGAACCGATGGGGAGGTATGAACTGAAAAATAAAGTCAGTTGGATTTGAAATTTGCTGAAAGAATGAGGACTGAGATCACTAATGAATAGATTAATTTCATTGTCAGAGAGATCCTTTTAGGAAATACTCCAGGTTTTTTTTTGTCCTTTGCCATGTAATGTTCAACATTTTATTAATGCTATTCAAAATTATATGGCATACTTACAAAATTTAGAGATTATACAAAGTGAGGAGATATAGCTTCCATGATTCAGCAACAACAAAAAAGATCTCAACAGACTAGACCACTGAGCTAAATTTAATGAGATAGAATTTAATAAAGACACATTTAAAGTCTTCCACAAGCTTAAGTAATAAATCATGCTATATGCTATAGACATGGCTAAATTACAGTTTCTGTAAAAAAGAACAGTGAATTTAACTTATTGTAACTTAGTATGCATCATCACATTGCCTCTGTCTCCGAATCTGTAAAATGAGCTGGAGAAGGAAATGGTGAGACAAAAGCAAAAAGGATTAATAACTTGACCAGGATCACGCAGCTACTAAATGTTTGAGGCCAAATTTGAACTCAAAAAGATATATTCCTGATTCCATACCCAGTGATCTATCCACTGAGCACCTAACTGACTTATGGCTATCAAGTAAGAAAAAAAAGTTAATAATTAGAGAAATGCAAATTTAAGAAATTTTGAGTTTCTACCTTATACCCATAAACTTGGGAAAATTAATAACAAATATTAGAAGGATTATAGAAAAATGACCCAATAATGCACTTGAAGCTATGAATCTGTTCAGCCATTCTGAAAGGCAATTTGGAACTGTATCCTAAAAAAATTACCAAGCTGCAAATGCACTTTAAACATACACAAAATATTTATACATACTTTTTTGTTGTAGCAAAGGATTTGAAACTAAGGAGATACTCATGCCATGGGGGGTGATTGAATAATTTCTGATATGTGAATGTAATATTGGGTTGGGTTATAAGAAATGCTAGCAGGGGGATGGGAGGTGGAGCCAAGATGGCAGAGTCAAAACAGGACTTCCATGCAGCTCCAGCTCCCACCACCAAATGAATCTAAACAAATTTTAGAGCTACATAACCCATAAAGTAACAGAGAGAAACAAATCTCCCACTGAAGGCAGGTCAGCAAGCTGACAGGAAGAGTCTGTCGCACCAGGCTGGGAATCAAGCACAGTCCCACATGAGCCACCATGGTTCTGTGGGGTGGCCCTGATAACCTGCGATTGGGGCAGACTTCAGGAGAGTGAATCCCCAACAGCTGTGGCAGTTTCCAAACTTCTTAACCCATAACCACCAAAAAGAAAGTAAAAGGTCAGTTATCAACTCTGTTGGATTTGGGTAGAGAAGAGCATGTTCTAGCCCCTGCCCTTCAGGCAAGAAATGGCAAAGGCACAGCAGCAGTAGCTGTTGCCTCAGGGATGCCTCCAGAGCTCCTGGACTGCAGATTGTTGGGGAACCAACCAAACCATTCAGAGTGTAATTACTCTTACTTTGACTTGCTTAGATCTGGATAGTGGTCTTGGGAATTGATCCTGGGGTGTGTGGCTAGTGTGCCAGAGCTTATGGGGGCTGCAGAGAGGGTGCCCTCTTAATAGCTCTGGAAGTTGCAAAAGCCCCTGCAGTTTGGGACATAGCTCTCTGCAATCTGGAAGCAGAGTTCTACTGTGGCTAAGAGCTTGAAAGTCAAGTAATTGGTTGGCAAAGTGAGCAAGCAGAGGAAGCGCTATCAGCCCATAGAATCCTTTTGGAAAAAAAGGATCAAATCATGGAGAGGGAGGAAAACTATGAAGTCAGAACTCCTGCATAAAAAATTTTCCAAAAGGATTTTGAAAATCAAGTAAAAGAAATGGAGGAAAATTTAGGAAGAGAAATGAGAATGATGCAAGAAAATCATGAAAAGTGAGTCAACAACCTACTAAAGGAGAACCAAAAAAATGCTGAACAAAATAACACCCTAAAAATACACTGACTCAAATGGCAAAAGAGGCACAAAAAGCCAAAGAAGAGAAGAATTCCTTAAAAAGATAAAGTTGCCAGATGGAAAAGGAATTTCAAAAACTCATTGAGGAGAATAATTCCTTCAAAATTAGATTGGAGCAAATGAAAACTAATGACTTTATGAGAAATCAAGATACTATTAAACAGATGCAAACAAATGAAAAAATAGAAGGCAATGTGAAATATCTCACTGGAAAAATCACTGACTTGGAAAAGAGATCCAGGAGAGATAATTTAAAAATTATTGGACTACCTGAAAGCCATGATCAAAAAAAAGACCCTAGACACCATCCTTCCAGAAATTATCAAGCAAAATTGCCCTAACATTCTAGAACTAGAGGGCAAAATAGAAACTGAAAGAACTCACCAATCACCTCTTGAAAAAGATCCCAAAAAGAAAACTCCTGGGAATATTCTAGCCAAATTCCAGAGTTCCTAGATCAAGGAGAAAATACGGCCAACAGTCAGGAAGAAACAATTTAAGTATTGTGGAAACACAATAAGGATAACATAACACCTAGCAGCTTCTACATTAAAAAGACCTAGCAGCTTCTACATTAAAGGATTGAAGGGCTTGGAGTATGATATTCAAGAGGTCAAAGGATATAGGATTAAAACAAAAAATCGCCTACTCAGCAAAACTGAGTATAATGCTTTAGGGGAAAATATGGTCATTCAATGAAATCGAGGATTTTCAAGCATTCTTGATGAAAAAACATTAGAACTGAAGAGAAAATTTGACTTTCAAATACAAGAAGCAAGAGAAGCATGAGAAGGTAAACAGGAAAAAGAAATCATTAAGAACTTATTAAAGTTGAACTATTCACACTTCTACATGGAAAATGATAATTGTAACTCATAAGACTTTTCAGTATGAATATAGTTGAAAGAATATATATGTATATGTATGTAAGTGAGGGTGTATGTGTGTATAAAATATATCTGAGTGTGTGCATAAGTATGTACATGTATAAATACAGGGCACAGAAAGAGTTGAATATGAAGGGATGATATGAAAAATATAAAATTAAGAGGGGAGAGGGGAATATATTGGGAGAAGGAGAGAGGGAGAGATAAATTAGGGCAAATTATCTCATATAAAAGAGGCAAGAGAAAACTGTTACAATGGAGGGGAAGAACACGAAGGTAAAAGGGAATGGGTCAATCTTACTCTCATTGAATTTGGCTTAAAGAGGGAATAACATATGCACTCAATTGGGTATGTTACCCCACAGGAAAATGGGAGAAAGGGGATAAGAGGGGGAATGAGAGAAGGGAGGGCAGATTGGGGGAGAGGGTAAGTAAAAGCCAACATTTTTGAAAAGGGAAAGATTCAAAAGAGAAAATTGAATAAGTTGGGGGCACGATAGGATGGATGGAATTATAGTTGGACTTTTACTGTTTAACTACTATGGAAATGTTATGCATAACTACACATGTGCAGCATATATTGAATTGCTTATTTTCCCAGTGGGGGTGGGTGAGGACAGAAGAAGGGAAAAAAATCTGGAAATCAAAATTTTAAAAATAAATGTTTAAAAATTTTTTAAGAACAGAGATTGAATGCAGATTGAAGTAAACTATATGCTCTCTGTCTTTTTCTTCTTTGGTTTTGTTTCCTCTTTCCCATTGTTCATCCCATTCGATAAAATCCTTCTTTATAACCTGACTAATGTCTAATGTGAAACTATTTGCAGATACTGTACTTGACTGTATGCTGCCATGGGGGGAGTAGGAAGGAGAAGGGGAGAAAATTTGAAACTAAAGGAATTGTGGAATTGAATCTTATAAACTTAAAGTAAACAAACTAATAAAGACCAAATTTTTTTAAAAAATAAAAATTGGAAAAAAATGTTTTTACATGCAACTGAGAAATAAGACATACAGGCACTGGCATATAAAAATCCATTTTGCCCTATTAGAAAGTTTAGTGGGGGGAAGGAAGAGGGGGGATATAACAGAGAACAGATTGGGGAAAGGAGTATTCAATAGGCTTGCTATTTAAGGGTGGGTGTAAGGGAAAGATGGGGAGAAATTTTTGTAACTCAAAATCTTGTGGAAATGAATGTTGAAAAAATAAAAATAAATAAATAAATTGGAAAAAATTAAAAAGAAATAACAGGGATGTCTTCAAAGTAACATGGCAAGACTTTTAGCAGTATATATAGAATGAAATAAAAAGAACCAAGAATCTTTATGCAATTTAAAAAAATACTTAAAACAAAGAAATTGAAATGTATTAACTCTGCATGAAATGACCAATTTTGGTTCAGTAAAGTGAATGTTGAAACATATTACTTCCTAAAAGAAAGATGATGAATTCAGGGTGTCAAATGTTATAAATATTTCAGACATTGCTGATTTGAGAGGTGTTTTTTAGTTTGTTTCTTTTTCTTTGACAATGCATATTAATTACAAGAATTTTTATTTCTTTCATTTTTAACGGGGGGAGGGTTTTGGAAGGGAGAAAAATGGGTTTTTACAGATTGAAAAGCATAATCATCACTCAACTGAGCATGTCTACTATTTATACACTCTATAAATATCACCTGTTATTTGGATTTCTGATTTAATGGTGTTTCATAATTGTCTATGGAAATATTACCCAACAAATGTGTGTATATATATATATTTACAAATATTTACATGTACATATGTATATATATATTTACAAATATGTACATATACATATGTATATTAATATTTGTTATTTTTATAAAAAACTAAACTTAATAGAATATTAAGATTTAAGAGAAACATATGGTACATATTAATGACCAATTACAACAGAATCAATAAAGATAGGCTGTTTACCTTTTATGTTTGTAAACTGTAATATCTATGTTTAAGATTATTATTATTAATTAGGGAACTCATAAGAAAGTTAGACTTAACTATGATATGATTTCAAAAAGTAAAACCTTTCAAGAACAGCTAAAAGAATAATTAACATATAAATGAGGTATGAGAGGAAGAACCAATACAGAGGAATTAGATGGGGAGAGGGTCTGATAATTCTGGAAACCTAATTTCATTGATAATGGGTTTAAGAGAGGAAAATGCATATGTATCTAGAAGATTATAAAAGCCTTCTAAATGTAGAAATGAATAAAACACTAATGGGATAGGGAGGCGTGAGAGGGTAAAGGTAGGATCTTTAGAGGGGAGAGTGAATGCATAGAACAAAGGGGTGTAGAAAATTTTTTTTTTTTTATTTATAGGAAGGGGAGAATAAAGGACTGTTTGTTGTAGGGGGCAGATAAAGTAATAGGAGCGCAAGGTAGCAGGTAGAAGTAAAGTAGAAGAATTAGGCAAGATAGAAAAAAAGGATATACACAAACATAAAAACAAAGATTTGGAGTAGAATATTTTAAGGAAAGTATATATTTATATATTATGTATGTGTGCATATGTATATGTGTATGTATATATCAATATCTATATGTATCTATCTATATATCTATATCTATCTATATCTATCTATATATCTATATCTATCTATCTATCTATCTATCTATATCTATCTATCTATCTATCTATCTATCTATCTATATATATATATATATATATATCCATGCTTAATTGTAGGCTGAGGGGTGGGAGTAGGGAAGATGGAGGAAAAAAGGTCAAAGTAAAATGTGTGCAGCAGAGAACAAGAAAATACAGGGAAAGGAAGCAAAGAAAGGAAAGAAAAAAAGAATGCTTTTCAACATAAGCTGTAGTATTTAATATATAGGCTTTCTTACTGTATATATTCTGAATCTTCTCCTAAATTCTGATGTATATATGACATTTCTTTTTCTTTTCTTATTACATATTTTTCTTTTCCTTATTGTATAATATGTATTCTCTTAATGTTTTTCTTCTTTTCTTATATATAATACATACATATAAACAATATATGCTTAAAATTTAAGTTTTTAATGTTTCTTTTTCTTTTCTTATTATGTATTTAAGTTTTAGTATTTGTCTAAATTTTTCTAAAATAGTAAAAAAAAAAAAGAAAGTAATTGGTGAAGTTGGGTAGAGGGCAAGATTGGGGAAAAATAAGTTTTTTTGTTTGTTTGTTTGTTTTTTTGATATGTTGAGTTAGATATACCTTAAGACATACAAAATGTCCAAAAAAGGAGTTGGGGATGTGTGACTTGATCTCAGAAGAGATACTATGACTGGATCTCTGGATCCAGAAAACAATAGCATAATGATGAACATTAAACCCATGGCAGTCGGTGAGATCACAAAGTGAGAAAATATAAAGAAAAAATGGAGTTGTTCCTCGGACACAACTTTGGGGAACATCTGCAGTGTACATGATGTAGATTGAAAGAAGATTGAGAAAGAGTAATCAGGTAGACAAATAGAAGAGCAAAAAGAGAAGTCAGTGTTGCAAAAACCCAATATGGAGAAAGTATCTACAAGAAAGTGATCAATACTTCCTATCAATTGTTGCAGAGAGATCAAGAATGATTTTTGGAAAAGGCCATTAAATTTAGCATCTAACAGATCATTTTGAACTTTGGAGAAGTCACTTTTAGTTAAATGATGAGTTCAAAAGCCAGAATACAAAGTGTGTAGAAGAGATTGAAAGAAGAACTAGGGGTACTAAGTGCATTTGGTAAAGGACATGAAAGATATAAAAAAAAAAAACAGTCAGAGGGATGGTAGAATAGTGAGGTTTTTTTTTTTCTTTTAGTTAAGAGAGATGTGGGTCCATTTGTAGATAGTAGATAGGGAGACAGTTGATAGGGGAAAATTAAATACAAAAGTGAAAATAATAGATCAGTCTGCTGTAAAAGACAGGAGAGGATCATAGTAGGGCTACCTTTTCTTTCAAGAACAGAGTAAAAGAGAAGATAATTGCAGAAGACATTAGATGGACTCGAGATGAAGAAGAGAGAAGAGAAGGGTTTTTCCAGGGAAAAACTATAATATTTAGGAAGAAGTAGGGTAAAGTCTTTAGCTAACAAGGTTGGGTGAGAGGGTTCTTTGGGAGGCTTGAGGGAAAAAATGAGAAGTCTTAGAACAGTCACTGTGGAGAGTGGTATGGTGAATGAGTTAAGAATGGGGAGAATCATATTTACTGTAGGGGAGACCTAGTTGAAATAAGATACATACGTTTGTGGTAGAGCTAGTCAGAATGGTTGCCTGATTTCCTCAAACTCCATTCCATAGTACATTAATGTGAGTGAGTGAAGGAGGTAGAGGAAAATAGTTTGAGTTTGGCATGGTCTGATTGGCATTAGACAAGGGGGCAAGAAATTAGAATGTGTAGTTGAATTGGTCTACCAAGGGGTCAGAATAGTAAAGAGATTTAAGGTATTAGAGTTGTGGCCTGGGAGAATAAAAAGGTATAGCATATGGATGCCACAATGAATGAGGATGTATCTTAAAAAACATGAACATTAAAGTGGAACACTTGTGGTTCAATATCAAGAGTCTGGCCATATCTGTGTGTAGCTGAGGTTTACTAGAGGAGTAATTATTTATGAGCATTAAGTAGATTGAGGAATTGGAAAGTTGGGGCATCTAAGGGGGCTATCAATATGTAGGTTGAAGTCTCCTTGTACGAGTGTAGGTGATGAGAAAGACTGAGCCAAACACTGTACTCATTGAGAGTGGAAAGACCATGCCCTGAAGGTCTATAGGTAATAGCCACCAGGAGAGTGATTAACCTTGATGAGACAGACCCATCTCTTCTTCAGAGTCTGAAGAAGATGTGGAGATATTGGGGGCTAATATCATGGGGTCCAGAAATGAGAAGGGGAGAAGATAGGGTTCTAAGCAAATAACTTCAATTTTCTGTGAAGTTTGACCTGTAATCTTGAACTAAGAAGGAGGGGATGCTGTGAGAAGACTGTAGAGGAAAAAAAAAAACCTTAAAGAGTGGCTGTGGTGAGTGGGGATAGAGAATGAATAAAAGGGGGGGTGGGATTAAAAGGAAAACCTTCCTCAGTGAGGGACTTTCCCTACTAACTCAGTAAAGCTCTTTCTTCTTTTAGCTTTTCTGATTACATTTGAGAGAAAACTTTAATTAGATAATCAGGTAATAATAATCTTTACCACTTGTTTATGGACATTTAGTTTAGTCTTTAGGCCCCACAGCAACCATTAATTGGAAGTGGGAGAGGTCACAGTGCTATAGGAGGCATCAAATGTCTAAAATGTCAATCTGAAAACCATTACATTGTAGGGTTACTAATATTTCAGATAGTACTGAAAAATGATGGTCTACATAATTGGACAAAAAAACCTTTTTATTTGTTAAATGGAGTTTTTCAGCAATGCAATCTGCTTGTCAGTAATCAATTTGAAATTGAGTTTAGATGTAAGAGATTTCAACTTTGTAGTTATGGCCTAGTTTTATATTTGTGGAGATAAGATATATGAAAGAATAATATATTATAGGTAAGAAGTCAATTCAAAGATTGAGAACTAATACATTGAATTACAAAATAAGAAATTTCACAGGTGTCTCAAAGATACTTTTCTGTCAGCTGAAAGATATATTGAGGGTAAGGATGTGATCTGCCTTGTGAAAACCATCTCTACTTCACAGTATTGATAGTCCACAGATAAAGGAATGATACAGTATCCTTTTATAATAATATTAGGAGGACATATATATGTACATTCATAAAATGTCAAAGTATCATTTTTGATTGATGGCTAGCATTTTTATAAAGATCTTGTCTCAAAATATTGTGAGCAAAAATCTGGTTTCAGTTCTAGGGGATATTGTTGGATAATTCATATAGGATCTGGAGTTAATTCCCTAAAAAGAAAAACAACTTTTTTTTGGCATTTCATATCTTCAAATATTTGTGTTCAGATGATTTTCTTCAGATGAGGTCCAGAAATGTAGGGGAACTGTAGAGTCTGAGGTAGGAGAGAGTCTTCAGTAGGATGTGAAACCACAGTTTCACAAGCTATATAGAGACAAAAAACAAAACTCAAGGCTACAATAATGTCTATTGGATTTGGCAGTTAAATCATTAGTAACTTTACAGAGAATAGTTGATCTAGAGTTATAGTAACTGCAATCACATTGTAAGGTTTGGAGGATCAAATAGATGGTTATCCAGTGGGCAAAGATAACTCAAAGTGTTTGGCAACAGAGAGAAAAGAGATGTTATGATGGGCTAAATGTGGAAGGAAAGTCAAATTAAGTTTGTTAAGAAATTTTTTTTTCTAGGAGTCACATTCCTAAATAGTTACATGTCATATTTTGATTATCTTAACATGTGTCTATGCATATAATCATTATAAACTGTATAAATATGATGTATCCATGTTCTAGTGTTGTATTTTAAACTAAGTTTATTTTTTCTACAATTTTTTAAAGCACAGAACTGTTACACTTCGCAGACAACCTGTCGGGGGCTTGGGCCTAAGTATTAAGGTATGTTTTTTTTTTCTCTATTTCTCTTATTTCCTTTTCACATTAAGTATATGAATGGCAAACAATGTGAGTTACTGTTTCATTTTGATCAATGTGTTTTCCAGGGAGGTGCTGAACACAAGGTACCTGTCGTCATTTCAAAAATATTCAAAGATCAAGCAGGTAAAATAACTCCTCCCTACAAAAATATATATATTATACATTGTTATAGTATTTGAAGACCAAATTTATGGTATAGTTGAAAATGTGCACAAGTCATTGGAAGTCATTGATATCTAAAAAGATAATTGAGCATAAAAAGAATAGACATCATAAAATTGCTTTAATCCACTATATAAATTAATTTACACAAACATATCTTGAAATAGAGCTACTTATATTAAGCATCGCCCATCAAACAAAAGAGAAGTAAACATATGAGTGTTTCACTGGTAGTATTCTCCCTGGGGAGTCAAAAGTATAGACGATTCAGCATATGTTTTTGCTCATATAGAACATGAATATCTTTAGAATTAGGAAATTCAAGTTCCATAATTTTAAGGGTTGGCCAGAAATCAAGAGAAGAATGCCTTTTCATAAACGCACTCTATATCATTAAATTTTGAAAAGGTGTATCATTTCTTCTCCTTGATCAAACTTTTTTAAACTTTTAGATAACTTCCCTTGCCTTCTATCCACTCTTTGGACACGTTTATTTCCTTTTATTCACTTGGGGACAGATCTCTAGTCTCTTTTGTAGATCTATTCTTATGTACTAGTCATATAATTTAATATGCCTAGTCTCCTAAATAGTAAACACCACATAAAATCCTTTAAATTGGGATGGTATATCAACACATTTTATTCACTAAAATCGCCAGGCAACATACATTAAAAATAGCATAACATTAACAGAATTAAAAGAATATTTGACAGAAAGAAAGCAGTAAGACATGATAGTGAAAGAACCCTAATAGATATAGTAGTTAAAGCCAAAGGGGCCAATGCCTAATTTACTGACCAGCTCCTCTGAGGGCTAATCATTATATGGATAATCAGTCTCACCCCAACAGTCATTATCCCGCTGGACACCAATCTCACATATAATTCTGTTCCTAAAGATCCCATTCTCATTTTCTGTCCCTGGAAGAAGCCCCTAGGGAGGCAGACTGAATTTAAGTTTCTTTTATATAGTACCCTTTGACTACTTCTACTCAGACACACCTTAAACAATTGGTCCATTTCCTCCCAAAAATTCCTTTTCTTCCAAATGGCCTAAAAGAATCCCAATCTCCCTAGAGAATTAACCTATAGAATAACTTCAACCAGAAAGAGTAAATACAATCTGCTATGGATTTACCAAAGAAATAAGATAATTCCCATAGCATTCACAAGGGAGGGAGGGAAGGAGAGGACTATTTTAAAACCGGTCATCTGTGATATTATGATTAGAGGAATATCAAAGAAAGTTGACATTGGATTTTAGGTTATTTTTAGAATAATTGCATGTATTTACCAAGAGAAAATGGAGGTCATGTATTTTTAGTTCAAATAATTTTCTATAAATCACTGTGTGAATTCTTCAAAATTAATGTATATAGTGGATTAAAGATTTTTATATATTCATGGGGGAAAATATTTAGATGTTTCCTTACTGTTCTAAATATAGTCCTGCTTCAGTGTTGCTAAACTGAGATGATGTGAGTAGTGTTTTACAAATAATTAAATATTATGTAATTGTTTACTACTGTTTCAATAATAACACAATTTATTATTATTACCACTACTACTGTTATTTCCAACCAAAGATACATCTTTGGAACATTATTGTGGATTGCACCTAAATAATATGCATTTTTCTTTGAGGAGGGGTTAAAAAATGACCCAACCTCATTTAAACTTTAAAACAGAGAGGATTATATTTAATCAGGGAATTAGAACTAATGAGGATATAAACACAGCTGTTATCTGTACTCATAGGAAAGGTGATTCTCTTCTAGGCTATTCCATTTCTCTTATGTAGTTTTAGAAAACTGACATGAGTTTGAGAATATTTAAAATAGTTTTATAATAATGGGAAAAATAAGTTTGTGAAGAGATAATAATTCAATTATCATTAATCGATTAAATCCTAAAAAAGTAGAGAATTCATCATGGGCAAGGGGGGAGCATAGTACTGGAATCTGAGAATATAAGCAGGTTTCAACTTCCAGTGGTCCAGAATTGACAGAAATATGGCACAAGTGTTCAGGTAGAGTTCAAATAAGGCACGAGGAAATGTTGAGAACAGAACTCCATACAGGAAATAGAGGAACAAATTTTAGTATCCAATGAAAAGTTGGGCAGTTCACTTTAGGAAAAAAAATGAATATCCCTTACTTACAATCAGGCTGCTTGAAGATTTACATGTACATAATGTGATTAAATTTGACCAAAGCATTTTCATTGGATATTTCAAGGCTATTCAGAAAGATAGCATTGAGTGAAGTTTTCCAGGTTAATAGAATTTTAATTGTACAGAAGAAAATAAATCAATAGTTATACTTAATTATTTCAATAATATTATAAACCATCTGCTTGACTGATTAATAGTTGGGAAAATAGTTTTTCAAAGAATATTATATTTCCTTAATTTTTTGGAATAAATGTTTTCAGTTCCTCATTTATATGAGCTGTTGAATTTCTGGCTATGAATTGGGAAGTATAATAAAAGGTGTTGAATAGAAAGAGAAAAGGAGAATGATATAAGCAACCAGTTAAAACCTTGAAATTTTTAGATTTCATGCTGAATTGGAATAAAAATCACATTTCATCTTTAGCTAAGTAAGTGAAGTAGGGAAGCTACAGCCAATAGAGTTGCTCATGCCAGAATAACCCTATTTCCCTTATTGACAGGCTTATTATTCCAATAATTCAGGAGAATACTGCCTATGTGGTTAGTGTTGATTTTGCCATTTGAGAGACTCTCTCTTATTATTCTTATAGAAAAAATAGAGAAGTATGTGCTAGACATTAGCATTTAGGAGGATTCAAACTTGTTAATTTCAATGCATATAACAATATTTAATGATTTGTTGAAAATGAGGAAGGTGTCCAGTGGAGTGCTTCAGGGTTCCATGCTAAAATTTTTTTTCAATGATTTCTATAGAAGCATTAGTCATAGATTCATACATTTATTACTGAAAAGGATGCTAAGGGAAATTTCCAATCCCCTCATTTGATAGATGAAGAAACTAAAGCATAAAAAATCAGACTTCTAAGACTAGAAGGAACTCTAGAAGGTCTAGTTCCACCTTCTCATTTGACAGGTGAAGAAAGTGAGAATCAGGGAGATGAAGTGAATTACCTAAGGGCACAGAACTAGTAAGGATCAAATGGTATGCTTATAAAATTTGCTGATAACACCCAACTTAAAAGGATAACAAATACACTAGATTTCCTAATCCTGATGCAAAAAATTCTTTATGTGAGAGAACAATGTGTCAGACTGAATAAGGTAAAATTAATTAGGAATAAATGTGAAGTCTTTCAGTAGAATACCATATATATATATATATATATATATATATATATATATATATACATACATACATACATACATATTTCTCAGGGAAAAGGATGGGAATAAAATGCTTGACAAGAGCCCATCTGGAAAATATCTAGGGATATTAGTGCATTGTAAGCTCAGTTTGCTTTGCTACAGATTATAAAATAGATTGACAGTGGATAGATGGCAAACTTTAGAGTCAGAAAGACATAGTCTTGCCTCTGACACAACCAAACTGTTATACTCTAGGCAAGTATTTAACCTTTTAGTGTTTCAGACTATTCTCCAAGATTCTTAAGTCACTGAACTGCATGGGTAGACGTAGATCCCTTAAAAGGAGCTCCTTCTACTTAGGGAATTTTTTTTTGATGATTCATTTACAAAGTAAGAAATTAGGATTAAACCTTATAAAATTCCTTCCAGATGTAGAAATAGGAGCTTAAGTGCTTCAGTTTCATTATTTGTAAAAATGAAGGAATTTCCTTAATAAGAATTCCTTTTAGGGGCAGCTAGGTGGTACAGTGAATAGAGCACTGGCCCTGGAGTCAGGAGGACCTGAGTAAAAATCCGGCCTCAGACACTTAACACAAAAGCTAGCCGTGGGACCTTGGGCAAGTCACTTAAACCCAAATGCCCTCCAAAAAGAAAAAAAAAAGAATTCCTTCTAGCAGCAATTCTTAAAGTGTACTCCAGAGACCCTAAAGGGTCCCTGAGATCATTTCAGGGCATCTCAAGATCAAAACAATTTTTGTAATATTGTCATTTTAATTTCTTCTAAAATGTTAAATGTATTATACACACATATATGCATATTATGTATTATACATGTATTATATGTATTATAGTATATATTAAATATATTATACATATATATGCATAAATATGTTTCCATGTGTGTGTGTATACACACACATGCACACACACAGAGTTGATTGTTGTCCTCCATTGTCAAAAGAGGACCAAAATGACATCACTATGCTAGAGTCAAGTTGCAGTGTGTCTGTCTTTGGCTGATCAAACCAGTATGAGTTTGGAATGTTCTACCACAGGTCGGGCACAAATAGTCCATATGAACATTTGGGATGGATTATTTAAATTTGCAAATCTCATGTTTCTTTTGAGCTAAATATATATTCTATATTTTAATGCATTTTATCATCTGTGCATATTTTATTCTATCACCACCCCCAAATGAAATATGTGCTCCTCAAAAGATAGAAGAATATCTCCATTTTCTATCTCCACTTCGTAACAGAATATTTGGCACATAATAGATGATTGAAAAATGTTTGTGTATTAATCAATAGCTGCAGAGGACTATGTTCAGAAGAAAAAAAAATATAGTGAAGGGCTTGAGTCATGTGAAGAACACTTGAAGATAAATCCCAGAAGAGAGAAGTCTTGAAGGAATAAATGAATAAACAAACTATTAAGCACATATTATGATCAAACACTTTAATATAACCTAGAGATACAAAGTTTTAAAATTTGAGACTCCCTAATTTTCAGAAGCTTAGTTCTAATTCAAGAAGACAGCTCCTATATACTATGACATTTTAAAGCAAGACAGAATAGTTCTCATGGTCCTTAAAATTTTTCAACAAGACAGATGTTAAGGACCAGTGGATCTGACAGTTTAAACAAGGGCAAATGGCAAGTTTATGAGCTCATCCCTTTGCCTACCAGGGAGTATACTTGGCTCAGCATCTTCTTGTCAAAGAGGAGGTTGGGCATCCCTCTATCATGAGCTTCATCTCCCATGAGCTTTAGATGATCTGACAGGTCTGATAAGCCCTGACACTTGAACTTTAAAAAAAAAACAAAACCTCCCAGACCTTCAGATAAATTAACAAAGACAGGGATATGATAACTATATTGCAACTGTAATTTATAGAGAAAAAAATTTTTGCATTCCCTCGGCAGCATTTAATCCCAGGCCTTTTCCCTCCATCAGATTCCCACCCTCAACCCCCAAACCTGAGAGGACCTGTAAACTCATGCCTCGTGGAAATTTTAAGCATCTACTTGCAGTCAGTGTCCAAAAAGTATATTCTGAGCCAGGTAATGGAGACAATGCCATTCTGGCCTCTCCTGTCCATAACTCCCACATTTTCCAATTGTCTAAGTACTGTACTGCCTCTGCCTTGATTGCCCCATACCTATGGAAATTTTAGGCATTTGATTTTTTTAATTTATGTTAACAGTGTCCTAAGGGAACATTATGACTAGGCTAAATTGAGCCCCATTAATTGAAACATTATGGATACAGAAGGAGGAAAATGGGTTAACTTGGAGTATCATATCACCTATAGAACAGCATATTGGAAGAAGAATGAAACCAGGAATGGAAGGCTGATTGATATAGCTAAATATAGCACAGAAGGAAACAGGGCACTAGGAGAAGAAATAAGAGAAATGTAGACTGAAATACAAAGTCTCAACACTCCTCTTACCAAAGTTCTATGAGATCCTCCCTATGGAGGCTTTAATATCAGCCTTCTGTATACAAGTCTAGTGTATAAAGAAAAATCAGTTGCAAAGAAGAATGTGTAAGTTTTCCTGCATCAGTATTCCAAATTGCCATACTATACAGTCATTCCTCTCCTTTTGCTCACTTCTCAAACTCATAAACTATAGTTTTAGACTTCATCACTCAAATAAAATTATTTTCTCTGAAGTAATAGTGATTTCTTAACTGCCACATCCAGTGGACTTTTCTGAGTTCTCATTCTTTTTAACCTCTGCATCATTTGGCACACTTAATCATTCTCTTCCTTGTTACTCTTTCCTATGGGTTTTCATGACATTCCTAGTTTTTGATTCTCATATTAACTATCTGGTCCTTTGCAGTATAAAATGTGTTCTTCCCTTAAGATAAATGGACGAAGTTAATTATGAAAGGGATGGAAAATTATTTTTGTTTAATGGAAGTGATTTATATTGTGAAAAGATATGATATTGTCACTGTTTATAGATGAAAATATTGACAGCTTTTCCAGAAGATTAAAATAAAACTCTGTTTCAATATATGTTACTCATAAGTATGGAAAAATATAGCTTTCAGATAGAATTTGTACAGTTTCAGAGATAAAAGAACTATGATTTAAAATATAAAAATATAAATCTCTTTGGAATTATATAGAATGTTACCTTGCTACTGGAAAAATAGTTCATTGTTATAAATAAACAGAGTAAGATCTATCATTTTTAAGTGTACACACACACACATAGAGAAGCACAGTTTGTATGACACCAAAATAATGGAAGACCATGTTGAAAACTTCAAAGATTGAAAGCATTAATGTATGTCAGCTAAATCAAATATGAATATTAATAACCAAATACCATGACTTAAATGAGAAATATAAACTTTTATACACTGAGGTATAATTGATTTGAAAGAGAAAATTTGGGAATTTGTGACTCTAAGTTAAAAGTGAATTCATGTAATTCAGGAAGCTCTTATTTAGTCATTGGAAGTTAAGGAATGCCAAAGCATCTGGGTATAGGAAACTGCTGAAGGCCCAATAGAAAGAAAGAAAATCTGATATGTAGAAACAATGACAGCTAGAAGCAGTCATTTGGTAGAAGGCTTCAGCTGACTGGTTCCTTGTTAATGGAAAAGGAATTAACTCCATTACCCAAGAGTGAGATCTATTGCCATCCTATTCCACCTAGAGTTGAAGAGAGATCTAGGTTCTCTTAAGATCTTGCTCTTCAATGCCACCTCTTGAGAAAAGCAAAGGGGACTTGGCAGTTGCTTTGGTATTCTTGTGAACTGGATTGAAGATTGGCTATGATGACATGATCTTCATTCTGATTTGACAACACCACATCTTATTGACTGAATAAATGGCTACTCTAGTTTCTGGCCTGAAAAAAAGTCAGTTTTAGATATGCAGTTCTCTTGCTTAAAGGGAACTGCCACTCATTTTAACAGGTAAAAGTTTCAAAACATTCTTTCAAGGGTTATGTTTAATTAAAAGAGCTTACAAATGCTATGTTTAAGCAGAGAGAAGAGGATTTTTCTAACTTAGCAGAAGGTGGTGAGGATCAACAGTCAAATAATGAGCAGAGAAGCAGTTTCATATGTTGCTGATTTACCAGAAGGGACCAATTACACTAACCCTAAGTAAATGATACTTTTTTTGCTCTAGAAACTGAATGAAAGCTCAAAAGTTAGAGTGAAGTTGTTGGTGAAATGTATTTTCCCACAATAGAGTTGCTCCAATGACCATGAGAGAGTTTGAACATAATTGTGTTGGTGATTTAACTCTGGAACTTAGACCAGTTGACATATTAGTGTAAGAACAGGTGTGTGTGTGTGTGTGTGTGCAAACATCCCAACATTTGGGGGGTTTTATTAGACTTACATTTGTCTCTAATGTCACCATAGCCTACATAATTATTCTTTTAAGGAATATTATTCATATCCATTAATCGTCGGTAGACCCCAAGACTCTATCTGTCCTATGCTCTGTTCTGTCCACAATCTTTTTATTGAAGACTTCATTTGTTCCCACAAGTTTATTTATCTATATGTAGATCATTCTTGGCTGTAGTCTTTCTCTTTAGTTCCCACCTTGCATCGAAAATTGTCTATTGAACATTTCTAACAAAATGTATCATACGTATATTAAATGTGGCATAACCAAAGCATTACTCATTTTCTTTCCCTTGGAACCCATCACTCTTCTGAACATTTTAATTCATTCAAGGTTACCACCATCTTTCCAGTAACTCATATTTGAACCTTCAGGGTCAATCTTGGCTCCTTGGTCAGACATCTCTCCACATATTTATTTAATCAGTTACCAATTCTTGTCCATTTTCCTGCACATCTTGCTTATTTGTCTCATTATCACATGACCACCTAGGAAAGACTTTCATCATTTTTTTTGCCTAGATTTGTATACCTCCTTGTTAATCTACTTGCCTGCAGTTCCTCCTGCAAACTACTGGCAAAGGAATGTTTCAAAAGAACCATATTACTACCCTTCTCAAGAAGCTATAATGGTTCTTCTAGAATAAAATGCAAACTTGTCTGTTTGACATTTGAAATTTTTACTACCTGTTTCCAGATTACCTTTGAAGAGTTGTTACATATTATTCCCTTTCACACAAACATTTAAATAAGTAAAACTGTAAAACACTAATATAGAAGTTGATAAATAAAACACTAATATAAAAGTTGATAAATAATTTAAAAGATATAGTGGGGACCTATAAATATAATAGAAATGATAATATAGATATGGTCCTATATGAATCAGATTACCAATATGATACCTCTTAAACCTAGACATAGTAATTTTTGAATGTATTTAAAGTTCAATGTTAATAAAGGAGGCATATTCTTATTCTCAAATTATGTTAAAAAGTTATAGTCACAAAAGTTATTTGGTACTAATTAAAGACCAGAAAAGTAGGTCACTACAACGTATTGTGATTTCGAGAAACAAAAAAAGGTAAAAATATGGGTGGCTAGGTGGTGCAGTGAACAAAGCACCAGCTTTGGAGTAAGGAGGACCTGAATTCAAATCTAACCTCAGAAACTTTACACACTTCTTAGCCATATGACTTTGGGTAAGTCACCTAACACCAATTGCCCTCCAAAAAGCAAAAAAAAAAAAAAGTAAAAATAAATTACTAAGTGTGTGTGTGTGTGTGTGTGTGTGTGTGTGTATTGAAAGAAACTACTGGGAAAATCAGAAAGCAGTTTTGCAAATATTAAGTTTAGACCGAATTTATTTCCATATAACACAATAAATTTAAAATGATAAATTATCTGACTATTAAAAGTTAAAAATAAGAAGAGAACAAAAAGAAAACTCCTAGGAATATTATAGCCAGGTTCCAAATTTCCCAGATCAAGGAGAAAATTTTACAAGCAGCCAGGAGGAAACAATTTGAATACTGTGGAAACACAATCAGGATAACACAGAATCTGGTAGCTTCTACACTGAGGGATCAAAGGGCTTGGAATATGATATTCCAGAGGTCAAAGGAGCTGGGATTAAACTAAGAATCACCTACCCGGCAAAAGTGAGTATCATGTTTCAGGGGAAAATATGGTCATTCAATGGAATAGAGGACTTTCAAACATTCTTGATGAAAAAACAGAGTGGAATAGAAAATTTGGCATTCAGACATAAGAAGCAAGAGAAGCATGAGAAGGTAATCAGGAAAAAGAAATCATAAGGAACTTATCAAAGTTGAACAATTTACATTCCTACATGGAAAATTGATAATTATATCTTATGAAACTTTTCTCATTATGAGAATAATTGAAGGGAATAGAAATGTGTGTGTATACACACACACATATGTCTATATAGGAGGGTGTATGGGCGTATGAATACGTATGTGAATGTGTGTATATATGTGTACAGGTCTACATAAAGAGCACAAGATCAGTTTAATGGGAAGGGATGATATTTAAAATGTGAAATTAAGAGGTGAGAGAGGAATATAATGAGAGGAGATGGGGAGAGACAGATTGGGGTAAACTATCTCATATAGAAGAAGTAAGGGAAAATGGTTACAATGGAGGGGGAGAACAGGAAGTCAAAAGGGAATGGGTCAACCTTATTTTCATTGAATTTGGTTGAGAAAGGGAATGACATACACTCTAAATATGGTATCTCACCCTAAAGGAGAGTAGGGTGGAAGGGAATGAGAGGGGGGATAATGGAAGGGAGGGGAGGCTGGGGGAGAGGGAAGTTGGAAGCCCCCACTTTTGAAAATCGACAAGATCAAAGTAGAGAATAGAACAAATGGGAGGTGGGATAGGAGGGAGGTAAATATAGTCAGTCTTTTACAATATATCTACTATGGAAATGTTCTGCATAGCTACATATTTACAACCTATATTGAATTTCTTATCTTCCCAGTAAGGGTGGGTAACAAGGGTGGAAGGGAATGAATCTGGAATTCAAAGTTTTAAAATCAAATGTTAAATATATATGTATGTATATATGTTTCTAAACTATTATCAATATTATTTTACATGTACATGGGAAATAAGATATACAGACACTGGGGCATAGAGATCCAGTGTGCCCAACTGGAAAGTTGGAGGGGCTATGGGAGAGAGCAGATTGGAAGTGGAGATATCCAGTGGAATCGCTATTTTAGGGTGGTGGGTAGGGGAAAAACAGGGAGAAAAATTTTAACTCAAAAATTTGTGGAAATGAACAATGTAAACTAGAAGTTAATAAAGAATTTGATGAAAAATAAAAAGTAAAAATTAAAAATTAAAAAATGAGAAGAGCACATTTAAAATTTATAATGAGAAGAGAATGAAATCAATTACCTTTACAATAATGGTTAATGGGAAAGTAGTTAAATAATGTGTAGAAGAGGTTAAAATTAATAAAATTGTATTTCTGGGTTGCACAAAAATTTTAAAAGCTTTTACATAATTCAAATCAATATAGGTATAATTAGAAGAAAAATAATACAGTGAAAAATTTTCATCAGCTCTAACTGGTA
Organism: Gymnobelideus leadbeateri; assembly: GCA_011680675.1. Taxonomy (NCBI): domain Eukaryota; kingdom Metazoa; phylum Chordata; class Mammalia; order Diprotodontia; family Petauridae; genus Gymnobelideus; species Gymnobelideus leadbeateri. The sequence continues at coordinate 213,575 of WOXC01010157.1, forward strand.
AAATTCTTATATCCAAAATATACATTGTATTGACAAGTCTGGAACACTAAGAACTCTTCTCCAAAAGATGAATGGTCAGAAGATATGAACAATTCTTTTTTTTAATTGCAAACTATATATTAATGGCTTCAAGAAAACAAGTGTCAAAACACTAAGAGAAATGAAAATTAAAAGATTTCTGAGTTTTCACATTACATCATGCAAATTAGCAAAGATGACAAAAATAGAACCAGTCAGTTTGGAAGGGGTTGTGAGAGAATAAGAACACTAATGCACTTTTGACATCTGTGAAAATTCAGCCATTCTGGATATCAATTTGGAATTATGTGAAAAAAAATATTACTCTACTAGGTGTACCCTTTAGCCAAGTCATCCAAATAATAGGCATATACCTATAAGAATCCAAAGACAGAAATTATGGAAACACAAAAATATTGTGAAATGGCTGACAAAACTATAACATGAATACAATAAAATATTTAATATAATCAAATATAAATATAATCAAATGTTATTTTGCAACAAGAAATGAAAAATATAAAGAATTCAGAAAAATATCAAAAATTTTGTTTGGGCTAATTCCGCAACTAAGAGACTTGACATAAAGACAAAAGGCATAGATAAAATCTATTGTAAAATTGGTTATGACGCAGTAACTCATTGTCTTTGATGAATGTTTTACTATTAATAATTCTGCAGTATTTTGTAAAAGCATCATATTATCTGCTGAATATAAATAAAAGTGAGATTATGAGAACTGGGATATTACATTTTCTTTTCTTTTCTACTGAGCCCTACCACTTAATGACTGCTGGAAAATGTTTCAATGCTCCGATTATATAGGTTTAGTTGCTAGCATATTTCCATTATATCTTAAGGATGTTGACAGATTTTCAGGACTGGAAGGAATGTCAGAGAACAGCTAATCCAACCTACCTACACCTGAAAAGAAACATCTTTTACAACATCTCTGACAGGTTGTCATTCATAGATTAATTCTAGGAATGAGGAATCTACGACCTACCTCTAGAGGAAAACCATTCCATTTATGGACACCTCTAACTTTTTAAGTTTTTCCTTATATCAAATTAAAATCTACATCTTTGCAAATTCCATCTAGTCTTTTTAATTCTACCCTCTGGATACAAGCAAGACAAGATTGATCTTCATCTACCTAAAAATCTTTCACATTATTTGAAGAGAATTTTCAAGCCTATTGATATCTTGTGGTTAATTTCTACCTGTAAATGATAGCTTATGTCTATCCCTTCCTTCCCACTCACATAGCCACCACTGTAGTTCATGTCTTTATCATCGTTAGCCTGGTGTGCTCTAGCAGTTTCTTTTGGTGTCTCCATGATTAAAAAATTTCCCCTCATAATTCCATCCCCACCAGAGTTACAAGGATAATTTCTAAAATTTGAATCTGACTATCACTCTCTTACTTAATTTTCCATAGCTCTGTATTCCCTCTGGAATAAAATACAAACTACTCTACTTTCATTTAAAGACCTTTACAGTCTTGTTCTTGGAGACTTGTCCAGGATTATTTTTCACCATCCTCTTCATGTACTTTACTTTCTAGGCAAACTCCCCAAACCTGAGCATTCCATTTCCACTCCTTTGCCTTTACAAAGGTTGCCCTCAATATCTGAAATGTCCTCTTTGCTCACTTATGCCTATTGAATCTCTTGCTTAATTCTAGCTTACTTTCCATCTCATGTGCAGGGCCTCCTTTGTTCTACCTACTTGTTAATAGTTTCTCCCTCCTCAAATTAGCATGTCTCACTGTTCCAGTATCATATTAGCCCCTGGAACAAAGGGAATGTTTTCATTTTGCCTTTGTGTCCCCAATGGCTAGTATAGTGCCTGTAGCACAGCAAGTACTTAGTAAATGCATGTTGGATTGAATTGGATTGTTTTGGATACCCTCTCCCTACTCTCTCTCCTACAAGTTTGCATCATTATTAAACTTCTCTAGTTTCTTCAATAAGTCCGCATATACTGTGAATTTTGTTTCCCTCAACATTGCAGTTATACTCTTCTATTCATGCTCCAATTTTTCAATATACTTGTAAAATATGGCAAATTCACAAGATAGTTAAAATGTAGAATGATTAGAGTACAGATCAGTCAAAACATTACTTACCTTATTCTGTACACAAGCCAAAATTAACCAAGCCAAATTTAATTTTAAAAATTGATCTTTCTCCCCAAAATGGAATGTGTGTATATATATACATACATACATACATACATACATATATATACACACATACATACATATATACACACATATAAATATTATATTTATATATTTGTATGTGTGTACAGCAAGCAAATTTAGCCAAGTGAGGAAAACTCTCACATTCATTCCTGTAATTTACAGAATTAGGGTGACACATGTTCATCCTTTTCCCAAAATGATCTTTCTTGGATTTGAAAGAAATAGTTTTCTTTCTTTTTCTTTCTTTCTCCTAAGGAACATTAAACTTGAGGTACTTTCCCATTAAATGTTCATGGATGTGTACTCTGATTTTTTTTGCAGCCAATGCAGCTTTAAGCTAGATTGATGAATTATATGTACGTTTCATATAAGCAGTCAGCCTTTTGAATGTTCTTGGCTTGGGAGTTTTGTTATTGAAAAAATGTAATTAATGCTTAATTTAAGGTATTTCAATTGTACTCACTAAGTCCCATCTGTTTAGAAGACAAGTGTTCATATTCAACAAGGCTTCATACAAGATTCATTTTCAGGAATGGTAGTGGATTATATATGTATGTGTGTATATATGTAAGTACATATAGACACATATTTATGAATATAGGTGTATAGATACATATACACATGCACAAATACACATATGTGTGTATATACATCATATAGAAGTGCAAAGTCTCTATTATTAAAATATTCATTATCTATTATTAGTCAGTAATGATGGATTAATTATATATCCTAATTAAATTCAGTTACTATGTTTATTTGGAATGTAGATTTGGAAGGTATTGTGAATAGAGTGCTGCTCTTGTAGTCACACATTGGATAATAATTATATGATGATTGAACATGTAGCTAGTCTTTAACATTTTGTGCCTTAAGTCAGTCATTAAATTATAGATAGGCTGTGATCTGCACTAGCAAAGAGAGATCCAGAAACTCAACAACAAAATTACAGATCTTTAACATATCAATATATTATTACTCTTATCTCAATCCAAAATTAAGTAGATGAATAAGCAAAATTTATATTTTGAAAGCTCTATTGTTAATATTGATGATATTTTGTAGAATTTTATGGCATGACAATAACCTCAGAATGGTTTAATCACTGCCCCCAAAATTTTATGTTTGAAGTATTAAAAAAAAAAAAAAACACCTTTGGTAACTCAAAGAACTTGCCTAGTTTCTTTGAAAGGCTATTCCTCAAAGTGGTCAACACAAATTTTCCTGCTTATTTCTTTATAGTTAATCTGTTACAGTAGCTTCCCTACCTATTAGTATCCATGCTACCATTCCTGCCTTTATATTTTTTCAGTTCTTACTGCATTGAATACTATTTATAATATCTTTTACTTTTATATAACTCACATATATAACTTTTTATATAACTGACACGAAACCCTCAATAATCTTGGCATTCACTCACCAATAACAATTAATTATAGTCAAGTAAAACAAATAAATACATGGACTACTTGAAAAGGTTTAACGCAGTCCTCACCTGTATCTCATCACCTTTTTACTGAGAGGTAGGAAATATTCTTCACCTTCAGTCTTCTGAAGACTTAATTTGTCACTCTATTGATTAGATCTCTGAAGTATTTTCATTATTTTTCTTTAGTATTATTGTGATTATTTTTGTACTGTTCCTACTTATTTGGCTTTCTTTTCAATTTCAATATAGACTGCTCAAATTTCTCTGAATCCAGAATATTCCTCATTTTTTATGCCATAATAAACAATTGCTTTTGTTTTGTTTTTTAACTGTAGATCAATAGACTTCCATTATGTCTATGTGTAGATTTCATGGGATCAATGAATTTGTCTGTATATGTGTGTGTATATTCCAAAACTTCCCTAAAAACATTCCCTAAATATAGGGGAGGGGGAACTTTCCCTCTGTCTTTTACTTCCTTGGGGTTAAATGGTTCAAAGGGTATGTTTAATTCCTAGTTGTTTTCCAGACTGGTAGAACAAGTTTACAACTCCAGGAATAGTACATTAACAATAGACAAAGCAACATCTTGATCAGATTTATTTCCTTTTCTTAAATCTTCAGTATTTCCTACCTTCTAACTACCAAAACAATAGTCCAAACTGTATAATCATGCAGAAAGTCACATGTCCTCTACACTGTTTTCACCCTTAATAGTTAGCCAAAGAACGCAGTTAACTCAAAGCAAAGGCATGTGTTTAAGTGTATTAGCAAAAGCAGAAAGTCACAAAATGCATTTCTAGGAGAGACAACTCAAACCTCTAATATTGCAGTGATGCTAATTTCTTTTCCTTGTACTAACTGATCTTGATGTCTAGTCTCTGCTAACTGTTGTCCCACTGGAAACTACCAGATGTTGATTCACTGGCTCAGGCAGAATGTAAATTTTAATTGCCTCCAACTTCTAATTCAAGTGAAATTCTCTGTGAGGTTGTCATTAAGCTTTTTTAGATTAAGGAAAGGATCCATAGGGTTTTGAATTTGAAGTAGGATACTGCAGAGGAATCCTACAGACTTTCTTCTTTCTTCTCCTGGGGGAATGTTGCACCAGGAAGTCTCCCTACAGAAGCCCCAGGGCCTAGAACTCTTGAACTTAGGAACTGTTGAAATTGGAGTTATTCACTAGGCAACTCTCAAATATGTTGTTGGCCCAGAAATTTCCTTTTTCAGTTAAAATGCTAAATTTTTGGTTCTAAGGAATTCATAATTTCCTCTCTTCTATAGAAAGTTAGGTTTCAGGAAGTAATACTTTTGACTCCCTCTCCAAGGCTTTATGTAAGCAAATGGCTCCTTATGAATTTCCTGTAAGTCATCATTATTATTTCTGATGGGGTACTGGGATAGGAAGAGATCTCACTGCCCCCTTCCACTCTAGGAAAGGTGTAAGGGAAAAAAGGTAAAGAATGAGCAAATAGAGTAGAAACATCTGGATTATTTTGCAAGTCATTGGAGAAATTTACTGATCCTTGGCTAGTCATTTATTAAGGATGACTTTTATCGTATTGGTTGCTTTCATCCAATAGCCAATGTAACACAATCTCTTCAATTTGAAAGGAATTTCTTCATTTTGATCATTAATTGGCCATGGAATCCACCTTCTTTACAAATAATGTCTTAGCTTTACCCAGTTTTGAAGTGAAGATGATGGCAGACTTTATTTTCTTCCCCTCTTTGTAATCAAGACATTTGTGTATATATATATATATAGGTTGGTTTCCTTTAAAATAATCTCTAAGGGGAAGCTAGGTGGCACAGTGATTTGGGCACTGGCCCTCAAGAAGGAGGACCTGAGTTCAAATGTGGCCTCAGACACTTAAACCTTACTAGCCATGTGATCTTCAGCAAGTCACTTAAACTCAATTGCCCTGCCTTTCCCCCCTGCAAAAAAAAAAAAAAAAAAAAATATATATATATATATATATATATATATATATATATATATATATATATATATCTTTGGCATACAGACCTAGCAGATGCAGGGTTAAAGGGTTGCATAGTTTTTTTTGTTTGTTTTTTGTTTTCAGTTCTTTTCCTTACTTGTTATTCTTTTTTTTTCTTTATTAAGCAAATGCTTTATTAACTTCTGGTTTACATCATTCATTTCCACAAAATTTTGAGTTACAATTTTTATCCCCCATTTTTCCCTACCCAGCACCCCAGAATAGCAGTCCCATAAGATATCCCCTCATCCAATCTGCTCTCTCCCCTATCTTCTCCCATACCCCCTTCGACTTTGCCATTAGGACAAGGTGAATCTCTGAGCCCCAATGCCTGGATATCTTATGAAACATTTAATTTTAAAACTTCGATTTTCAGATCCATTCCCTTCCTCCCTTGGCACCCACTCCCTCTGGGAAGATAAGCAATTCAGTATGTGTTGTACATGTATAGCTATGCAAAACATTACCATAGTAGATATATTGTAAAAGACTGCTTATATTTATCAACCACCCATCCCTTCCCTCACCTGGTCCATTCCCCACTTTGATCCTGTCCCTCTTCTATACTGGGTACTTCCAACCTCCCCTCCCCCCAAGAATGCCCTCCCATCCATCATCCCTCCTCTCATCCCCCTTCCCCCTATTCTGCTGCAGGTTGAGATATCCCATTTAGTATGTATGTCATTCTCTCCCTGAGCCAAATTCAATGAGTATATGGTTTTGCCTTTTTGCTTCCCGTTCTTCCCCTCCCCTGCAACTACTTCCCATTGCCTCTTCTACATGAGATAGTTTACCCTACCCTGCCTCTCCCCATCTCCTCTTGCCACATTCCTTTCTCACCTCTTGACTTCACCCCTTAAGAATCATCCCTTCCCATCAAATTCAACCTGTGCCCTCTATCCATGTATACCTGTAAACATATGCTGCTATACCCTTCAATTATTTTCATAATGAGAAAGGTTTCATCAGACACAGTTATTGTCTTTCCATGTAGGAATGTAAATAGTTCAACTTTGATAAGTTCCTTTTGATTTCTTTTCCATGATTACCTTCTCAAGCATCTCTTGCTTCTTGTGTCTGAATGTCAAAATTTCTCTTCAATTCTGGTTTTTTTCTCAAGAATGCTTGAAAGTCCTCTATTCCACTGAATGACCATATTTTCCCCTGAAATAAGATACTCAGTTTTGCTGGATAGGTGATTCTTGGTTTTAATCCCAGCTCTTTTAACCTCTGGAATATCATATTCCATGCCCTTTGAACCCTCAGTGTAGAAGCTGCCAGGTCTCATGCTATTCTGATTGTATTTCCACAGTATTGAAATTGTTTCTTCCTGGCTGCTTGTGGTATTTTTCTCCTTGATCTGGGAGTTCTGGAACCTAGCCATAATATTCCTAGGAGTTTTCTTTTTGAGATCTTTTTCAGGAGGTGATCTGTGGATTCTGTCAACCTCTATTTCCCCCTCTGAGTCTAAAACATCAGGGCAACTTTCCCTGAGAATTTCTTGTAAGGATGATTTCTAGGTTCTTTCTTTGATCATGGCTTTCAGGTAGTCCAATAATTTTTAAATTATCTCTTCTGGATGTATTTTCCAGGTCAGTGGTTTTTCCCATGAGATATTTCACATTGCCTTATATTCTTTCATTTGTTTGGATCTGTTTAACAGCATCTTGATTTCTCATAAAGTCACTAGCTTCCATTTGCTCCAGTCTAACTCTGAAGGAATGAATCTCCTCAGTGAGCTTTTGAGATTCTTTTTCCATCTGGCAAATTCGACTTTTTAAGGCATTCTTCTCCTCATTGCATTTCTGAGCCTCTTTTGCCATTTGAGTTAGTCTGTTTTTTAAAGTGTTATTTTCCTCAGTCAGAATGTTGACTGTCATTTCATACTTTTCTTGCATCTTTCTCATTTCTCTTCTCAATTTTCCCCCACTTCTCTTATCTGTTTCTGAAGGTCCTCTATGGCCTGTAGCCAGCTTGTATTTTCATTTGGGGCTTTTGGTGCAGAAGTTCTGACCTCACAGTCCTCCTCCATGCTTTGATCCTCTTTGCCCCTAAGATAGGAGTCCAATGTTGAATTTTTCTGTTTATTTTGTTTCTTTTGCCTAGGAATGTTGCCACTTAATTACTTGATTTTGGGGCTTGTTCCCACAGTAGGATTCTGCCACCAGACAGGAGAGCTTACATCCCGAACACGGGGATTTCACAACTTCCGCAGGTTGGGTGGCCTCTGTAAAGCCTCCACCCACTCTGGCAAATTGGATATCCACCCCAAACCTCCCCCTCCCGCCAGACCACAGTCCAGATCCAGGCAGTTTAAAGCAAGAGCGATTAACCCCCAGACTGATTGCTAGATCTCCCTACAGTTTGCAGACCAGAAGCTAGAGCTGCCAGTGAAGCTGCAAAATGGCTTCTGTGCCATGTTTCTTCAGCAGCTTTTCACCCCCAGGGGAGGAAGCCGACCCGTTCCACAAATACTGGTCCCAAGGTCCATAGGGCACCAACCTCTCACTTTGTCCTTGGCATATCTGTGCTGATAATTCTGGAATCGCCACAGCTCTGGGGTCCCTCCAGCCAGCTGCTGGCCCAGCCACCCTTGGGCTAAAACCGAGGCTCACACTGTCCTGGGCTCAGCTCCCAGAGCACTGTGCTGTCTGTTCCCAGCGCACTGTGCTGTAGGTTCCCAGTGTGCTGTGCTGCCCGCTCTCAAAGTGCTGTGTTCTCAGATCCCTGCAGGGCTGCTGGGTTCTCCTCAGCAAGAGGTTAGCTTCTCTATGTAGTTCTGTGGGTGCTGGGGCTCCAGAAGTTGTTCAGAGTCCCCTTTCACATTGTTTGGAAGTGGTGTGGGGCAGAGCACCTTGAAAATGCTGTTTCTACTCTGCCATTGTGGCTCAGTCCCAGGGTTGCATAGCTTTATAGCCCTTTGAGTATAGTTTCAAATTGATCTACAGAATGGTTGAATCAGTTCACAACTTTACCAATAATGCTTTAATGACTCTATTTTCTCACATACCCTCCCACATTTGTCATTTTCATTTTCTATCATATTAACCAATCTAATAGGTATACGGTAGTACCTTAGAGTTGTTTTAATTTGTATTTCTCTAATTAACACTTACTTGGAGCATTTTTTCATATGATTGTAAGTGGCTTTGACTACTTAGGCTGAAAATTCCCTGTTTATATCTTTTAAGATTTATCAGTTGGGGATTCATATTTTTATAAACTTCACTCAATTCTTTATATATTTGAAAATGAAGTTTTTATTAGAGAAACTTGCTATAAATTTTTTTCACAGCTATTCACTGTATTTTCTTCTATTCTGCTTTTTTAAAGTTTTATTTTCTTCAATATTGCTTTGTGCCTCCTTTATTGAGCTACTGACTATTTTTTCATGATTTTTTTCATCACTGTCATTTATTTTTCCATTTTTCTCATCCCTTTTATTTGATTTTCAAAATCCCTTTTTAATTCTTCCAGTAATGCTTTTTTAAAGAATGAGACCAGTTCACATTTTCTTTTAGACTTTAGATATAGCTGTTTTGGCTTTGCTGACTTATTCTGAGTGTGTGTTTTGATCTTCCCCATTAACATGGTAACTTTATATGGTCAGGATATTGTTTTTGTTATTTGCTCTTTTTCTGATCTATGTCTTGACTTTTAACTTAATATTAAAGTTGGTATCTGCTCCTTGGATGGAGGGGGTACTATCTGAAGCTTCAGGCCTTTTGTGCAACTGTTTTCAAAACTTTTTCATTGAGTCTGTAAGTTTTTAGTTCTTTAAAGGTAGTATGATTTAATGATAAATATATTTACTATTCTCCTGGCCTGTGCTCTGGTCTTTGAGTAATTATAAGCATTCTTTTCTGCCTTGGAAGGGCCCTATTCATCCTAAATTGCAAGTTTTGGTGTGGTAGTACTCCTTCTCTCCCTAGGACTGAAATTCAGAATTGTGCCCTAGACATAATTATGGGCAATGCAGCAGAGTTCTACACCCAAAACCAACAAAAGAACCCCTTTAATTCCCTTCTCACCAGTTCCCTACCCCCCTTACTATTTTTGAGCTGAGAGTTCCCAGAAGCTTCTGCTGCCACTGCTGATTCAGTTTCCCCCAAGGTCTCCTACTGACTTGTTGTACTGTGCTCTACTCTCACCCTGGTGAGACAGACCTTGCCTGCCAACTTTCTAAGTTGTTTTGGTTTGGGGCATTATTTTACCCTACCCTTCTGTGGGTTCTTCCACTCCAGAAATTGTTTTGAGCCACCATCATAAGTTGTTTAGAGGGGAATTAGGGAGAACTCAGAAGGCTCCCTACATTTATCTACCACCTTGCTTCTGTCCCCCCATATATTCTGTATATTTCCATATTTTAGTTTCAGATGAGCAGCAATATCCCTCAAAGTTGGAGATGCTCCAGAAAATCCCTTGGTTCCGAAGGAGACTACATGGGAGACAAGGACTGAATTATGATCAATGAATCAAAAATTGAGAACTTGAGATGATTTTAGGGATTATCTGGTTCACCTTTCTGACTTTACAAGTGAGATCACAGAAGCTTCAAAAGGCCAATGACTCTCCTAATATCATATAACTTGTAGGCAGAAGAACTAGAAATTAAAACCCAGTCCCCTGATTCTAAATCCAGTGCTCTTTACCTCAGTATTTTTGTTTGAGTACTGCTTAGTTCTTTTTTTTTTAATTAAACAAATGATTTATTAACTTCTGGTTTACATCATTCATTTCCACCAGATTATGAGTTACATTTTTCCTGCTTAGTTCTAACATTGTTTTCTCTGCAAAGAAAAATATCCTTTCACCATTATTCACAAAAGAAATATGACTGGGGGTAGCTAGGTTGCACAGTGAATAGAGCATGGGCCCTGGAGTCAGGAGGATCTGCATTCAAATTTGGCTTCACACACAGCACTTGTTAGCCCTGTGATCTTGGGAAAGTCACTTAACCCCAATTTCCCTGCCTTCCCCTGTGGAGAAAATAGAGCTGGCAGAGAATTTCTATGTCAGGTAAGTAAAGAGATAGTAAGGGACCACTTAAGTGCATTCATAAATGAGAGAGAGAGAGAGAGAGAGAGAGAGAGAGAGAGAGAGAGAGAGAGAGAGAGAGAGGAGGAAGAAGAAGAAGAAGAAGAAGAAGAAGAAGAAGAGAAGAAGAAGAAGAAGAAGAAGAAGAAGAAGAAGAAGAAGAAGAAGAAGAAGAAGAAGGAGGAGGAGGAGGAGGAGGAGGAGGAGGAGGAGGAGGAGGAGGAGGAGGAGGAAGAGGAGAAGGAGGAGACTTTAGAAAACTACTTATGGTGGCTAATCTTCAATTGTTTGTTTGTTTTACTGTGAATGTTGATTCTAAGAGTTTTCTTTTTCTTTTTTTAATTCTCAGTGAAGGATGATGGTAGTAGGACATGTTTAATATATGAAGAAGAGTTGCTGATGTTTATTTCTTTAGTAGTTCCTGTCCTTTATATGACCCAGTGTGTGTGTGTGTGTATTTGTGTATGTGTTTTGTGTGTATGCATGATAATGACAAAAGAATTGAATTTGAAGTAAGAAAACAGTGTTCAAATCCTGGTTCTTTTACTTCCTGCATCATCTTGAATAGATCACTGTACCTCCCTATCTTACTGTCCTCATCCATAAAATGTAGAGGTTGAACTAGATATATGATATATGATCCTATTACTTCTAGTATTTTAAACTGTAATTATTAATAAGTATTCCTCATCAAAAATAAATTAATGTTTTTATTTACATCAATATATGCACTTCTGGGTAGGTAATTCATATAGACCAGCATCTAATTCATTAAGTTTTATTAAATTGTTCCCCACTCTGTCAACCATATTTAACATCCATTGTATACACAATTTTTGTCTCTCTTTTAGACTCTCACATGGTAAATAACCTTTGAGCTAAGATTTCGTATATAAAATGCATCCAAAGGCTTTTCTACAGTAGAAGTTTATAGGTAAAAACTATTTTTCCTCTGAAAGATGCCCCTCAATTTATGCTCCTAAATATGATTACCTATATGCATTTTCTGACACTTAGTAAGTTCTGAGCTCCAAGTGAAGCCTTTCTTAACTCTGTTTCACTTATAAAGTTCCCGAAGTATGTTTAGTCTCTGGTTGCTGCTAAGATTTTAAACTCTGTTCAAAAATTTCCAACTCACTTTATTTCTAGAGCTGTTATCCATTATAAGTTCTTTAGATTTAGGTAAAGTATGAAATACAATTCAAGATTTTCTCCCGGTATATTATCTCTTAAGTTTTATTTTATTTGTTTTCCTTTTTAGTATCTTCATTCCTCTTTCCATTTCTGTACATTATTAACAGAGGAAGGAGAGTATCAATAATACCTACTGTCTAGAAAGCATGAGACATCCCAAGTATCTTATTATTTCCTTGAACTTTAAATATTTAATATCTTTGTCCCATTTGGTGTCACATTTTTCAACTAAATGGGCTTTTATATTCAGCATCAATCATATTCCTGTGCTATTGAACTTAACAGCTATGTCTGTTCCAGCACACATTTCCACTCCTTTGTGTAAAGGGAAGGGTATTTTGAATTTAAAATGAAAAACAACTATACAGGTCTACATAACAATTGATTATTGAACTTAAGAGTGGAGATTAATTAACCAGAATCATTCTTCCCTGGAGGTTTTAGAAGATGTGAAAGATCTCTGTCTAAAATTTTGTAAAGATAAACTATTAAGCATTTCCTGTACAGTTTGGGTATGAAAGGTGGGAGTATAAAATTTTGGTTTGTAGCTTAAACATCCCTTGCCATACTTCTCATAATGAAGGAAAGCTATCAATCTATCTTGTTGGCACTGAAATACTTAATAATTTGAAAAACAAAATGGAGTCCATTTGAAATAAGCCAAATTTCTTACCTTTTAATTATAGTATCCAATAAACATTTTAACCACTCAGAATATGTTGATAAATGAAAGCCCAGGTCACATAGTAGAAATATGGCATCAAAAACTTGCATGAAATGATTGGGGGCGGCTTGGTGGTGCAGTGAGAAGAGTGTCGGCCCTGGAGTCAGAAGGACCTGAGCTCGCATCCGACCTCAGACACTTAACACACACAAACAAAAACTTAGCCGTGTGACCTTGGGCAAGTTATTTCCCTCCAAAAAGAAAAAAAAAGACCATGAAATGAGCCAAAATTCAAACTTTAATTTTACTGAATTAATAAATTGAACACCTATCTTTCAGGGTGCTATAGACTATTGCTCTCTGTTCCTAAGGATGAGGAAAGCTGGAGTGATCTGTTGTATGGAAGTTTCTGTTTATTGAAAACCTCCAGAATTTCTGAGCTAGAAACACTCTGAGTAGGATACCTAGAGGTGCTGGTAATAGTGCTATGTGTATATAGTTCTCTGACATGGAATAATCGATGGAGGAGTTTGCCTGAAACCTTTCATCTCTCTGAATTCAGACAGAGCTTAGGAGGTGGAAACCAGTGGCAGGAGGCCAAGAAATCAAAGTTAGGCCCAAACAAGAGTTTGAAATGGAGTGGAACCTAACCTTGGAACAAAGTGTCAAATGAGAAACTGAGGTTAGAGGTATTTGTAAAGTGCAGAAGATGCTGAAACTATAAAAAACATTATGGTTCCAGAGATGATGATGCAGAGGTAAATGAAATGCAGAAGAAAAGAGTAATTTCTCAAGCATAAGCAAAGAATAAGGAGAAAACTGATTTAGCAATGAGGGCTACTTGAATGCCTGGAATAAATGAAGCTAGAGATGTAATTATAATAAGAATTCTGAGGAAAAAATAGAAGAGAAATTAATATCTTGTACTATAAGGTGGAAATCGTTACACAACCTGCAGACTCTCTGAAAATTATAATGGAGCAAACAGAACTCAGGGATCCCAGGAGACAATAAAATAATATTAGAATAAAATGAAAATATTAGGGGAAAGGAACAAATTTATGACATCTGCTATTAAAAAAATTATCTAAACAGCATGTCCAGGAGAAGTCATTTGTGTATTATTTGATTCCCTGGAAATAAAAAAAGACAGACATTCTATATTTCAAGAAATGATAAAAATTGACCAGATCTATTATATCCAGAGAGCAAAGAAGACAGTAAGAGGGAGGGAGAGAAGGAGGGAAAGAAGGAGAGGAAGGAGAGAGAGAGAGACAGAGAGAGAGAGAGAGAGAGAGAGAGAGAGAGAGAGAGAGAGAGAGAGAGAGAGAGAGAGAGGGAAGGAGAGGGAGAGGGTGGGAAGAAGTAGCAAGGGCAAAATAAAGACCTTCTGAGTCAAATAAAACAATTACAATAAGCAGAAAGATTTTGAATATTAATGAAGTACCAGTTAGGAACCTATAAGACCATAACTACCCTATAGAAAGGAAAATCTTATAATACCACATTTTAAATGGCTAAGTATAAAGGCTTGAAACCAATAAGTTACCCTTCGAGGCTCAAAATAATCATATAGAGGAAAAAGGAACTTTAATATGACAGAAGACTTCCAAGTTTTCTTAATGAAAGGCACTTATACTGGGGAAAAACTTTGAAATGCAAACAGTGAAGAAAGTCATAGAATGAAATATAATGGAATAGTTGAAAGAGGCCATATTCAGAAGTGCTTATATTTTAATTGCAGAGAGTGAAAACAAGAGTCCTTTCCTAATTAGTTTCTTCAAAGTTCACCACATATGTTAAATTAAAGAAACAGTAGGAAGATTATTTTCTTCAGTTTCCATTGTCTTGTGAAAAGAACAAAAATATATTGGTGAAGGAATGAATGAGGGAAGAAAGTAAGAAGTATGTGGAAAATATTGCTTCTCACTTTGGGGATACACAAGAAAAACAGCTTATAAGGTGTAGAATATTTTTATAGAAATATATTAAACTCAATGGGGGAATAGGCATGAACAAGAAGGGAAGACAGAAAGGCTTTAAAAGAAATGGTTGATACTACTAGGGTCTGTATTCCAAAGGGATAAAAAACAAAAGAAAAGATTCTATGTGTACAAAAGTTATTTATAGCAGCTTTTATAACTAATGCCAAAGATTTGGAAATGGATGGGATATTCATCAACTGGCTACTGCCTGAACAAGTTGTTTATATGATTGTGATGGAATACTATCATGGTTTAAGAAATAATGGACAGTATTCTCTAAGAAAAATGTATAGAGACTTACATGAATTGATGCAAACTGAAATGAGCAGTACCAAGAGAACATTGTGAACAGTAACAGCAATATTTTATGATGACATACTATGAATAGGTTAGTTATTTTTAGCAATACAAAGATCAAAGACATTTCTATAACACCTATGATAAAAGATGTGTAAATCTCTAGGAAAAGAACTTGTGGAACCTCAAAGCCCAAAGATAATTGTTCTTTACTTTCTCTAATTTTTTTGTGTGATTTTATTTTGTCTGTGTCTTCTTTCACAGAATGACTTACACAGAAATGTATTTTGCATGACTACACATATAGTGTGGTACTACACTATGTCAATTTGCTTACCTTCTCAATGGGGAAAGGGGAGGGAGGGAGAGAATTTGGAATTCAAAACTGGGGGGGGTGTTGTTAAAATTATTTTTAAATGTAATCAGGAAAATAAAATATTAAATAATATTATTTTTTAAATGGAAATTGTAGAATGATAGAAGGAATAGACCAAATCCCCCCTACCCAACCTCCCAGAATAGCAGTCCCACAAGATATCGCTTCCTCCAATCTGCTCTCTCCCATATCTTCTCCCATAACCCCTTCGACTTTTCCATTAGAGGAAGGAGAATCTTTGTGTCCCAATGCCTGCACATCTTATCTCCCAATGATAAGCAAAAGAGTATTAATAATAGTATTTATATATATTTGAAACATTTAATGTTAAGACCTCGAATTTCAGATCCATTTCCTTCCTCCCTTGTCACCCATTCCCTCTGGGGAGATAAGTAATTCAGGATATGTTGTACATGTCTAGCTATGCAAAACATATCATAGTAGCTATATGGTACAGGGCTGCTTATAATTCCCTCCCACTCATCCCACCCCCCACCTGGTCCATTCCCTACATGATCCTGTCCCTCTTCTATAGTGGGTACTTCCAACCTCCCCTCCCCCCAAGGATACCCTCCCATCCATCATCCCTCCTCTCATCCCCCTTCCCCCTATTCTGCTGCAGATTAAGATATCCCATTTAGTATGTATGTCATTCTCTCCCTGAACCAAATTAAATGAGAATGTGGTTTTGCCTTTTTTGCCTTCCTGTTCTCCCCCTCCTTTGCAACCACTTCCCCTTGCTTCTTCTACATGAGATAGTTTACCCTACCCTGTCTCTCCCCATCTCCTCTTGCCACTTTCCTCTCTCACCTCATAATTTCATCCACTGAGTATTCTCCCTTCCCAACAAATTCAACCTATACCCTCTATCCATATATATCTGTAACCATATACACACACATTCACATATGTATTCATATAACCACACACCCTTCTTCCATTATTTTCTTTTTTTAAATTTTTTTTATTTTTTATTTTTTGTTTAGAAGGTGAATTTTTTTTATATTTGAAACATTTAATGTTATGACCTCAAATTTCAGATCCATTTCCTTGCTCCCTTGTCACCCATTCCCTCTTGGGAGATAAGTAATTCAGTATATGTTGTACATGTCTAGCTATGCAAAACATTATCATAGTAGATATATTGTACAAGGCTGCTTATAATTCCCTCCCACTCATCCCAACCCCCACCTGGTCCATTCCCTACATGATCCTGTCCCTCTTCTATAGTGGGTACTTCCAACCTCCCCTCACCCCAAGGATGCCCTCCCATCCATCATCCCTCCTCCCATCCCCCTTCCCCCTATCCTGCTGCAGGTTGAGATATCCCATTTACTATGTATGTCATTTTCTCCCTGAAGCAAATTCAGTTTGAATGTGGTTTTGCCTTTTTAGCCTTCCTTATTCTCCCCCTCTTTTGCAACCACTTCTCCTTGCTTCTTCTACATGGGATAGTTTACACTACCCTGTCTCTCCCCATTTCCTCTTGCCACTTTCCTCTCTCACCTCATAATTTCATCCCTTGAGCATTCTCCCTTCCCAACAAATTCAACCTATGCCCTCTATCCATATATAACTGTAACCATATACACACACATTCACATATGTATTCATATGACCACACCCCCTTCTTCCATTATTTTCATAGTGAGAAAGATATCATCAGTCACAGATATTGCTTTTCCATATAGGAATGTAAATAGTTCAACTTTGATAAGTTCCTTTTGATTTCTTTCCCTGATTACCTTCTCAGGCATCTCTTCCTTCTTGTGTCTGGGTGTCAAATTTTCTATTCAATTCTTGTTTTTTCCTCAAGAATGCTTGAAAGTCCTCTATTCCACTGAATGACCATATTTTCCCCTGAAACAAAATACTCAGTTTTGCTGGGTAGGTGACCCTTGAGTTCATTCCCAGTTCTTTTGCCCTCTGGAATATCATATTCCATGCCCTTCCATCCCTCAGTGTAGAAGCTGCCAGGTCCTGGGCTATTCTGATTGTGTTTCCACAATATTGAAATTGTTTCTTCCTGGCTGCTCATAGTATTTTCTCCTTGATCTGGGGATTCTGGAACCTGGCTGTAATATTCCTGGGAGTTTTCTTTTTAGGATCTTTTTCAGGAGGTGATCTGTGTATTCTTTCAACCTCTATTTTGCCCTCTGGATCTAAAACATCAGGGCAATTTTCCTTGAGAATTTCTTGAAGGGTGATTTCTAGGTTCTTTCCTTGATCATGGCTTTCAGGTAGTCCAATAATTTTTAAATTGTCTCTCCTGGATCTATTTTCCAGGTCAGTGGTTTTCCCCTTGAGATATTTCACATTGCCTTCTAATCTTTTCGTTTGTTTGGATCTGCTTAACAGCATCTTGATTTCTCATAAAGTCATTAGCTTCCATTTGCTCCAGTCTAACTCTGAAGGAATGAATCTCCTCAGTGAACTTTTGAGATTCTTTTTCCATCTGGCAAATTCGACTTCTTAAGGCATTCTTCTCCTCATTGCCCTTTTGGGCCTCCTTTGCCATTTGAGTTAGTCTATTTTTTAAGGTGTTGTTTTCCTCAGTCAGGCTGTTGACCTTCATTTCATACTTTTCCTGCATTCTTCTCATTTCTCTTTCCAATTTTTCCTCCACTTCTCTTATTTGATTTTTAAAGTCCTTCTTAAGGTCCTCTGTGGCCTGCAACCCGCTCATGTTTTCCCCTGGGGCTTTTGGAGCAGGACTTTTGCCTCACTGCATTATTTATAATGGAGGAGAGCGAGAGATCTTTCTAATAAATCAGATGTGTTAATAAGGATCTTCATTATTTATATTATCATTTGTTGCAGTTCTAGAAACATGAGAATATAAAAGCAAGACATTTAAAATTTCAGTGAAAAGGAAATAAAATTATTCATTTTAAAGATCATATGGTGGTCTATTTAGAGAAGTATATAAATTCAAATAAACATTATGGAAAAATTTGGTAACTCCTGTGAAATAGTAGGGCATAACCTAAAGTGACAAAATAATAAGCTTTTCTGTAAATTAACCTAAAAGAAGGTAACATAAATGTAAATTCCATTCATAATCACCATGTCTAACTTCTCATGATCCCAGGAACTATAGCATGCCACTACTGTCCATAGGATTTGTTTGGCAAGGATCCTGGAATGGTTTGCCATTTCCTTCTCCGTAGGCATATATAAGTTAAGTGACATACCAAGGGTCACACAGTTTATAAGTGTCTGAAGTTGGATTTGAACTCAGGTCTTCCTGACATCAGTTCCACATTCTATCTCCTGAAGTGTATAATTTCTAGAGAGTGTATAAAATACATGGGAATATACTTACGCAAGACAAAAATATAATTATATCAATTAAACTACAAAACATTCTACAGAAATAAAAAGACAAGTAATTAAAATAGAATTAATTGTTCTTGGGTTGAGCTCTGGTCATATAGAAAAAATGGCAATACTTCCCAGATTGATTTGTGGATTCAATCATATATATTGATTATAAAATATAAAATTATAAAATAATAAAATGTCATCGAATAAAACTAGATAAAATTATTTAAAAATTTATATGTAAAGTAAGTGTTGACCATCTCAAAGAAATAATGAACAAAAAGTATGAAGACCTACTAGTACCAGATCTCAAATCTTCCTATACATCAGTCATAATTAAATAAACAAGTTATTTGTTAAATTCACACACATGGACACACTCATATCAAAACTTATAAGTAAAACAAAGTATATAGATTATACATTTTACCTATATAATCATATTTAGTTCCTATTATATTTTAAGTGCTTTAGAGGGGGTAAAAAGCAAAGTTTTATATGAAGGCTAGGGGAGTAAAATCATTAGCCGTATTAAAATTAGGAATGAACTGTGGGAAGTGAGTTGAGGCTTCCTAGATGTTTTGGAATTTGAGTTGTTCAATATAGGATCTCTTTCTCATCTTAATTAGTGCAACATATTATAACTAGGCTTCAATCCCTCCAAAGAATATGGCCTCAGCAAACCATACTGAGTTTCTTCAGTTCTACATCCAATGGATAATTTGAAATATCTCATTTATTGGAATATTATTCACATTATTATAGGATCACAGAATTTAGAACTTGAAGGGATCTTGGGATTTATTCATTCCAACCTTCTTAATTTACACTTAAGGGAATTAAGCAACTTTGGTCCATTTTTTTTTTGGAAGAAGAAGTCTCCTTCAGACCATCAAATTTATGGAATGCACATGAGTAAAGAAAATTGCTTCTGATATTTTTTAATCTTTGTATGATTTGAAATTTTACGAACTAAAATTTAAAATATGTTTGGTGGGAGCTAGGTGTCACAGTGAGTGGAGCACTGGCTCTGGATTCAGAAGGACCTGAGTTCAAATCCGGCCTCAGACACAACACAAAACCTAGCTGTGTGACCTTGGGCAAGTCACTTAATCCCAATTGCCCTCTAAAAAGAAAAATAAAGGTATTTTAATTTTTTTCCTTTTATAGGTTCACCCCATGCCTAAAATGGTTTCTTTCTCACTTCCATTTCAAATCCCCACCTTATTTCCAAGATAATACTAAAGAGCTAAATTACTATGCTTTCTCTCACCTGCTAGTGCTTCCACATGCCTCTTATATTTGCCTTTGTGTGGACAAATTGTTTCCTTTGATAGAATGTGAGATCTTTGGGACAAAGAATTCTTGCGTTTTTTGTCTTTGTATTCTCAGAAGCTACGCCAGCACTTAAAACATAGTAGAAGCTTACTATGTTTATTGAATGATTCAGGTAGGATGGATATACACAGAAAGAATAAGCAATATACCTTGAATGATAGGTAGAAAGTTTAAATTTAAGCTAGCAGAAAAAAGGCAGCAGATGTGTGTGGTAGTTGTTTAAAATGAATTAAATCAAACACCAAAGATATATCATGTATAGGAAGGTTATTAAATTTAAAACCTGGAGAACTAGGAGTTTGTGTTTATCATATTGTTTGCTACATAAAGAATAAAGCCAGAACTTTTTTTAATTGGAAAATTTCAAACTTATTAACTTTAAGATTTTCATAAATAATTTGCATGTTTGTTTTTTAAACTTCTCCATAGAAAATGTACACATGCTTCCTTTCATTTTAAAATGTGTAATTCTATTGGCTCTTTTTCCCAAGTTACATATATTTCTTCTATCATTTGGTTGTTCAATACAAACAAAAGTCCATTATTCTTTGTCTGAAAACATGTACAGAGAAAGAATAACAATAAAATAAAAAAGTTTTCTTTTAAGCAGTTTTCTTTAAAAAGCTCTCAAGGGAGAAGTCATTCTGTATTCCCTTTGTAACTTTAAAAAAAATTCTACTTAAATTTTTTCTAGTGACTTTTTAAGATAGTAAATTGCAAATACTTTAAAAATTTAAATAACTACTCAAAATTGGAAAATGTTATAAATGTTATATTTCAACTTTCCATATACTCACAAAAATCCTTAACATTGGTTTATTAATTAAGGATAGAAAATAGACCAGTTGACAATCAAGAAAACAAAGAGTCCATAACAAAAGATTTGAGTAAATTTGCATCATAGGCCATCAAAACATGTTAAGATAGATACAATTGGGGTTGGAGCCAAGATGGAGGCAAAGAAGCAGGAAAACTCTATGAACTCCTCACATAACCACCTCAAATGCCTGTAAAATATGACTCTGAAGAAACTTTAGACACACAGTACCCACAAAGTGATAGAGAGAAACAAATATCCCTCTGAATGCAGCCTGGCAGGCAGACAGGGAGGGTTCATCCCAGCATGGTGGGAGCTGAGCCAAGCCCTGCTGTGCCCACAGTTTTAAACTCATGGCAGCCCCTAACAGCTGTGGCTCAAGAGGACTTTGGGAGAGCAGATCACCAGCAGCTGTAGTGGTTTCCAGAAGTAAAAACACATAAATGGCAAAGACAAAGTAAAAGGTCAGTGTCAAACTCTGTTGGAACTGGAGGGTAATGGAGTGAATCTGGCCCCTGAGACTGGGGCGAGAAGTGGTGGAGGCACATTAACCACATGGCTGCTTCAGAGCTCCTGGCATGCAGATTGTAGGGGGAATCAAGCAACCATTCAGAGGATAATAGCTCTTGCTTTAACCTGCTTGGAAGTGGATCACTGTCTTTTGTGGAGGTCCTGGGATGTGTGACCAGGTGCCAGAGCTTGTGGGGACTACAGAGAGGGCACCCAACTAAAAGATCCAACAGCTGCAAAAACCCCAGCAATTTGGGACAAAGCTCTCCTTTCTGGAAGCAGAGTTCTACTGTGGCAAAAAGCTCAGAAGTCAAGTAATTGGGCAACATTAGCAAGCAAAGCAAGCACAGCAAAATCAAATCTTAGATTCCCTTTTTGGGGACAGAGAGGATCAAAGCATGGAAATGAAGGAAGACAACAAAGTCAGAACTCCTGCATCAAAAGCTTCCAAGAAAAAATTGCCTAGTTACAGGCTATGGAAGAGGTCAAAAAGTATTTTGAAAATCAAATAAGTGAAGTAGAGGAAAAATTGGAAAGAGAAATGAGAATGACATAAGAAAATCATGAAAAGAGAGTCAACAACCTGACTGAAGAAAATAACACTTTAAAAATACACTAACTAAAATGGCAAAAAAAGCCAATTTGGAACAGAATGCCTTATAAAGCCAAATTTGCCAGATGGACAAAGAATCCAAAAGCTCGCTGAAGAGAATAATTCCTTCAACATTAGACTGGAGCACATGGAAGCTAATGACTTTATGAGGAATCAAGATACTATTAAACAGATCCAAACAAATGAAAAAATTGAAGGCAATGTAAAATATCTCATTGGAAAAACCACTGACCTGGAAAATAGATCCAGGAGAGATAATTTAAAAAATATATTGGACTACCTGAAAGCTATTATCAAAAAAAAAAAAAAAAAACAACCTAGAAATCATTCAAGAAATTCTCAAGGAAAATTTACCTGATATTTTAGAACCAGAGGTCAAAATAGAAATTGAAAGATTTCACCAATCACCACTTGAGAAAGATACCTTAAAGAAAACTCCTAGGAATATTATAGCCAGGTTCTGGAGTCCACAGATCAAGGACAAAATATTACAAGCAGCCAAGAAGAAACAATTTAAATGTTGTGGAAACACAATCAGGATAACATAAGATCCAGCACCTTCTACATTAAGGGCTTAAAGGATTTGAAATATGAAGGGCTGGAATATCATAATATTCCAGAGGTCAAAAGACCTAGGATTAAAACAAAGAATCACCTACCCAGCAAAACTGAGTATAATGTTTCAGGGGAAAATATGGTCATTCAATGAAATAGAGAACTTTCAACTATTCTTGATGAAAAAAACAGAGTTGAATAGAAAATTTGACATTCAAATACAAGAAGCAAGAGAAGCATGAGAAGATAAATAGGGAAAAGAAATCATTAGGAACTCACCAAAATTGAATTATTTACATTCCTATATGGAAAACGATAATTGTAACTTATGAAACTTTTCTCAGTATGAGGATAGCTGAAGGGAAAATAAATGTATATGTGTGTGTGTGTGTGTGTGTGTATATATATGTATATATATGTATGTATGTATGTATATATATATGTATGTATGTGTGTGTATCTAGGAAGGTATATGTGTATATGAATACAGATGTGAGTGTGTGTATATATGTGTACAAGTATACATAGAGGGCACAGGATCAACTGAATAGGAAGGATGATATTTAAAAGGTGAAATTGAGAGGTAAGGGAGGAATATAATGAGAGGAGATAGGAAGAGACAGAATAGGGTAAATTATCTCATATAAAAGAGGCAAGGGAGAACTGTTACAATGGAGGGGAAGAACAGGAAGGCAAAAGGAAATGGGTCATTACTCTGTCTCATTGAGTAATGAATTTGGCTTAAGGAGGGAAAACATGCACACTAAATTGGGTATCTTACCCCACAGGAAAGTAGGGGGGAAGGGGATAAAAGGGGGCATGATAGAAGGGAGGGTAGATTGGGGGGAGGTTAGTTAGAAGCACACACTTTTGAAAAGGGGCAGGGTCAAAGCAGAAAATAGAACAACTGGGGGGCAGGATAGGATGGAGGGAAATATAGTCAGTCTTTCACAATATATCCACTATGGAAATGTTTAGTGTATCTACATGAATTCAACCTATATTGAATTATTTATCTTCCCAGTAAGGGTAGGTGAAGAGGGAAGAAGGGAAAGAATCTGGAATTCATCGTTTTAAAATCAAATATATTATTAAATGATCATCATCATCATCATCACCATCATCATCATCATCATTATCATCATCATCATTATTATTATTATTATTAGTTTACATGGAACTGGGAAATAAGATATACAGGCATTATATGGAGATCCATCTTGCCCTACCAGAAAGTTGGATGTGGGATTGGGGAGGATATAGGAAAGAGCAGATTGAGGGAGGCAATATTCAGTGGGATCACTGTTTTGGGGTGGTGGGTAGGGAAAAGATGGGAAATTTGTAACTCAAAATTTTGTGGAAATGAATGCTGTAAACTAAAAGTAAACATGAAATTAAATAGAAAAATAAAACAAAAAAAAGATAGATATAATCTCTTTATTCATTAATTCTACTGAATATCTTCCTCCTAGTATGCTTCTCAATAGATAATGCTATGTTTTGCTAACAGTCTGGTTTCCACACATTCTATAGGAACAATGGATGTTGCAAAGACAGATGTTACACAGGATGTGCAGGGAAATGTAAATTGAGATGAGCATAAGAAGGGCAGAGTGATCCTATCCAATCATATAGCTGGGCTTAGGCTAAACTGATTCAAACCGACCAGTGTCAAGGGATGGTCACCAACTTTTTATTAACTTGAATGCTTAACTAGCACCATAGATATTGACAGCCACCTGGCATAGAATTAGAGCCTAATTATCTGATCATGCAAACCATGTTAGCCATATTTGGGAGGAAGGAACATGTGAATGAGTAATATGGAGTGGACAGGTCAGAGTGTAACTCAGGAGACTTGGAACTAGTCCCAGTTTTGAAGAGAGAGACCAGGCAGATCTAGCAGCATAAAAAGATTCACATTTGTCTGATTCTCTGTAGTCTTTTGGAGAGGTTACCCATCTATTCAGGAAAGAATAAATGTAAAATAAATGTAATGAAAACCATCCTGGTTTTCCAACCAATATTGCTTATTCCTAGATTAAGTATATTTCTCACATATATATTCCAGATGTTTTTTCCTTATCTTAGAATTCCACAATGATCTTTTCAATGACTGAAAATATTCTTCACTGGAATTAAATTCATATCTTAGAATGTAAACCAATTAGGGATAATATGAAGTAATTTACTTAGACTATGCCAATAGCAGGGAAATTATTGAAAAAATACTTTAAGTGAAAAAAATTAATTTTCCACAAACTAGTTATTTATGTGGTATATATAATTACACATATGATGTCAGAAACATAAATAGTAAGAATTATATTATTCTTAATATAGCATGAAATTATGAATAGAAAGCTAGCTCCTTCTGAAACCAGGAAACTGGGAAAACTTGGGTTCAAATTCTACCTGTGACAAATACTGAATGTGTGATCCTGGGTAACTAGCTTAAACTTTCTTTCTTTTTAGGTAGCTCTCTAAACAAGAGTTCTTAAAACCCTGGGAACATGACCTTTTAAAAAAATATATTTTGATAAACTATTTCAATGTAATTGATTTCCTTTGTGATCTCATATTTTTATTAACTTCTGTTTTACATCATTCATTTCCGCCAGATTTTGAGTTACAATCATTTTCCCCCCATTATTCCCCTACCCAACCTCCCAGAACAGTAATCCCACAAGATATCGCTTCCTCCAATCTCCTCTCTCTCATACCTTCTCCCATACCCCCATCAACTTTTCCATTAGAGGAAGGTGAGTCTTTGCATCCCAATGCCTGAACATCTTATCTCCCTATTACAAGCAAAAGAGTATTAATAATAGTATTTATAAATATTTGAAACATTTAATGTTATGACCTCAAATTTCAGATCCATTTCCTTCCTCCCTTGTCACCCATTCCCTCTTGGGAGATAAGTAATTCAGTATATGTTGTACATGTCTAGCTATGCAAAACATTATCATAGTAGATATATTGTGCAAGGCTGCTTATAATGCCCTCCCACTCATCCCACCCTCCACTATAATGGACCACCTGGTCCATTCCCTACCTGATCCTGTCCCTCTTTTATAGTGGGTACTTCCAACCTCCCCTCACCCCAAGGATGCCCTCCCATCCATCATCCCTCCTCCCATCCCCCTTCCCCCTATCCTGCTGCAGGTTGAGATATCCCATTTAGTATGTATGTCATTTTCTCCCTGAACCAAATTCAATGTGAATGTGGTTTTGCCTTTTTAGCCTTCCTTATTCTCTCCCTCTTTTGCAACCACTTCCCCTTGCTTCTTCTGCATGGGATAGTTTACACTACCCTGTCTCTCCCCATCTCCTCTTGCCACTTTCCTCTCTCACCTCATAATTTCATCCCTTGAGTATTCTCCCTTCCCAACAAATTCAACTTATGCCCTCTATCCATATATAACTGTAACCATATACACACACATTCACATATGTATTCATATGACCACACCCCCTTCTTCCATTATTTTCATAGTGAGAAAGATATCATCAGTCACAGTTATTGCTTTTCCATATAGGAATGTAAATAGTTCAACTTTGATAAGTTCCTTTTGATTTCTTTTCCCTGATTACCTTCTCAGGCATCTCTTCCTTCTTGTGTCTGGATGTCAAATTTTCTATTCAATTCTGGTTTTTTCCTCAAGAATGCTTGAAAGTCCTCTATTCCACTGAATGACCATATTTTCCCCTGAAACAAAATACTCAGTTTTGCTGGGTATGTGACCCGTGGGTTCATTCCCAATTCTTTTGCCCTCTGGAATATCATATTCCATGCCCTTCAATCCCTCAGTGTAGAAGCTGCCAGGTCCTGGGCTATTCTGATTGTGTTTCCACAATATTGAAATTGTTTCTTCCTGGCTGCTTGTAGTATTTTCTCCTTGATCTGGGGATTCTGGAACCTGGCTATAATATTCCTGGGAGTTTTCTTTTTGGGATCTTTTTCAGGAGGTGATCGGTGGATTCTTTCAACCTCTATTTTGCCCTCTGGATCTAAAACATCAGGGCAATTTTCCTTGAGAATTTCTTGAAGGGTGATTTCTAGGTTCTTTCTTTGATCATGGCTTTCAGGTAGTCCAATAATTTTTAAATTGTCTCTCCTGGATCTATTTTCCAGGTCAGTGGTTTTTCCCATGAGATATTTCACATTGCCTTCTAATCTTTCATTTCTTTGGATCTGCTTAACAGCATCTTGATTTCTCATAAAGTCACTAGCTTCCATTTGCTCCAGTCTAACTCTGAAGGAATGAATCTCCTCAGTGAACTTTTGAGATTCTTTTTCCATCTGGCAAATTCGACTTTTTAAGGCATTCTTCTCCTCATTGCCCTTTTGGGCCTCCTTTGCCATTTGAGTTAGTCTATTTTTTAGGTGTTGTTTTCCTCAGTCAGGCTGTTGACCCTCATTTCATACTTTTCCTGCATCCTTATCATTTCTCTTTCTAATTTTTCCTCCACTTCTCTTATTTGATTTTTAAAGTCCTCCTTAAGGTCCTCTATGGCCTGCAACCCACTCATGTTTTCCCCTGGGGCTTTTGGAGCAGGACTTCTGACCTCACAGTCCTTTTTCCCGCTCTATGCCCCCAAAATAGGAGTCTAGGGTTGCATTTTTCTGTTTCCTTTGCCTTGGCATGTTGCCACTTAATTGCTTGACTTTTGGGCTTGTTGCCACACTATGGCTTTAAGGCCAGATAGAGGAATTTTCATCCCAAACGTGTGGGGGGCAACTTCCGTTTCTGGCAAGCTGTAAACCCACCCAGGACTTCCACCCTAGATCACAATCCAGATCCAGGGAGGTTAAAGCAAGGGTGATTACCCCCCCAAGACTGATTGCTGGATCTCCCTACAAATTTGCAGGCTGGGAGCGGGAGCTGCCTCTGAAAACTACAAAATGGGGTTTGTCCTCAGCGGCTTCTAGCCCCCAGGGGAGGGAGCCGACGCATTCCCTAATACCAGTCCCAAAGTCCATAGGACACTAACCTCTTACTTTGTCCCAGGCAAATCTATGTTGATAATTCTGAAGTCGCCACAGCTCCTGGTGTTCTGGGGTTCCTCCAGCCGGCTGCTGGCCGTGCCGCCCTGGGGCTAAAACCTAGGCTCATGCAGGCCTGGGCTCGGCTTGGCTCGGCTCGGCTCGGCTCGGCTCCTGCGCTCTGCGCTCTGCGCGCTGCCAGGTCCCAGACCACTGCGCTGGTCCTTCCTGCAGGGCTGCTGGGCTGTCCTCAGCGGGAGTTTAGCTTCTCTGTGTCATTCTGTGGGTGCTGGGGCTCCAGAAGTTGTTCAGAGTCCCCTTTTACATCCTTTGGAGGGAATGTGGGGGCAGAGTGGATTGGATGAG
Organism: Gymnobelideus leadbeateri; assembly: GCA_011680675.1. NCBI lineage: Eukaryota > Metazoa > Chordata > Mammalia > Diprotodontia > Petauridae > Gymnobelideus > Gymnobelideus leadbeateri. The sequence continues at coordinate 241,303 of WOXC01010157.1, forward strand.
CTGTTTCTACTCCGCCATCTTGGCTCCGCCCCCGTGATCTCATATTTTTAATGTACGTATTAAAAGAACACAAAGCATTATTTTAAGAGAAGGTCCATAAATTTCATCAGACTAACAAAAGAATCTATAAATTATAAAGGTTAAAGAGCCTGTGGACTAATACTTGTTAATCTGAAAAGTTTGGTTAAAGGCAACAGTCTAGGTGATATATATTTTTGCATTTATTCCCTTAATGCTAATTGATACATGTACATGGAGACGGAGCCGAAGTTCTGACTGTCTGATACAAGATTTAACACAGATTTTATATGTTTTTGCACAATCCCAGGATGTTTATATCCCTCAGATTTATGACCTCCACATGAATACAGGACAAATGAGAAGATAGTGGAGATCTACTTTATCAGGATATCTCTGTCTACACTATCTGAATTGTATCCCCAAGAGAATTTTTGAATTTCCAAGCATCCTGTCACCAGATAGGATTGGGTATAGGTATATTCCATATATATATATATATATATATATATATATATATATATATATATATATATATATATACACACACACATTTTGTATATATATATATACACACATATATATTAATGTAATATATATAATGTATGTATGTATATATGTGTGTATGTATATATATGCACATGTGTGTATATATGTATATTGGGAATATATATGTATATATATACATATATATGTATATATACATATATGTGTGTATATATATACATATATGTGTGTGTGTGTATATATATATATAAGATACCTATTCCCAATCCTATCTGGTCTTTCAAATTGCAGACACAGGAAAGGGCATTTTAAAGCAAAGCAAAGCAGTCTGTCTGATTAATTTAGATTTTGGAAAAATTTGATATTTAATGATTATCAGACTTTAAGTTGCAGAGAAATTCTTGCTCATGTTGGTAGAGGAAGTTTCCTCATTTGGGAGTTCCAGAAAATAATGAAATGACAGGCCTACCCCCTATCCCTGATGTGAATAATTGTTATTATTCATGAACCCCTCTGCTGCTATGAGGGGATTCCTGCATTTTTTTCTTGCATAAATGTTTATTAACCATATCTCTACCAATCTGCTTTTCCTAGGAAGCAGTGTCAAAACTCTCAGCCTTTTCTTTGAAAATTTCATTTTTCCCCTCTTCCATCAAATTGGGACAAAAGTTATATAGTCCTGTGCTATTTCTCCCTTTCTCCAATATTTTTCATATAGCACCATAATGATTACATTCTCACGATCTTTAAATTCTTTCAACATCCTTGGAACTACTTTGATTAGGAAAATTACAAAATCTCCTCACTTTGGTTGTATTTTATTTCTTGTTAAATATTTGTGTTCCATACTTACAAATCTGAACATCATTTTCCTAAATTGTTCAAAAAGGAACAAAAGTGGAGTTGAATTATCCAGTTTTTTTTTCCATTCTCTGAGCAATATTCTTGACCATTGCTTATGCTTTCTCTCTTTTTTCTTGGCAGTTTAAATAGCTCTTTTTCATTAACTTCAATATTTTTTAAAAGTTTCTGCTTATTGGCAGCTAGTGCCTCAGTGTATAGAGTCCTGGATGGGGACTCAAGGAGCCATGAGTTCAAATCATCCTTCACAATCATATTTAGAATTGTTATCTCCTCTAATTCATTGAAACCCTCTCAGTCAGGGGCAGAGCCAAGATGGCGGAGTAGAAACATCACTTTAAGGTGTTCGGCCACACACCACTTTCAAACCATGTAAAAGGGGACTCTGAACAACTTCTGGAGCCCCAGCACTCACAGAACGACACAGAGAAGCTAACCTCCCACTGAGGACAGTCCAGCAGCCAAGCAGGGAGTGGTCAGCAAAGCACTCTGCCAGCCTACAGAACAGTGCATGGGGAGCCTAGCCCAGGTCCACATGAGCCATGGTTTTAGCCCCTGGGTGGCCAGGACAACAGCCAGCTGGAGGGACCCCAGAACACCAGCAGCTGTGGCGATTCCAGAATTATCAACACAGACATGCCTAGGACAAAGTGACAGGTTAGTGCCCTATGGACTTTGTATTTGGGGGACGCGTGGGCTTCTTCCCCTGGGGGCTAGAAACCACTGAGGAGACACTCGCCATTTTGCAGCTTCAGTGCCAGCATCAGCTCCTGGCCTGCGAAGTGTAGGGAGATCCAGCGATCAGTCTTGGAGGCTAATTGCTCTTGCTTTAACCTGCTTACATGTGGATTGCAATCTGGGGGGAGGTCTGCAGACCCCAATGTTAGGGATGGAAGCTCTCCTGTCTGGTGGCAGAGTCCTACTGTGGCCACAAGCCCAAAATTCAAGTAATTAAGTGGCAAACTGCCTAGGCAAAGGAAACAAAATAAGCAGAAAAAAATGCAATATTAGACTCCTATTTTGGGTGCAAAGAGGCAGGGAACAGGAGGAGGACTATGAGGTCAGAAATCCTACTCTGAAAGCTCCAAAGGAAAATATGAGCAGGTTACAGGCCATAGAGGACCTTAAGAAGCAGATAAGAGAAGTGGAGGAAAAATTGGGAAGAGAAATGAGAAGGATACAGGAAAAGTATGAAGTGGGAGTCGACAGCCTGACTGAGGAAAATAAAACCCTAAAAAACAGACTAAATCAAATGGCAAAGGGTTCCCAAAAGAGCAATGAGGAGAAGAATGCCTTAAAAAGTCAAATTTGCCAGATGGAAAAAGAATCCCAAAAGCTCACTCTGGAGATTCATTCCTTCAGAGTTAGACTGGAGCGAATGGAAGCTACTGACTTTATGAGAAATCAAGATGCTGTTAAACAGATCCAAAGAAATGAAAGAATAGAAGGCAATGTGAGATATCTCATGGGAAAAACCACTGACCTGGAAAATAGATCCAGTAGAGAAAATTTAAAAATTATTGGACTAACCGAAAGCCATGATCAAAGAAAGAAGCTAGAGATCACCCTTCAAGAAATTCTCAAGGAAAATTGCCCTGATGTTTTAGATCCAGAGGGCAAAATAGAGGTTGAAAGAATCCACCAATCACCTCTTGAAAAAGATCCCCAAAAGAAAACTCCCAGGAATATTATAGGCAGGTTCCAGAATCCCCAGATCAAGGAGAAAATACTACAAGCAGCCAGGAAGAAACAATTTCTTTATTGTGGAAACACAATCAGAATAGCCCAGGACCTGGCAGCTTCTACACTGAGAGATTGAAGGGCATGGAATATGATATTCCAGAGGCAAATATGATTGAAGACAAGGGTCACCTACCCAGCAAAACTGAGTATTTTGTTTCAGGGGAAAATATGGTCATTCAGTGGAATAGAGGACTTTCAAGCATTCTTGAGAAAAAAAACCAGAGTTGAATAGAAAAATTGACATCCAGACACAAGAAGGAAGAGATGCCTGAGAAGGTAATCAGGGAAAAGAAATCAGAAGGAACTTATCAAAATTGAACTATTTACATTCATACATGGAAAAACAATAACTGTGACTGATGAAACCTTTCTCAGTATGAAAATAATGGAAGGAGGGTATATGGGCATATGAATACATATGTGAATGTGTGTACATATGTTTACTGTTGTACATGGATGGAGGGCACAGAGTGTATTTGGTGGGAAGGGATGATACTTAAGGGGTGAAGTTAGGAGATGGGAGAGGAAAGTGGCAAGAGGAGATGGGGAGAGACAGGGTAGGGTAACCTATCTCATGTAGAAGGAGCAAGGGGAAGTGGCTGCAGGTGAGGGGAAGAACAGGAAGGCAAAAAGGCAAAACCATATTCTCATTGAGGTTGGCTCAAGGAGAAAATGACATACATACTAAATGGTATATCTCACCCTGCAAGAGAGCAGGAGGAAAGGGGATGGCGGGTGGGAGATGATGGAGGGGAGGGCATTCTAGGGGAGGGGAGGTTGGAAGTACCCACTATAGAAGAGGGACATGATCAAAGTAGGGAATGGACCAGGTGGGGGGGGTGGGATGAGTGGGAGGTAATTATAAACAGTCTTCTACAATATATCTACTATGGTGATGTTTTCCATAGCTATACATGTACAACACATACTGAATTGCATATCTTCCCAGAGAGAATGGGTGACAAGGGAGGAAGGGAATGGATGGATCTGAAATTCGAGGTTTTAAAATTAAATGTTTCAAATATATAAAAATACTATCATTAATACTATTTTACACGTAATTGGGAGATAAGATGTTCAGGCATTGGGGCACAGAGGCTCATCTTGCCCTAATGGTAAAGTCGAAGGGGATATGGGAGAGAGCAGATTGGATGAGGGGATATTTTGTGGGACTGCTATTCTGGGCTGGTGGGTAGGGGAAAAATGGTGGAAAATTGTAACTCAAAATCTGGTGGAAATGAATGATATAAACCAGAAATTAATAATGCATTTATAAAAATATAAAAGAAACCCTCCTAGTCCTGTTTTCTTCAATTTTAAAATAGGAATAATAGTTACTTCACAGAATTGTTGAGAGGTTCAATTCAAATAAAATAATCTCCATCTACTCAATATCCTTCCTAAAATCTGATGAACCAGATCAAATGCAGTGATCCAGTTGTGGTCTTAGCAGCAGTCCTAAAGCTTCCTTATTCCTGGACACAATAGACCTGAGTTCAAATCCTGCCTAAATCATAATCCTAGGCAAGTAACTTGCCTCTCTCATATTCAGCTTTCTCATGTATATAATAAAAATAAATATAACACATAGTTTACAGGGTTATTGCGAGGACCAAAGAGTTAATGGATGTTAAGTGTTTTGCAAATCTTAAAGCAGAGTATGTGCATTATAAATTTACCTATTATTACCTATTACAATTACCCCCTGTACTGTTACCTATTACTATTAGCTCATATTAAAATGGGCTCTAATTTTCCTAACTATTCTTATAGAGCTGTGCCACTTTAATGTACAACTTTAGAGAACTATCTTTGTTTCTAACCTTTGTTCTTATTATTTTGTAATCACTGCTTTTTGCTGAACTCTTGTTGCCCCTAGATCAGTAACTTTGGGCGCCTCTCTCTACCTTTTCTTCTTCATCAGAACAATTTCTGTTCACATTTTCGAATGTCATCTTGTTATATCATTATAGTTCTTCATTCCACTTTATTTTTGAGTCTCAAGTCATGAGATAGTACCTACATTTTCTTGGATTACTTTATATTTGTTCTAAAATCTAGAGTAAATATCAAGCTGTGCCTAGAGTTGCCCTCCTCTTCAATCATAAGCTCAAAGATGACATAGTCACTACTTGGAATGATTTAGTCATGTCCCCTGCCCTTCTTCCTTCTCATTTGCCTACAATTTACTAAATGCATGGACCATCAGTCATGGATGAGGCTCTGTCCCAGAAAAATGAAAGTGGCATTTCCCCCTTATTTACCTTACCTTATTCCCATGGGGGAGGGGAGATAAGGTAGTGAATACAAACTAACTATTCTATCTCTAGCCACCCTCATTCCAAACTCACAATTAATTGCACATTCTAGACATTTTTGTATGTCTTGCTGTTTAAACTGCCACTCTGAGCATTAATATCCCCCTCCCCAACTTAATGCTTTCTGTCTCTTCTTTTGAGAAGAGTAGCCAAATCTGGGTAGCCAGGTGGTGCAGTGGATAGAGAGGTGGGCCTGGAGACAAGAAGGCTCATCTTCCTGAGTTTAAATCTGTCCTCAGAAACTTACTAGCTATGTAACTCTGGACAAGTCATTAACCTTGTTTGCTTCAGTTTTCTCATCTGTAAAATGAACAAGAGAAGGTAATAGCAAACCACTCCAATATAATTGCCAAGAAAATCTCAAATGGGATCACAAAGAGTTGGACACAACTCAAAAATGCCTCAACAACACCACCAAATCTGTAGTATCATTGCTTATGGAAATGGTGCTATAATCACAATCCTATGTGTCTACTCATCTTTTCTGTGACTCCTTAAAGAAAAAGTCCTTCTCTTGGCCACTACTCTTTTATAGATGTCCTTCTCCTTCTATTATGTCAGTGTTTTGATGGGAAGGACTCCCTCAATTTTGTATTTTTATATTTAGTGCCTAACATTGTGCCTGGCATTTGAAAGGTTCTTTAAAACATTTTCTCATTCATTCATTCATCATTATTCTTTCTCTTTCATACCTGCTGCTCTCTTTGATATCTGATTTAGAAATCCTGTTAATGGAGTTTTGACTGTCCTCTTCTATTTTCAGTCTAAAGCTTTGTAACAAAATCAAAAATCCTTCAGACAAGTATATTCAATGTATCTAGTCTTCACTAGATGTCAAGATTATCCTTCATTTATCATAAACTATATTCCAGATAGCAAACTTTCATTATCCAACACCATATGTCTAGCCACTCATTCAATTTATTGGCCACAAGATCAATATACTCAATACTCTGACAAACATATAAATTTTATTTCGACTGTCCAGGATTTGGAAGATGATAATACTAGCTTATTCTGACTGAGTCATACCAAATGTAGAATGTTATTTCATGGGGCAGAGCCAAGATGACAGAGTAAAAGTAGGAATTTGCTTGAGCTTTCCCCTCAACCTTTCCAAATACCCACAGAACCCACAAAATGACAGAGTGAAACAAATTTCCAGCCCAAGACAACCTGGAAGCTCAACAAGAAAGGTGTGTTGCACCAGTCTAAGAGAAGAGTGCAGTCCAGCATGGGCCGCACCTATACAGATAGGGCTAGAGCAGGCCTCAGAGGGCTGAATCACTGGCAGCTGTGGTAGTTTTCAGACTTCTCAACCCACAAATGCAAAACACAGCTCAGAAGGTCAATAGGAAAGGTCTGTTTGACCTAGGTGAGAGAGGAGCATGGTCCAGCCCCAGCCCCAGGGCAGTGGCAGTGGCAATAGTAGCTTTTGGAGCTCTCAACACACAGGGGGGAGGATCTATCCCTGATCAGAGATGGATTGCAGGGATCTCTTTGGTGCTGCTGAGGCAGGATTCTCTTGCTTTGCCCATGCTTGGATCTGGCTTGCATTCCTGGGTGGTGGGATTTGTGTGAGGAGGAACACTGGCATTGTGGAGATTGTGGGGGTGGTGGGGAGAGAACGCTGATCACAGCTCCAAGACAAAAAAGAGTCTTTGTGGTAACTCACAGACCAGAGCACAGACCAGGAGAGAAGTAAACACCTCTCCTTTCATCATACAACCTTGGAATATTATTTTCATTTCTGGATGATACACTTTGGAGATGACATGGGCAACATGGAATTTGTATAGAGGAAGGCAACTAGAATGTTGAGAGAACTGAAGATCATGCCCTATGAATACCAGTTAAAGGAACTTGGCATATTTGTTAAATGAGAGAAGATTTGAGAGGCATTGTTGCATGGTAGATAGAGAGCTGACCTCAGAGTCAGGAAGAATTAGGTTCATGTTCCACCTTTGAAACATACTGGCTATGTTACCCTGGGCAAGCATATGGATATAAGTCATTAAAACTTTGAAACATTTGTTATTTAAGGGTTTGATAAGCTTTAGGAAGCTCTCTGTCATGGCCTTAAAAGATGACACAATAAGATAACACAACTCAGAACAACTGTCTAGAAACAGCTGACTCCATACCCCCTCAGTAGTGCATTTCTGATTCTCATCTTCTCCCTTCTTCCTGGGCACAGCAATGAAGGAATATATAGGACATGTGATTATGAATTCCTCATGGCAGCACTTATAGTTAGTTATGGTTAGTTACTCCTTATAATTATGTAAAACAAGGGAATCTGTTCCTCCCTCAGTCAGTAATCAGTTTCAGCAGAGGGAAACTAACTGTTCTAAAGTACCACCAGCAGGATATTGATTTGTTGGTTCAGGAAGACAGCATCCTTTGCCTGTATTCCTAATGAAGGCATGGATATGTTTATCATTCTGATGCTTCCTTTATTCAGCTTATGTAAGTATTGAAAGTCATAGCTTCTATGATTCTCTTTGGGTTGTCCTTTCATATTAAATTTATAGAATTATCTATATGAAGGGGGGGGAATCATGTGAAGAACCATGAAAAAGACTATGTTTGCAGGAGTCTGGTGTTTTTGAGCAACTCTCCTCAAGTCTCATGTTACAATGGATTGCAAGTTTCCTCAATGATGTCTTGTACACTGGACTATCAAGTGAGCTAGACTTCTTAGGCAAAGAAAATACTCTCACCTCAATGAAACCATTTTCTTAGCTTCACTGGAGCAGAAGTCAAAGACCTTGAAAATTTAGCTTATACTTAATTGTTTGCAGAAAAATGCACATATACAAATATTTGGGCAAATCAGTGGAACATTTGTTTTTTTCAATTTCAATAGCTATAGAAGCAGATTGTCTCAGTTCAGTCTTGCTTCTCTTGAATATTTCTGTAGCAAATTTACTGTTCAATGCATCACTAGTTCTGTAGCAGGGAGCTCTTGGTTCTTCTTCAGAGACTTTCCTGCATTAACTAGATCCACTTAACTCACTGATCAGTGATTTATTGTGAATGAACAAACCCCATCCAAGATCTTAATGAAAATGAACAGAAATTTATATGATGCTGAAGAATTTCAAAGCCTCTCATCACATTTCTTTCATAAATGGAATGGAAGAATGACTGATAAATTCACGTGAGCAAGTATAAAGCCCTTACGCCAGTCTGGCAACATTTAATTAGTGATTATTCTTTGAATCTAGTCATTCAAAGGTGCCCAAATTTAATATGCTGTATTAGGGCTGTAAATGTTCCTGGTCTAGTCAAATAACCCTGTGTAAAAAATGAAGTTAATCTTAGATGATCTACATTTGTCACATGTGTCATCTTTCAGTAAAGTTGTTTCAGTAAACACTTTTTTAAATGTCTCTTTTTTTTCTATAAAGTTACTTTTGTTACTTGTTTTTACATCACAGTCATTTTTTGAACATTATACCTCCAATAATTCTCACTCCACAAATTTAAACCCATCTCTTTAAAGAAGAAAAGAATTTGAACAAAAATAACCAATACAGATAATGCATCTGAGAATTTATATGATATTATATTAATGTAGTCCCCCTGCCTCTATGCCAGAAGGAGGGATGTATGTTTATGATGACTTTCCTGAAGTATTTATTAAAATAAATTCTCAGGTTTCACCTTCTTCTTAATAACCATTATATTTCCCTTCATTGTATATATTTTCGTTGTCTATATATTTTCCTGCTTCTACCCATTATTCTGTATCAGTTTATTAAAAAAAAAAAACTTCCTATGATGAAATTCTCTGAATTCCACATGTGCATTTTTTAATGTAGGATATTATTTCATATATTTATTTTTTAACAGATATAATGTATATGACAGATTTTTAACTATTCCCAAATTGATGGACATCTACTTTTATGTCCAGTTCTTAACTTAAAAAGTGGTTTTATGTTTAAGATATTGTTCAGTTGTTTTCAGTCACATCTGAATTCAGGATCCCATTTGTATTTTTTTTTTATTTTAATTCAAGTTTATTTTATTAAAATCAAAGCACCACAGACTGTCAGAAACAAAACATTACTTTTTTTTTTCTTGACAAAGGTAATGAAGTGGCTTGCCATTTCCTTCTCCAACTCATTTTACAAATTAGGAAACTAAGACAAGCATGACTACATAACTTGCCAGGCTCACAGCTAGTAAGTGTCAGAAGCCAGACATAAATTTCAGGAAAAGGAGTCTTCCTGACTCTGGGCCTAGCAATCTGTCCACTATGCCACCTTCTTTTAACCATTTGACAACCTTGTGGTCTCTGCCAAGTATTAGGAACATGGGTCAAAGAGTATGACCAGCTTAGTGACTTTTCTTGCTTGATCCTAAATTGATATCCAGAAGAGCTAGAGCCAGAGGTGGGGAAACTGTAGCTTTAAGGCCACATGTAGCCCTCCAGGTCCTCAAGTGCATTCCTTTGACTGCATTCAAAATTCACAGAAAAAATCTTCAATAAAAGAATTTGTTCTGTAAAATTTGAACTCAATGAAAAGACTGCATCCAAGGACATGGAAGGGCACAAGCGGCCTTGAGGCCACAGGTCCCACCGTATTCTGATAGACTATTCACAACACTACCAATACTATATTAGTATGCCTGATTTCCTGAAGTCCCTAGAATACTTATTATTCTCATGTTTTGTTCATCTATATCAACTTGCATGATGTGAACTGAAACTTAAAGTTTGTTTAATTTACATTTCTGTTATTATAAGTAATTTGCAATGAATTTTCATATTGCCATTGATATGTGTCAGTTCTTTGGGAAATTGTACATATGCTATGGCCATTCATCTACTGGTGAAACATTTTTTATCTTAAATATTGGTATCAATTCCTTGTATACAACTTGACTTTTAGACTTTTTTCCCAAATGATTTATTAACTTCTGGTTTCCAACATTCATTTCCATTAGGTTTTGACTTACGATTTTTTCCTCATTTTTCCCCCACCAACCACACCAGAACAGCAGTCCCACAAGATATCCCCTCATCCAATCTGCTCTCTACCCTATCTTCTCCCATATCCCCTTCGACTTTTCCAGTAGGGCAAGGTGAATATATGTGCCCCAATGCCTGTATATGGTATTTCCTAATTATATATAAAATTGTATTAATAATGATATTTATATATATTTAAAACATTTTCTTTTAAAATTTGAATTCCAGATTCATTCCCTTCCTCTCTTGTCACCCAACCCTAATGGGAAGACAAGCAATTCAGTATATGTTGTACATGTGTAGCTATGCAAAACACCACCATAGTAGATAAATTGTAAAAGACTGACTATATTTCCCTCCCTCCTATTCCACCTCCCACTTGGTCTATTCCCTACTTTGATCCTGTGGCTTTTCAAAAGTGGGTGCTTACAAGTTCCCTCCCCTGCCTTCCCTCCCATCCTCCCTTCCATTATCACTCTTCTAATCCCCTTCTCCCCTACTCTCCTGTAGGGTGAGATATCCTATTTAGTATGTATGCCATTTTCTCCCTGAGCCAAATTCAATAACATGGTTTTGCCTTTTTGCTTTCCTGTTCTTCCCCTCCCTTGTAACCATTTTCCCTTGCCTCTTCTATATGAGACAGTCCACCCCATACTGTCTCCTCCCATCTCCTCTTGTTATATATACCCCTCTCTCACTTCTTGATTTCACCTTTTAAGAATCATCCCTTCCTATTAAATTCGACCTATGCCCTCTATTTACACCTGTATACATATATACACACATTCACATATGTATTCATATGCCCATATGCCCTTCTTCAACTATTTTTATACTGAGAAAGGTTTCATCAGTTACAGTTATCATTTTTCCATGTAAGAACATAAATAGTTCAACTTTGATAAGTTTCTTATGATTTCTTTTCCATGTTTATCTTCTCAAGCATCTCTTGCTTCTTGTATCTGAATGTCAAGTTTTCTATTCAACTCTGGTTTTTTCATCAAGAATGCTTGAAAGTCCTCTATTCCACTGAATGACCATATTTTCCCCTGAAACATGATAATCAGTTTTTCTGGATAAATGATTCTTGGTTGTAATGCCAGCTCCTTTGCCCTCTGGAATATCATATTCTCAGCCCTTCAATCCCTCAGGGTAAAAGCTGCCAGATCCTTTGCTATCCTGATTGTGTTTCCACAATATTGAAACTCTTTCTTCCTCCCTCCTTGTAATATTCTCTCCTTGATCTGGGAATTCTGGAACCTGGCTATAATATTCCTAGGAGTTTTGTTTTGGGGATCTTTTTCAGGAGGTGATCTATGGATTCTTTCAACCTCCATTTTGCCCTCTGGATCTAAAACATCAGGGAAATTTTCCTTGAGAATTTCTTGAAGGATGATTTCTAGGTTCTTTCTTTGATCATGATTTTCAGGTAGTCCAATAATTTTTAAATTATCTCTCTTGGATCTATTTTCAAAGTCAGTGGTTTTCCCATGAGATATTTCACATTGTGTTCTATTCGTTCATTTGTTTGGATCTGCTTAATAGCATGTTGATTTCTCATAAAGTCACTACTTTCCGTTTGCTCCAGTCTAATTCTGAAGGAATGATTCTCCTCAGTGAGCTTTTTAGATTCTTTTTCCATCTGGCAAATTTGGCTTTTTAAGGCATTCTTCTCCTCATTGCCTTTTTGAGCCTTTTTTGCCATTTGACTTAGTCTAGTTTTTAAAGTGTTATTTTCCTCAGTCAGGCAGTTGACTCTCATTTCATACTTTTCTCACATCTTTCTCATTCCTCTTCCCAATTTTTCCTCCACTTCTCTTATTTGGTTTTAAAAATCCTTCTTAAGGTCCTCCATGGCCTGTAACCAGCTCGTATTTTCATTTGGGGCTTTTGTTGCAGGAGTTCTGGCCTCTCAATGCTCCTCCTGTTCCATGCTTTGGTCCTCTTTGCCCCCAAAATAGGAGTCTAATGTTGCATTTTTCTGTTTATTTTTTTCCTTTGCCTTCGCATGTTTCCACACAATTATTTAACTTTTGGGCTTGTTGCCACAGTAGGACTCTGCCACCAGCCAGGGAGCTTCTGTCCTAAACACTGGGGTTTTATCAACTACCAGAGGTATTAGTTGAGTGCCCTCTCTGAAGCCCCGACACACTCTGGCAAGCTGGTCACACACCCCAAGACCTCCACCCCAAGACCTCCACCCCAGACTGCAATCCAGATCCAAGAAGGTTAAAGCAAGAACTACTAACCCCCCATACTGATCAACGGTCCCCCTACAGACCACAGGCCAGGAACTGAAGCTGCAACATGGCGGCTGTGCTGTGTCTACTCAGCAGCTTCTCACCCCCAGGGAAAGAAGCCATATGCTCTCCCAACCAGTCCCAAAGTCCATACTACACTGACCTCTCACTTTGTCATTGGCATCTATGTGTTGGTAATTCTGGAAATACCACAGTTGCTGGTGTTCTGGAGTCTGTCCAGCTGGCTGTTGGTCCCACTGACATGGGGGGTAAAACCTCAGACTCAGGCAGGCCTAGGCTCAGCTCCCAGAGTGCTTTGCTGGCTGGCCGCTCCCTGCCAGGCTGCCAGGCTGTCCTCAGCAGGAGCTTATCTTCTCTGTGTCATTTTGTGGGTTCTGGAACTCCAGAGGTTGTTCAGAGTCCCCTTTTCTATGTATTGAAAGTGATGCTGGCAGGTGTGCCAGGGAATTGCTGTTTCTACTCTGCCATCTTGGCTCTGCCCACAAACTTTAGACTTTTAATCATGATATTTGATGCAAATGTTCTTTCTCCATTTCACAGTTTTATTTATTCTATCTGCATTGATTTTGGTTCCTATAATTTAAATTTCTAAATACTCATAAACTATTGTACAGTAAACTAAAAGAGTTGGTGTGTATAAATGCATATAAATATAAATACATATACCAGTAAAAATATTTAATTGTGTTTAGCATTAATTGCAGAAAAATAACTTCCAAAAATTATCAAAATAATAGAAGAAATCCTCCTTGGAAGAGAAAGATTTAGTTTCCTGGAAAAGTCATCTCATCACGCAACAGGTGTCATGATTGGGATGCATTATGAAAATTATAGCGTTGCTTTCCATAGTCCATTATTAAATTTTTATTTTCAGTCTATTAAGCTTAATTCTATGATCTGAAAGAATTCACATACCTCATCCATATAATTTATTGTCATCTAATTTGTGTTAAAATTAAAATAAAATAAAATAATATATGTAATAAAGAAAATATGCAATTTATTATTTGTCTTCCAATTCAAAAAATTCTATACATTGGTATAGTATAATATAATAAAGTATAAAACATAATAGTGTATAGTATGGCACAATGTAATGTATCAAAACATTAACATGACATAATATAATACATAACACAACAAAACATACAAGAACTGAACTGAACATTATAAATATGACATAACAAAAACAAATATCACAAAGAAAATTCTACCTAACATCAGTTTGGGATACAGTACTTACATTTTCAAATGGAATAGACAGTTTAATCTCAGTGTTCCTGACAATCTTACTTTTGCTTCTAGGCATTTTAAAGTAAGATTTAGCTTTTTTAAAGCGTATTTACTGTCTGTAATTGAAGGAAATGAAAAATGACAGAATGGTTCCAAACTGTGGCCATATTTAAATAGTGTGGCAAATCAATTTTTTTTAGTTCTTGATAAAACTTAAACAATTAAAAAATGTTACAGTGATGTATCTAGAATTGATTTTTAAAGGAATTCTTTAAAATGAATTTATAAATGTTAACTTCTGTAACCTTAGAATCTAGTTTTACCAAGGTCATGCTACCTTATACTATTTAAAAAATATTAAATGTCATCTTATATATGTGAACTATGTAGTTTTCAGAACTTAGGACATTTTAGAGCTGAGGAGAAAGGAGGGCCATGGATGTGTGATGATGAAAAAGATTTGCTCTCTGTTTTCTCCTATGTGGGGGAAATTAAAGAGGCATGCAATAATTTGTAAGTATATAAGAATGTGAGTAGAATTTAGGTACTTTAAATATACTCTGGTAGTAGTTTCAAAAAAAACGCCTCAGGACTATGTCAGTTTAATCATTTTATGTCAGTTGGTGGTACAAGTGACTTGGCCTGGGAGTTGGTATGAAGAACAAGGAACATGAAAGCAAAGTCAGGGATTGTGGTTTTGATTGCTTTGTTTTGCTTATATGTCCTAATGAGACTTAAGAGATGAATAAGTTAGGTGTTCACAATGAAAGTTATTTTCCATTTGTGAGTAGCAAGAGTAGCAATATTGAGCATGTGTTAGTATAACTGAAGACTTTGGGTTGTGCATTAGAGACTAGGAGGAAATATTAGTGTAGCTGTGGCATAATTGTAGAAGCAGGGACTCTTAATGTTTTCTTGTGTCATAGATGCCTTTGGTAGTCTAGTGGAGCTTATGGACTCACTTTCAATATAATGATTTGAAATAAAGAAAATAAAATACATATGATTGCCAAGGAAATCAATTATATTAAGTAAAATTATCCACATAAAGAGGTAGACATAACAGATAAGTATAGATGATATAGATAAAGACATAGGCATAAATAGAGAAATTGAAATATATAGGTAGAGATATAGATGATATATCTGGGTATAAATAAATATAGTTATAGATTTTCAATTTGTATACTCCAGGTTATGAATCTGTCCCTGCTTTAGAGGCAAAGAGAGGTGAGAGTAGAGACTATACACATCCTCTGATATTGCTACGAGTTCCTTACCTCACTCCTATTTAGCAATTATTTGTGTCAGAAAATAAAGTAAGGAATCTTTATGAATCTGAATGATTTTAAATTAGAAGATAAATCATTTCTCCTGCTCCCTCATCAGGCAGTCTCTAGGATAGAGATTAAAATTTTTTTCCTATGCCCCTTGTATTGTGAAAACCCATATAAAGAAGGTACCTCTTACAAAGCAGATCTGTACCTTCTCTTTAACTTGCAGTCTTAAAGGGTTGCCTAGAGCCCTGGGAGGTTCAGTGACTTGCCCAGATCACACATTCAGTATAGATCAGGAGTCAGACTTGAATCTGTCTCTCTGGCTGTGAAGAGTTTTTTATTCATAGTCATGCATATTATATAGGGGCAAGGGAATAAACTTCCACTGTAAAAGGAATCTATTCAGGGGAGGAAGGCTTTAATTATTATTACTATATATAAATGTGTACAAGCAGACAGATAGGTAGATAGATAAATAGCTAGATAGATAGATAGATGGATACATAGATACATAGATAGATGATAGATAGAGATATAAATGTAGATGTAGACGTTTTCCTAGTAAATTATAGCAGTTCATTTACATTTCCCAGAGGAAGAAATGGTACTTGTAGTTATAAAATTCTGAGAATCAAACATATCCTTATGTGCATCTGTAATGGGAATAGGAATTTGAAGACCTTCCCTGCTTTGAAAGTAAACTCTGTCCCCTGATAGACTGAATGTAGTCACATGGAGCCTATTGTGAGAAGAATTTGCTGAAGGGAAGAGCAGAGCCACAGAAAGCTGGGAGTCAGAGCTAGTGAGAGGGTAGGAGAGAGAGGAGCTCAAACAAAGAGATAGAGAGGTTTGTGAGTAAATATTGATCTTGTATTGGTTTGTGTTAAGGCGAAAGCATGGCATGGCTCTCTGCTACATTGTGGTGCATTAACTTTTATGTTGCTTTGATGGATTTGATTTCCTGGTGTTGGGATTTGGTTTTCTGATGTCTAAATAAATGCTTTGGTTCTGTCCTCAATATGGAGAATTTGTTACATTTTGCAATTGAATGTCATGCAATATTTTTAGTCATGGTCTTTATTGTGATCGTGGGTGCTGTGCATATTGCATTGGCACTACAACATCATAATAAAGGCCACATACACGGCATACTTGATATTATGAAATGAATTCCAACAGATATAATTTAATGATCACTACATTTAATTCATGTGTGGTTTTTAACACTATGATGTAAAAAACAAAAAAGCTTTGATTAAAGGTCAAAAGATCAATTTTTATTCTAAATGATTAACATTTAGGAAGCATCTACTTAGTACAGTGGTTAGAGGACTGAGTTTGGAATCAGGAAGATTCATTTTCCTGAGTTCAGGTCTGGTCTCAGACATTTATTAGCTGTGTGACTGGTGCCCTTCATACTCGCAAAAGTCACAAAACCTTGTTTACTGCAGTTTCCTCATCTGTAAAATGAGTTGGAGAAGGAAATGACAAACCATTCAGTATCTTTGCCAAGAAAACCCCAAGTGGGGTTGTGAAGAGTCAGGCACAACTGAAACAACTCAAAAACAAAAGTTTAAATATGAGTTTCTGAGCTCCTGGCTTCTTTTTGAGAAGGAGAATATTTAAGAGGGTCATGGGATAACTAATAGTACCAATTGCTGTGACAGTTACACCAGTACTACAACAGAGGCAATTATGTCTTTCCAAATGATTGGAGTTTCCTAGAAGATGAATTAGCTGATATGTTGCAGAGTTTAGAACAATAATTCTCATGACTTACATGTCTACATCAGGGGTAAGGAACCTGTGGCCTCAAAGCCCCATGTGACCCTCTAGGTCTTCAAGTGTGGCCCTTTGACTGCATCCAAACTTCACAGAAAAAAATCATATCTAAACTCTAGGTAAAGAAAATGGATCAATTAAGTGGAAACTGACTATTCACTACATGCTGGCTGTTGTGCAGAAGTCAGTAATTATTTCTGTCAGGGAAAGGTCTGACTTAGACTAGAACTCTCCTAAGGAAATGAAAAAAATCATAGGTCATTGTTTCGTTAACAAAAGGAGACTTTGGGCAGACCACATCAACAAAGCAGGGAATGGTGACATATATGGTCTTCAAACATCTTCCAAGTATGAGGGTCACCACATGGGTGGGTCATTTTATGCACTTAGGTTATCAAGAAATCAAATCAATGAGACCAGAGGCTACCAGGATGCTCCATCTGGGAAGGTGTAGCCTAAGCACTGACCTCATTAAGTCCTGGAGATACCTTTGTCAATATTCAGAGGGGAAATAGCCTAACTCATGTTGCTGGGATATGGGGAAGAGAATTCTGGTACATAGTGGTTCTGTTATAACCCTTTTGTGATTTTCAGGAAAAATGGTAGAGCATGGGGTGTATCTGTATTAAATTTTAAGAGCAAGCATTTACTTCAGAAATTGACAAATGCTACAAACCAGGGCTTGAATTACTGTTTTGTAGTCATAGATATAGTGAGGGAAAAGCCATTAATAATGAACCTTTATGCACAGACACAGATACATATATTTGTGTGTATATATGAGACACACTTTTAAGCTTGTTCTGCATTATACATATGTGTGTGTATGTCACATATAATGTAGGCAACCCCCCCCCAAGAGAGCCGGTTGTTAAATATTTGTCTGAAGACTTATATTTTCTAGGATGGTCACTTGCTAGAGCAAGTAGAATGAGGAATCTCTGTGAATCAGCAATTTTATAATGATGAGACAATCAGTGCCCCCTCCTCCTTAGTTGGTCTCTGTGATTGGGTCTAGATCTGTGACTTTGTCATTTTACTTCTATAGAAAACACTCTAAGAGACTCTGTCTTACAATGTAAGTTAATGACATCTCTGTAACTTTCAATCTTAGAGAGCTGAATACTCCGAGGACCTGCAGTAATTCTAAAGTATAAATGACCTCATCTTCTTCACTAAGATACTAGGAATACCTATCCCTGACTGTGGGCCTCTTTGATGGAAAAGGATAGCCTATGATGACACTATCAGAGTTTATAGTCTGAATTTTATGATTTCTTTGGTTTCCTTCACACAGAAACCAAACTGTGTGCTGCAAACTCATCACTAAGCATCAGGCTAGGAGTGAGATTCTGGGATCAGAAAGAGAATTTCCTCATTAAAGGTTTATCTTGCTCTTGAGAGGAGACTTAAATATCTTAGTGGGGATTTTTGTGGAGGGTTTGACTGAAGAGCAATAAAATCACTTGGCAGGGCACTTTTCCTCAAATTATATATATATATGTAAATCTCCAGTGAGTATCTCTGTGGAGGGTAGATTTGACCTATTATATGATCATATAGATATAGATATATACATATATATATTGCATATATTATCTTTCTTGATCCTCACAACTTTATGAGGAGTTATTTTATTTCCATTTTATGGAGGAGAAAAGTGAGACAGAGAAAAAGGAAGAAACTTGCCAAGGTTACACAGCTAGGTAGTGGCAGAACTGGCATTCAAGTATAGGTCTCTCCTCAAGTCAGTATGAATACTAAAATTAACTATTGTTTTTTATCATTATATTATAACATGCTTATAGATTCACTGTATAATGTTTTCCTCCCCTAGGGAACAAAATTTATTATCTAATGCATCTTGTATAAATTAGAAAAACAAAATAGACATAGTCGCATGAAAAATTTTAAGTGACAACAAAATTTGAAGCACAACTTCCTAAAGTTTAGTAGAAAATGATAGTAAGTACAAATGTATTTGCCAAATAATATATTCTCTTTATTTGAAAAAGGCTAATCAAATCTATTGATTAGTGCATAACAATTAGGCAGACATTTTTAGTTAGATTCATTTATGATAAAGTTTAATTTTAATAAATGCTTAACACTTTTGGAATGTTATAATATAGATTCAACATATTTTTCAATTATTTTACTTTTAAGATATTGTTTGAATATGAGTGAGAAGTAAGCATAGATGGCTCTTAAAATTATAGAGTAATAAAATATGTATGTGTGGTAATGAATGTGCAACCAAATTTATTGACAAAAATTGAAATAAAGATAATTTTAATGTATTTATAACGCTACAATAGAAACAAAAGCTATCTTCCATTTTTTTAAATGAAAAGAATGTTAGTCAAAAACAACAAATTAAAAGTAAAAAAACAAAGATCAATTTCCCATTTTGTATAAATGTACACAGTATCCCTTAAATTTTAAGGGTTCTTTGACATTTTTGGTATCATAGTGCCCTTTATCAGTCTAGTTAAACATACAGCCCTCTTCTTGGAATAATGGTTTTAAATGCATAGAATAAAATATATAGAATTACCTAGAAAACTAATGATATTGAAATAGAGTTATCACAATATCTTTTTAAAAAAAATAGTTCAAAGTTAAGAACTCCTAGCTTAAAGTATGCAGAGATCTTCCCCTGTGAGGGGGGAAAAGTTAAGGGGGAATAATGCAGAAATGAATAAATTTGCAATGGATTTTTTTAAACATTCCAGACATAGCCCTTTAATTAAAGCAATCCCTATGCATTTATTTGAGGAAGAAAAGCAAAAATAATGTTAAATAGCTTCTAGAATTCCTGTTTTGCTCTTTGTGACAGCTGAATGAAAAATGTAAATCAGAATTTCCACATAATTTAATGAAACCCTTCATTAGTAAGAAATGACATTTGTGCTCCTTATTAAATAAGTCATTTGTGCATAGAAAGTAACTTTTAATCTGCTTAAAATTGGTACCAGTCTATTTAGTTTTACTTTGCAATTGCTGATTGCTGTAGTACTGCCATTTTCATAAGAAAAGTAATTTAAAATGACTGCTATAAACAGTATATTTAAAACAATTGCCTTAAGAAATATGCTGTTATTAAAACAATCTCTCTTAACACTTGACACTTTTGTAACCCCACAGCTGACCAAACAGGAATGTTATTTATAGGAGATGCAGTAATACAGGTCAGTGTATTTTGAATTCAGTCCTCAAAGTTGTATCATGTATTTGTATTTTAATTCATATGTATTCATTTTACACTCATATATCCTAATCTGTCATCTATTTAGGTTAATGGCATTAATGTAGAAAACGCAACCCATGAGGAAGTGGTAAGTTGCATATATTTATTGTTTTCCATTTTTTAGCATGCATTGCATCATGTTTTAATTTGATTACTTGTTCTTTCTAGACTTTTTAATGACAGTATCTACACCTAGAAAAAAAGAGTTATAAAAACTAGTTGGGGCAGGGAATTTTCCTATGTAATTGACTGGGTTGTAGAGAATTTTTAGTATGAAATCTTTATCTTTCAGAGGGTGGAAAATGATACATTCTATTGGAATTTGTGGGATTAAAAGCATTCATTTACCTGCCCCATGTAATAAAAAAGGATCCTGCTGCCTCCCGTCAAACCTACTAGATTTTGTATATGCTACTTTGCCCTTTTGAGCATTAAGGAGTTTAATGTTTGTTCAATGAATAAACTGTTAGATTTGGGAAAGAATACTAGCATTATGATTTTTTTAATTGAAGCACGCTGATTAAATGTGGAATCAAGAGTCAGGTGTTTGAAATCAGAGCTATTACTTTCATTCTTGAGTTTTCCATCCAAGCACTCCTCTTTGTGCCAGGCATGGTGCTAAATGGGGGAATTCAGAGAAAAAAATTTAATTGTCACTACCCTTAATGAATTTGCATTCTAATAACAATCATTTATCAAATGTCTATGGTCAAGGAATTTCTATAGGTAGCAATTGATCTCTCCAGCTCTCAATTCCCTAATGTATAAAAAGAGTGGGTCACACTAGGTGACACCTAGATGTACAAGCTAGCTTAGAAGCTATTAAGTGGTATTTACTAATGAATGCTTCAATCAGAGGCACAAATTAAAAATTTCTAAATGTTTTCTTCCATAGTCCCCTTCTTGAGGTCAATGATTTCAGAGAATTTGGAAATTGTGAATGTTGCACACCTTAATAATTCATGCAGTTATACAAGTACCATCAAATTCATTCATCCAGAAAAAGGAAATTGCTTTACAGGGTGATCAGTAACCCTTTACGGCTGAGCTGGCCCAGTACTAGAACCCAAGTATATGCCTGCACATTTTGTTTTCTGAACAAAATTTAACGTATAATTCCTATATGTATAACAACCATCAGGAATAAAGAGAAACTTGTTTTCTATACAAAATCATTAGAAAATTGTTAATGTTTTAATAAGTCTGTTTCCAGTTTCCTGGGGTCATAGAAATTTTAGAGGTGTAGATTATTTTGAGAATATCTAATCCAATCTCACTTATTTTAAAATAAAAGAAACTGATCTCAGAGACTTTAAGTAACTTGGATGAAGTTGCATGGTTACTAAGAACTGGGATTCATGCCAGTATCATAGAACTTCAAAGTTAGAAGAAGTCTCAGAGGCCCTCCGAAAGTTATCTAAGAAACTTCTCTAACAACAACCCCCTCTAAATCTCTTTCCTCGCTTTTAAAATGAGGGAATTTTCCTTAATGACTTCCAAGGCACCTCCATGTAGATCTCTATGTCTACGTCTACATCTGCATCAATGTCTGTGCCTATGTCTATGTCTATATGCAATGATCTACAGTGAGAAGAAACCCACTACCACCCCATGAAATCTAATCCATGTTTGTATACCCTAATTGGTAGAATCATTTTCCTTCTTATATCAAGTTAAAAATTGTCCCCTTTGAAAACCCTATCTATTGCTCTAAGTTCCCCCAACCCTGTATCTTAATAGAACAAGGTTAAACCTTCTTCCAATCCATAATGTTTCAAATACTTCTGCTGGCTAAATATCTGCCTTCAGATCCTAATGATCATTTGGATATGAATTCTAGACAATTCACAATTGTAGTTGTCCTCCTATTTATTCTCTCCACTTTATAAATATTTTCTTTTAATTGAGGCATCCAGAACCAACACGGTAATGCTGCTTTGATCTGACTGATGTAATTCTGTCATACTTAAACCTCTTAAGTCTTAGCCATTGTATCACTCCTAATGCAGGTGAAGAGGCAACTAGGTGATGCAATAGTTAGAGTGACAGGTATGGAGTTGGAAAACCATCTTCCTGAATTCAAATCTGACCTCAGATGCTTACTAGGATGTGACCCTGAATAAGTCACTTTCACCCCATTTACCTCAGTTTTCCTGTCCATAAAATGAGCTGGAGAAGGAAGTGGTGAACCACTCTAGTATCTTTGCCAAGAAAACCCCAAATAGGTCATGAAGAGTTGGACATAAATGAAAGTGAACAACAGCAACAACACTGCAGGCTGTTTGTGTTCGATATCTAGTTTTCCATATCATAATGCTGACTCACATTGAGCATGAATTTCATTGAAATCCTCAAATTTCAGATAGATTGCCTCTTAGCTACACCTCCCCTATTTTTTCACTTAGTTGATTTTTAAAATAATCAAAATTCTAGTACTCTTACTCAAAATCCTGTGCTCTGCCTATTGACAGCTGTTGCTTCTCATAGACTAGAGAAAGAACTGACTCCACTGCAAACATATTTAGGCTCTGTTCTGTGTATATATTTAACATACTTATGTTAGTATTCTGGAATCTTTTGAATTATATGAAAACAATATAAATCATTTTAATAATTAGTTATGCAGATCTTGATGGTACTTTGGGAAAATGTAAAGTTATTATATTATGGAAGACTATATTATCCTTTAACATTCCATTTTATCACTTCATTAGTGCCATAACTCATAAAGGGTAAAGAGAGCTCAGAATTTTGTGGGAGGGGGAATAGGGAAATGTGTGGTTTTGATGCCATTATCATCATCAACCTCATGTTCATTGTCATCCCACAATTATCCCACTATACCACATCTACTACCATCCTTTGTCCTTCAGACTTCCCTCTGAAACCTGAGTAGTAGCAACAAGTGGAGAGGAATGAGATGCTTGATAGAAAAGAATCTCTAGGTCTGAAAAATGCAGTGTGTACCATCTCATCTAATCCCTTCATTTAAGAACTAGAAGAAATTATGGGTCACATTCCATAGAAAGTTCAAACCTTGCCTCACATATTCTGTGATCCTAGGCAAGCCATTTAACTTCTCTCAGCTTCAATTTCCTTATTATTAAATTTCCTTATCTACAAAATAAGGATAATAGTAGCACTTATCCTGCATGGTTGTTCTTAGAGTCAAATGAGATAATATGAAAAATGTGCTTTGCAAGCCTTCAAGCACTATAAAAATGCTAGCTATAGAGGAATGGATTTGCCCAAGTTCAGTTAGTTTGTGGCAGAGCCAGTAACAGAATCCTGGTTTCTCAATTTCTATGCCATTATTTTTTTAAGTACACAGATATTTTGGGAAGGGCTAGGAAATTGCTTAGTATTTGATTATTGTTGTTGTTGTTTTTATCCATTGTGGAATTATACCTTCGTACTAATCTATTAGGTGGCAGCTTGATATATTACGTAGACTGCTGAAATTTTTTAGTGAGGAAACCTTTGCTCTTATTCTTTTTCTGAAACTAAATGTGTACTTGGCTTCAGTCTATCTGTGCTTATCCTTATACTAAATAACATTTTTTCTAATCATTGACTTACATAAAGGCATGGATCTTTATCAAATATTTAGATAATATACAGCTGGAAGGGATTACGAACACCTTGGAAGACATGATCAGGATACAAAATAATGCTGACTACCTCTATCATTGAGACATAATTTAGTAACATGAAACTAAGTAGAGAAAAAATGTCTAACAATTGGATATTAACATTCAGTTTTAGAATTAGAAGATAGGAGAGACATGTTTGTGGAGCACTTTGTCCAGAAAAAGATCTGGAAGTTTTGGTTTATGGTCAGCTCAAAATGAGAGAAATGTGTGGTCCTTTATGGCAGCTTAGAAGCTAATGAAGTGTGGTGCTATATTCAAGAACAAAGGGGTGCTACTCTATCTGCCCTCTTAAATTCTATCATAAGTAGTAGTTATGTAGCTGAAAGTGACTACAAATGACACTGTATGCAACATTATGCCCCTTTATTTATTCATCTGTGCTGAAAGAGTACGAGTACTAAAAGGGAAAAATATTTCCTAGAATGAAATTGAACCTGAAAGCTAATCAGTTTTTCTTTCTTAGAATTGTTTAAATTGACATTATTGTATATCTTATATATTTTGTACTTTTTGTTCTGCTTTTTGCATTTTATATTAGTTCTACAAATGTTCCCTTGTTCTCTGAATCCTTTGTATTTATATTTCTTTTTATTGCCCAACTGATGATCAGTAACTTTGATTCCAGTTATTTACTTCTATTAATATTTGAAAAATAAATTTTATTGATATCTTTTGTTTTAATATTACATAAATTTCCTCATTTCCCCTTCTGTTTTGCCTCCCAGAGGGCTATCCCATATAACAAAGATTATTATTATTATTATTTTGCTTTTTGGAGGGCAATTGTGGTTAAGTAACTTGCCCAAGGTCACATGGCTAGATTTTTTGTAAAAGATTATTTTTTCAAAGAAAAAAATTACCTAATTAGTCAACACATTGAAAAAATCTGAAAATATAAAATGTTCCATAGTTGTAAGACTTCTCCCACTTCAAAGGATACTTTGGAAGAAAGTATCTTCTTATATCTCTTCTTTGAGCCATGGATACCATCACACAAATGAATGGATGAAGTTGTGAGCCCTGCCAAATCTGGGGTTGGGGGATGTTGAAGAAAGTTTAGAGTAAGTTAGGTATCAGGAGTCCTGACTGTTAATTCATAATATTATCAAATATCTTGGCATCTTGTTCTATAAAGTCAGCTGGAATTGTTTCACCTCAAATGTATGCTTACTACTTTGTGAAGTCCTAGAGTTAGTGAGTACATAAGAAAATGTCTATTGCTCTATTTTGTTGAAATCATGACCATGCTTCTATCAATATTTTTCTATATTTTGGATCTTTCTTGTTTTTTTATTTCCCTATGGTATGTATACAGGGGGTATAGTAGATCAAAGGTTATGAATTCTATGGCCAATTTGCTTTCATAACTCTACATTGTTTTCCAGAGTTGTTAGACTAGTCCATAGATCAATCTGCCAAGAGCATACTAGGAAATATATTTCCACAATATGTTCAACAATTACCATTTACATTTTTGTTTTTTTCCAATTTGTTGCATACAGATACAAATTCAGAATTTTTTTGATCTTTATTTCTCTTTGTATTATTGATTTTAAATATTTAAAATTGCCATTTGTGATTTTTCAATACATATTTTATGAACGGCTCATCTTCTCTCACCATTTATCTATTGGGAAATGACTCTGAGTAATAAACTTTAGTGTCTATCCCTTAGAAAATGTATTTTAGTAATATTTGATGCAGTATCCCCAGCCACACCTCAATAAGCCCATATCTTATTCTCACAGCACTGATCTTGTTGATGCAAAGCTTTTATTTTTTTAAAAAAGTAATGTCTTCATAATGGTCTCTTGTCTTTTATGATCATCTCTTTGCCTTGTATAAAAATATTACCCATATTCATAGTTATAAAATATACACCTTCCTCTTCAGTGTCTCTGTACCTGAATCTCTGCATGTCTTTACTTTTTAAAAGATTTGAGCTTTTGTTTTTACATTGTGTATCTATTTAGGGTTTATTACTACACATAATTTAAAATACTACTCCAAATACAATTTCTGCCAAGTGTTTTCTAGTTTTCTGAATTGTTCTTGCTGAAGAGGGAATCCTTCCCACAGTTATTTCTTTGTTGAGATTTATCAGACAGTAAAATTTTTTTTCATTGTTTCTGTTCTTTATCTAGTCTGCTTCACTGATCTACTTTTTAATATTTTATTTTATGAAAAGGTCTTACTGACTGAAATTTATAGTCTGAAGTATAAAAAGTGCTGTGCCTCCATTCATTCCTACTTTTATCCTCATAATTTCCCTTGAAATTCTGGAACTTTTATGCCCCAAAATGAACTTTGATATTTTGTCTAGTTCACTAAATTAATTCAATTAAAAAATAACACATTAAATAGGACTTATTAAAGACCTCCTATGTGCAAGGATACAAAACAAATTGATCACTTAGCATACCAAGCCAAAATAATGCTATCCTTTCTTTCAAATGATTTGCATCCTCTTGGAGATAATATGTGCAGATAAATGCAAAATATATACATTTCCTTGACAAATTGATTGGCATAGAAACACATCTGAAAGTAAATTGATGTGGTATTATTATATTTATTATATTGCCAAGCCTGAACTGTGAATTGTAAATATCTTCATAGTTAGCTATGCGTTCTTCTATTTATATAAGTAAGTATTTGTACTTGTTTTTGTTCTTTTTAATAGGCAGCTAGGTGGCTCAGAGGATAGGGAGTGCTCAGCCTGAAGTCAGGAAGATCTAAGTTTAAAATCAGCCTTACACACTTACTAGCTATGTGACGCTGGTCAAGTCACTTAACTTCTGTTTGCCTTATTCCACTGCAGAAGGAAATGGCAAATCACATTCTCATGTTTGACAAGAAAACCTCATGGACAGCATTGGCATGCTTCAGTCCACATGGTCATAGAGTCAGAAACGACTGATTGACTAAACAAGAAATTGTTTTTATAAAAGTCCTGAGTGTGTCTTATTGGTTAGTTGCCAAGATTTTGTGTACATTATAATTATTCTCAGTGAGTTTTTTTTTTTAAGCCATCATTCCCCAGAATTTTTGTTAGTATAATTTTGAACTTGTAATGAATTTTTCTGCTTTTCTCTGTATGCTTCCACTATTCTAAAGCCCTTAATTCTCTCAATTACTTTTTTTTACTAACCTTTATTGTCTTTTATAAATGTTTATTGTCATGCCATTTGCAAATGGGTTAATATATTCTTATTTTACACCTATAATTTTATGATTTTAATATTTCTATTGTTAGTATTTTTCATAGTTGGATCACATAAGAACTGGGAAGTAGAACATCCTTGCTTTACCCTTGTTTATTCTAGGAAAATTTACAGGGTTCATCCATTTCACATACTTTATATATATGATTTGGGTCATATCAAAGAACTGCCCATTCATACCTATACTTTTTAGGTTTTAAAAATGAATTATATAGATATAGATATAGATAGATATAGATATATACATACATATATACATATATATGCCTACATATACACATATATTTGTCTAAGTCTTTTTTCATTATTTTTATGTTTGTATTTTGTTTTATAAATGATAATGCTGGTTATTTTTCTAATGTTGAACAAACTATACATTCCTCTTATGTATCTAATGGGATTATAATCAAATATTTTCCAAATATATTTCTAGAGCCTTCTTGCCATGATTTCATTTTAGATTTTTGGAAGACAATTCACTAGTAAAATTGATGTACAGTGCTTCCTTTGCCTTATCTTTTCCTGGTTTAAGCAATAGGACTATATTTGTGCTATAAAGAGTTTTGTAAAGTGTCTTCTGTCTACATTTTCAAAATAATTTATGCAGAATAGGCACATTTTCTTTCAACATTATATTAGCATTTTCTTCTTCATTGCAATTGTAGCTATCTAAAGAAATACTTTTTCAGAAAGCTGTCTTTGAATATTTACTATATTGATGGACAAGAGAGAAAAAGGATGGTCAAAGAAAAGTGGGACTATTTAATAAATCATTTTTGGAAAAATACATTTTGAATGAAGTTTTAAAGGCTATAATGATAAAGAACATTAGCATGATAAAGTAGCACAACAGAGATAATTTGTAATTTGCCTCATTTCCATTACTCTCAATGAATGGTTTAGAATTAATTAGTGATACTTGAGACATTGATAGATTATAACTCTAAAGAAAATGAATGTAAATATTTCTATTATTATTGAAGTTTATCTTAAAAATTAACATTTAAGTTCATTCATAGAAAAAATTACAAAACATAGTGCCCACCTTAAGATAATTTAACTCTTTGATCTTTTATTATTGTTGAGAATTGATGGATCATAAAATCTTAGCATGTTTGAATCAACCTTAGAGGTCATCTAGTCCACCATGTATCTTACAAAGAATATTAAGGTTGTTTTTTCCAACAAGTGTTCATTTGTGCTCTGCTTAACAACCTAACATGAGAAGAATTGTTGATATTTGTATACAACAGAATACATATACTAGAGTAATGGTTTTTCTCTGAACTTCAAGTCTATGCCATGGAGGCAGAGCCAAGACGGCAGCATAGAAGCAGGAAAATTCCATGACATCCCCCCATAACCACCTCAAATACCTATAAAATATGTCTCTAAAAAATTTTAGAGCTACAGAACCCACAAAGTGACAGAGAGAAACAAATCTCCTGTTGAAGGCAGCCTGGTAGGCCAGCAGGATGGGTCCATTGTAGCACTTTGGTAGCCAAGCAAAGTCCCACCTGAGCCTGTGTGGTTTTAGCCCCAGGGTGGCCATGCACAACATCTGCTGTAGTAGATTTCAGGACCATGGATCACCAGCAGCTGTGGCAGTTTCCAGTATCATCAACCCATAAATGCCAAAGAAAAAGTGACAGGTTAGTGTAGAACTCTGTTGGAACTAGGGGAGGGGCATGGAAGGAAGTCTGGCCTCTGCCTCCTGGGGCAAGAAGTGTTGGAGGTGTGGTAGCCCTGGAGCTGCAACTCCATGGCTGCTTCAGAGCTCCTGGCCTGCAGATCATACTGGGGTGGAGGAGGGTGCCAAGCAACCACTCTGAGAGTTAATTGCTCTTGCTTTAACCTTCTTGGATCTGGATCACTGTCCTGGGTGGAGGTCCTGGGATGTGTGAGCAGGTGCCAGAGCTTGTGGAGGCTTCTGACAGGGCACCCAACTATTAGCCCAGCAGCTGTGGAAACCCCAGCAATTTGGAACAAAGCTCTCCTCTCTGGATGCAGAGTTCTACAGTGGCAAAAAGCTCAAAAGTCAAGTATTTGAGTGGCAACATGAGCAAGCAAAGGAACAAAGCAAGCACAGCAGTCAAACCTTAGGTTTCTTTTTGGTGGACAAAAAAGGATCAAAGATTAGTACAGAATCTGATTATATGAGGCGTTAAATGGTAGACTAGGGAATCAAAAACAGAGGTAGAACTAGCATTTTATACCTTTTTATACATTGTATAATATAATAAAAGCCTTAAGAATTGATACAGTAAAATCTTTAGGTTCATTCTTTTAAAAGACTTTTCTTGAATCCTCCAGTTATCAATGCCCATCCCACCCTGCTGAAATTGCTGTTTTAATGTGTATGTGTTTGTGTATTAGTGTGTGTGAGAGAGTGTGTGTATGTGTGTATGTATAACTCCAATAATGAATTATTTGTAAATATATGTTATGGCATTACCCCCAGTAGAATATGGTTTTTTGAGGCTATGGAACACTAAACTGAGAGAATACCTGGATACTTATCATAGTTTGGTCATTAAATCATTTCATGTCTTCAAGGAAGTTAATTTATCTTGTCCTTAATTTACTTTTATATAAAATGAGAAATTTAGACTATATGTAAGGTCCCTTTCAGTGGTCAAAATATATAAAGTTAAATACCAACAGTAAAAAAGTTTTACTTCCTAACCTTAGGAGTGAAAGGATCTTGTGAACTTTATAAATATCATAGGAATATTGCAATTTGGTATTGATAATAATTCATTTCTTTGGTATTTTAAGGTTATAAAGTGCTTTTCCTCATACCTTTTTAAAAACAGGTTGTATCTTACATTGTTCAAAATTTACATCTGAAGAAAATGAGGCTCATGCCTGACGCAGAAAGCTTATCCACTATCTTTAGGATCACATACATAGAAAATCCAAGAACTGTGATTTTAACACCTGTCCTCTAGCATTCTTCAGATATCCAATTATACACAGATTGCCAGCTATATACTCCAATATTTGAGTCTTCAGAGAATAATCAACATATATCAATGGCAAAAGTGAATGGCTCAGATTATGATTTCTTTGACTGGTTTTTATTTCAAGACTTTCCACAATTAGGCTGAAATTACCTTTCCCTGCAAAAGATCCTTTCTTTATTCAATTATTCCCCCAAATAAATAATTTAAAAATAGATTATTTTAATTTTATCAGTATATTTTAAAAGCATTGCATTAATGGTATGAAAATATGTAAATGGTTTCATCTTTATATTTTTTAGAACTTTATAATTCTCTTTAAATCCACATCAATTATAGTAGAGAGTATAATGTACTTGTTTCCTAGAGAAATCTGAAACCCAAAAGCCTTCAGGGAACAGAAAAGGTAAGAAGAATGTCAGCATCCAGTCAGATATTTAGAAATGTAAATAGATTTGAGAACAATAATGCTGCTCTGTATATCAGTATATTTCCCAGAGTTCATCATTCCATAAAAGAGGACAAGAATTTCAGATTCCAGACTTATTTGATATTTATTCTTAATTCTAATTCTAAATTCTAAAACCACAGAATTAAAAACTTAACAAACAACAATGAAACATATGTGAATGTGTTTAGGACAGTGTCTGGTATAAATTAAGTACTTAAGAAATGTTTGTTGATTGACTTACTGGACTAGCCTTACCTTCTAAACTTTGTAGTTTTTGGTCATACATTTCTTTAAACCTATAATTCTATGTCCCTAATCTCTATCCTTGGAAATTATGCTTATCTACCAAGTTTCATGTCTGATTTCATTCCCACAAAAGAGACATCACTTTCATGTGATCTCACAAAGTAACATGTCTTTATATTTTATCAGTTAATCAGTAAATGCTTATTAAGTGCCTACTATATGCCAGGCACTCTTTTACAAATGGAAGATGTAAAGCAATATAAAAGACAGTCCCTGAATTTGAGGATAGTCAAAGAAAACACCAAGAATCAAGAGATAGAGTGCCTTGTTTGAAGAACAGTAAGAAGACTTTTTGATGGTTCTTACATGTAAAGTGTAAAAGGACTAGAACAGAAGGGGGGAGCAAATTATGAATGACAATGAATACTAAACAGAGAAATTTTTATTTGATCCTGGAGATAATAGGAGGCTAACCTGGTTACAACTGTGTTTTAAGAAAATCATTTTGTCAGCTGAATGGAGAATGAACTGAAGTAAAGAGAGATGTGTTTGGCAGACCAATTAACATGCTATTTCAAAAATCCAAGCATTAAGATGATAAGGGATTGTGCCAAAATGGTGATAGTATTCGGGGAAAAAGAGGACAGATATAAGAGATATTTCTATAGTGATTTGAGATGCCTTAGTAACAGATTGGATATGGAGTGAGAAAGAGAGAGTGTGGATTAGAGGCTGATATCTAGATTGTGAACCTGGCAGACCTGGAGGATGCTGGTGCTCTTAACAAAGAGAGGAAGTTAGAAAAAGGGGAGAGTTTTGAAGGAAAGATAATGAGATAAATTTTGGACATGTTGAATTTATGTTTTTCATAGAATATTCAGTTGAAGATTTCTAATAGGCAATTGGACATGTGAGATTAAAGGTCAGTATAGTTAGAGCAGAATAAATAATTAGCAGAGAAAGAATCAATAGGAGTTTATGAGATCTCCACATAAAACATTATAGACCAGGAGGAGAGAAAAGACCAAGAGCAAAGTCCTGGGATACTCACAGTTACCTGGTGTGACCTGGATGGAACTCTAGAAAAGGAGACTTAAAAGAAGCAGTCAGGTAGGTAGGAAATCCCAGAGAGAGCAGTGCCATGAAGACCTAAAGAGAAGGGAGTACCAACAATAAGAGGATGATCAAAAGTGGCAAAGGCTACAGAGAGGTGAAGAAAGAAGGATATGAATACAGATATTAAATTTGATAGTTTAGTGCTTGTTAGCAGGCAAATGGAGCAGTTTTACTGGATTATGTGGTTGGAAGATAGACTGTAAAGAGTTAAGAAGAGTTAAAGTAGCAAAAGTGGAGACACTTATTATAGATGGTCTTTTCAATTAATTTAGCCACAAAAGGCAAAAGAGATATGCCATGATAACAGGAACGAATGAAGTGAGGTCTTTTGTTTGTTTTTATTTTTGAACATCAGAGAGACATGGGCATGTTTGTTGGGAATGTATTTTGTATTTTAGTTTTTTTTTTTACATATGTCTTATCTCCCATATTAAATCAAAAGGGATTATGTATTAGTCACACTGATATATCCATCACTTTCTATCACAGGAGCCAGAGTAGACTAGGAGTTCATAAATGCTTACTAAATTGAAATTAATTCAATTTATGTGTTTTAGAAATATAAAATCTCAGTTAACCTTGATAACCTTTAGGTAATTAGCATTATGTTTGTTTGCCAGTTTAGATTTTTTGGGGGGTGTGGTTGGATTTTTTTCCTTTCTGTGGCTTATAATAAAGAGTAGTGGAGAGCTTGGAAGTAAGGATTTGACACTACCCTAAGACAGGAATTAAAAAATATGAAAAGGTTGGATGGGTGACATTGTTGTCTTGCTTCAGGTCTCCTACTAACTGGAATTAGGGCTGAGACACTTCCTTTCAAATATATTATTACATTATAATTCTGTAAATAGGAATTATTCCTTTCTAAATAACAGTACCTACCTCTCCCTCCCAACCCTGGGACATATTCATCCCCAACTGTCATTATGCATGTTTGAAGGATGGAGAAGGAATTTTAGATTAAACAATATTAAATTATATTATTTAATATAATTTATATCAGAGGAAATTATTATTACTTAACGATTAAATATTACTTCCAAAAAAGCAAAGAGGTATTTTTAATGTTTTACCTATGTTATATGAAATAAGAAACAACAAAACCTAATCTGTGACTTCTTTCTTTCATCCAAACTTCTTTTTAAATTTTGCCTCTGGTTAACCTCAGGGGATTTTTTTTTTCCTAAGCTCTATCAGTAGTGTGTCTACTACTTACTGAATTATACTCTCAAAATTTTATAAATGGTAGACTGAAGTGGTAAATGGTTCTCTGACTAGAAGTAGTAATGATCCAGAAAAACCACTTCTGACTTTGGGTTGCCATATAAGTAATAAGCACGGAAGTTTCAAAAAGTTCTAGAAAGAGATAAAAAGTAATGGAGAGATAAATCTCCTAAATGTGGATAAAAGTGGATACCTTGAATATTGATGCCTACATGCATATTTCAATTCATTAATGAGAGTAAAGCAGCAACCATCTCATACTCACTCCAGCAGTTAAATGCTCAACTAGTCACCAGAATGATCTTGGGGAAAATGTCAAATTCTCTACTCCTAAACTCTCCATCATTTTTAGAGACCTAAATCCTTTGATTCCCCAGCTCTTTTTTTTTTTGTTGGTGGCATTGCTCTGGTATTTTATTTGGTGTGTGTTAGTTCGATTAAACTGTTGGCTCAGTCCCCAACTAGCTGAAAAACCTTAACCTCTTCCCTTTATGTTATCTTTCAATTCAATCACAGTAAAATCATGTTAAAGAGTTTATTATACAATCATAACTAACCACATTTATTTATACTCCACCACAAAAGTGAAAGGAAAGAAGAAAATTAATACAATAGCTGTTATCAAATCCAAGGGGCCTTTTATTCATCTATAGGTATATCTGATAGTTCTAGGAGTAAAGATCACATTCTTAGACTTAAAATTCTCCATTGACCCACTACCTCCATAAGCTAACAGTCCTCTCCCCCAAACTAATATTTGTTTTTCTGTTCATAATGTCTTAGAACATCAGTTGAGGAGATTCAGGACCTGGGGGCACTAATTCCTTCTTCAACTGCTTTTTCTCCTTTCCTTTTTGGTCACTCTTCTAGAGTGTTCACTGGTAGTTAAATGCTAGAGTAAATTCAAAGGCAGTTCCAAGAATAGAGAGTAATCTCAGCATCTAGTATAAGTCACATACTATAGGTAGAAATGAAAAAAATAAAGTAATGCCTACTCATACTGAGGACAGCATGGTGTTGTCTTGGATAGAGTGCAGAGAGACCCTAGAGTCAGGAAGACCTGAGTTCAAAATTTACTTCAGATGCTTACTAATTGTATGACTCTGGGCAAGTCATTTAATCCAGTTGACCTCAGTTTCGTCATCTGTAAAATGATCTGGGGAAGGAAATGGCAAACCACTCCACTATTTTTGCCAATAAAATCTTAAATGGAATCAAGAAGAGCTGGACACTGATGAAGCACATTAACAACAACACTCATAATGAAGTATTAGTATCTTCCAGATATAACCACTGAATATTCCTCGTGCTAAATTGTTCTTTAAGGTTTTTTTTTTCTTTAGAGAGAATTGCATAATGGAATCTTTACCAATATTGGCTGGTATTTGATAGACTGACGCCTAAACATTTTATGAATTTTGTAGTTATTTTTAATGGGATGTTTCCTTTATATTACTACTTCTTGGAATTTATTGTTATTGTATGGAAATGCAATTATTTTGTGCATTTATTTTGTATCAGGCAACTTTATTAAAATGTTAAATAGCTTCTTTACTGATTATCTTGATTTTTCTAGGATTTCCTATAATTTTATCAACAGAGGAATAGTTTTGTTTCTGCTTTGCCTATCTATGTCTTTAATTTTTTTTGCTTATTGCTATTGCTAGTATTTCAAGAAATATATCAAATATTTAACTTCTTTGTTAATTATGAAAGTTTATAACATCCCTATTGCATATAATACTAGATATATGATTTTTTAAATATATTTTTAAAATATCCCTCTAAGCTTATAACCTTTGTTATATTTTTATTCTAAATGATTTGTTTGTTATTAAAGCATCAGTTGGTGGATTTTGCCAGTTGCTTTTTTGTTTGTAGTGTGGGAATATTTTTTGTTTTTAATATATTTTGGTTGTTTTCTTAATGTCATACTGTACTTTCATTCATATTACAAACCCAAATTGGAGAAAATCAATAATTTCATATGAATCACTGTAGTATGTTTGAGAAGAATATATTTTAACATTTCAAATAAATATTCATTAATTATATTGGTTTATAATGCTCCTTTCTTTTCTTTCCTTGCTACAGTTTTTGGAGCCATATTTATTTCATAAAAGGAGACTAGTAAAATTTTTTCTTCCTTTTTTGAGAATAATTTTGGTAATATTGGTATTAATTAGTTTTATAAATTTAATAGAATTACTTTGAAACTCAAACATGCCCTCCTTTCCCTGGTAGTTCTTTAAACATCACACAAATATCACAGAAACATCACATAAATGTCATGAGGAATCTCACCATTGCTATGCTAATTATAGGCTAATATTACACATCATGCCAATGTCAGACAGCCCTCATGTCAATGTCACATCACTTACATGCTAATATCATGTTAACATCAGTCATTATGCAATTGTTCGGATTTTATGCTGATTACTTGCCATTATCATGCCAATATTAAATATCCCACATGGACACCAATGTCATGAAAATTACATGCCAATTTCATTTCAATAGCAATAACTCTAATTTCAATATTACTTTTCTTCAATACCTCATTTTCCCTTTTGTTACACTTTCTGGTAGATTAGTCCAGTTCATATAGAGGAACATTTAGAATCTTGCTATTATTGTGTTACTGTCTATTTCTTCTTGCAATTCATTTTTTTCCATTATGGATTTAGATACTATGTGACTTGGAACACATAAATTCAATATTCATTGTCACCTCTTTCCTTTTTTTCTTTTAGTAATTTCCTTTTTTATATCTGCTTATAGGTGGATTTTGGTTTTTGATTTATCTAATCCATTATTTGCCTTATTTTCTTTATATTTACCTGATGGACAGTAAATCTTATACCAGTATCTCATTCTTACTTTAAGAGTGTTTTCATTCTTAGATGTGTTATTTTCAAATAGGCAGTTTTGGAGGTTTTTTTTCTTTGCCAATTTGTTCATTTTTATGTTTTTTTTTTTCATTTTATGAGATTATTTGATTTATTCACATTTAAATAATCAGAGTTAGCTTTCTACCTTCCTTCATTTCTGTTTGGAGTTTTATCTTTTTTTTTTCCTGAGTCAATTTTTTTTGTCTTGTGATCTTTCTTACAAGTGATTATTTGTTTTTGCAATCTAGTTTAAGGCAATCTTTTTTTTTCCACATGTACCTCCCTTGTGAGTAAATACTTTATTTTGTTTTTCACAATTTTCCTTAGTTTATTGATTTTGTTTATTTAATTATATATATTTTTTCAGTTCTTTTTTTTTCCTTTTTGGAGAGGGGGAAAGTAGGGCAATTGAGGTTAAGTGACTTGCCCAAGATCACATGGCTTGTTAAGTGTTAAAATGTCTAAGACCAGATTTGAACTCAGGTCTTCCTGACTCCAGGGCTGATGCTCTATTCAATGTGCCACCTAGCCACCCCAATTACATTATATATATATATATATATATATATACATACATACATACATACATACATGTGTGTGTCTGTGTGTGTATCTGTGTGTGTATTTGTGTGTCTGCGTATTCTTTTATCTCTTCTTTCCCCCTCTTAGTGAAATATTTCTAATTTTCCTCAGAAATTTCTCCTTCTCTCCTCCAATACAATATATTTTTGTGTTTAGAATCCTCTACCTACCACCTACCTGCCTTTTCTACATCACTTTCTAAGAAATATTTTTGGGCTGTTCTTTTCATTAATGCTCTTCCTTTTGATTAATGAAGGAGAATTATGAATAGTAAGTATGAGAAGGTAGGCTGGAACTGGAGCCTTAAAAGCTAAGCTGATTAGCTTATATTTGATCCTAGAAGCAAGAGAAAGTCATTGGATTTTCTGGAGTTAGGAAGTTAACTAATTAGACCTGTGATTTAAGAATATTACTATGGTAGCAATATGGTGAGTGAATTGAGAATGGGGGAGGGAGATTTAAGGTGGGGAGAATAGTAGGATCATATCCCTAGAATAAGAAGGGAATAGAGAGGCTATTTACTCCAAACACTCCATTTTGTAGTTGAGGAAACTTAGGCCCAGGCAAGGAAAGTGACTTGCCCAAGGTTACACAGATAAGATGAGATTCAGACCCAGGCCTTCTTTCTCCAAAGTCAGTGTTCTTTCCATTGCTTAACATTATTTCCTTATATGGAGACTATTGCAGTACCACAGTGCAGAGGGTATACGAATCTGAGCTAAGGTATCAGGTCTGTGAGTGAATGGAGAGATTCAAATTATATTACAGAGGTAGAATTGATAGGACTTTGTAAAGTATTCCCAAACCTTTTTCTGAAATATATTGGAATATTAGAAGAATACTGGAAAAGAATGAACAAGCATGGCTCTCATAATAGAAATTGACCTCCAGTTTAACTCAGGGAATAATAAGAGCACTCATCAGTGCACTTGGTGAAATCAGATCCCCTGGCCCTGATGAACCACATTCTTGAGAGCTGAATAGGCTGTTAGATGTGATTGTTGAGTCATTTACATTAATGTCTAAAATATATGAAGACTACAAGAGGTACTAGAGGGATGGAGTTGGGGAATGATTGCTTTGCTTTGCTTTTTTTAAAAAAGACAATGAAATTTGCAAACTATTACCCAGAGAGTTTGAGTTTAGATTTTAGATTAGAGCTGTCTTAAAATAGAATGTACAATATATGAAAATGCAAAAGTCCCTCAAGGAAGATCTTCAGGAACAAACTGGATGGCCATTTATCTAGTACAGTTTTGATGTGTTCTTGTTGTGTTATAGCTTCCTTCCAACTGAATCCAAATTTGAATATTTACTGATTAATTTAATTAAGTAGATTCACTGTCCTTAGAGAACAACTAGATCTCTCCAGAGCTATCAACCCCAGAACACACATAGTACTGGGCTTAAGATTTAGACTGAAAAGATGCTATGACTATAAGCCTTCCTTTTTGCAGACTGTTCCAAGCAGGATTTTCTCATCTGGGTAGGAGAGTTCACAGGGGACTGTACAAAAACAGATAAAATTTGTAAGGACTGAGAAACACAAATGGTTCACAAGGAGAAAAAAAATCTGTTATCAGATTATCAAATATGAAAAAAAATAAAATAACATGTTGGATGAAAGAGAAATTACAAGGTCTTAAACAATGGGTTGATAATGCAGTTGTGCAGGAAATGAAACTAGAAAATATGCATTGAACTCATGGGAAATTTCAAGCAATTAGTTTGGTCTCCTAAGTTGTTCAGATATAACATGACCCATTGTAGTGAACTTGCAAATATTTATCTAAGGCCTAGTTTAATGTACCATTCCTCTTGTTTATCTTAGTGGACTTCAGCTATAAATAGCTCCTAGAAGCCATTAGTGTTTCCAAGCTGTGTCCTTGCTATGGTGGTCACCTCTTCTCTTTATAAAAGACTTTGTAAATCCAAAATTCCATTTCTGAATTATAATTTAATAAAATATGTCTTAAATAACATAGCAAGCTTCTAAAAGAATTACATACAATTTTTATAGTGTCTCTGACTCCAATAATAGAATTCAAGAACAGCAAAAAAAAAATGGAAAACATACAAACATACTATCCAAAGATGAAAAACTTAGATCATTAACCAGAAAGAATGGAAATCAACACGAGGAAAAAAATAGACACAAAAACATGAATTAAAAAAACACAACTGCATAGCACAGACGTTACTATATTATTCATACTCTAAATGATAATTATCTTCAAAAAGACTATTCTCAAAAATAGATCATTGTTAATGTTTGTTCATTATGTTGTAAGGATATGAAATACTCAAAGGCAAGTGGAGATAATACAGCCCTGATTGTCATCTTGAGGGAAGAAGGAAGTCAATTAGCTGAGTGATTCTTATACTTTAATCATCAAAAAGAAAAAGTGGGAAATGAATCAGTGACCTTATTCACAAAAGAGAAGGTAAAAATGGATAAGGTGGTTACACAGTATTTTATGGACCTTCTTTCTAAAGCTACTGAAGGCAAATGAATGTTAATTCAAAGAAAAATAAGAAGCTAGAAAGAAGTAAGTTTTCAATTCTGACCTACATAACATTAATCAAATCAGTGAGAGTACAGAAAAGTATATAGGAATCAATGTGGGGCTTGATATGCACTTTAAAAATTGTAGAATTTTATCATCATACAAGGTAGAAGTAACATTGTTTGCGACAATCTATCTGTAGCAAGGGCTCAAATAGTACTTGAATATATCTAGTACCAAATCCTTATTTTTGGCAACAAAAGTTGAATCATACAGAGGATAAAGAATTCCTAATCAGCTATTTAGTGGTTAATCTTTCTATTATATAAGTATGTGGTTTCCTTATATGGAAAGCATCTAGGTTTCCATACTTCTATGGATCCCTGTTCTTATTGATGAATTAGTTCATTAATTGGGTTAGTTCTTCCTCACCATTGCCCTTCAGTGATGCAGATTGTAATTCATCTATTCCTTCCAATCATGTGTGACTCTCACTCATAACCTTCAGTAAGTCTACCATCAGGAGTGCACTTAGCATATTTGCCTTCTTCTAGATATCTGTGTGGTAACCTTTGCTTAGTCAATTCACCTGAGACCTAGCTTCATTCTCTATAAAATGAGAGGGCTATACTAGTCTCTGCATCTCCTTCAGGTTCTAGATCAAAGATCCTAATATTGTGTGTGTACAAAAGGATGACATGAGCTTTCCATTAGTTATAAGAAGTCTCATGGAGTGGAAATATTAGCATTGATCATAGTAAATTTTCTTCAGTAAGTGAAAGAGAGAGAGAGAGAGAGAGAGAGAGAGAGAAAGAGAGAGAGAGAGAGAGAGAGAGAGAGAGAGAGAGAGAGAGAGAAAGAGAGAGAGAGAGAGAAGAGAGAGAGAGAGGAGAGGAGAAAGTGACAGAGAGAAATAGAGGGACAGAGATAGAGAGAGAAAGGACAGAGTGAGAGAGAAGATGAAGGTAATCTGAAAAGAGAATGAAAGGCAAAGGAATTAGCAGATGGGAAAGACCTCCTACCGAATGTGGAATTTGAACTGAGTATTAAAGAAAGCTATGGAAAATAAGAGGTAAAGGAGAGCAGACAAACATTTTGTGTAAGTAAGTTCTTGTTGTGTTTTTCCTTTGTTTTTGCAGAGTACCATGGCATCAGGGAAATGATGAGATTACTTGCAGTTGACTTTGATTTGAGGAAGGGAAGTCTGTGCAAGGTCATTAGTCTCACCTTCTCCTCCAGAGCCATCTGGATCCAGACCTGATGTTCATCAGGATGACTGGTGATGACCCAGGATAGGAGGACAGCTAATATAAAAGCAGAGATGGGAGATGGAATTTAAAATAGTTTAGGGTGGCTCATTTTCAGAGTACATGAAAAGTAAGGTGTAAGAGAATAGGGAAGGTAGGAAGTGGACAGAAAATGAAGAGCTTGAATGTCAAATCAATTTATGTCCTGTTGATAAAAGGGAGTTACTGAAACTCATTGAGCAGAAGACTGACCTTGTCAAGTTCAAATTGGTGCTAAGTGGAGGATGAATTGGAATGCGAAATAGAACAGAGACATGGAATGCAGTTACAAGTGTATTGTGGTAGCTCAAAATGCCCCCAAATATAAATACAGTATGAAAATAATGTATTTTTAGAGCTTTCTCTAAGTGAATTTACTCTCTGTTTTCAATCTTCACACTTAGGAGTCTCACTGGCAGCATCCAGTTTGTGGAGTTTCTGCACAGTCCCTTATAGTGATATTTCAGTATAAATCCTTTTTCATCCACAAGAAGCAATAGGCAGTTTCTCTGTCTAGACATGAAGGAAAAGTATAGAAAATGGTTATGGTGGATTGGAGAGGGAGTGGGAGAAATGACAATAGGAAAAGCTAGGAAGAAAAAGGAAATCTGCTATGGAAGAAAACACTTCAAGAAGAGGCTAATGAAACACAGGCAAAGAGAAAATTTGTGTCGCAATGCAAGTGCAAAGGACTAAAGAGTAAAAAGAGAAACTAGAGCCTGGAGCTAGGACTATGAGTAAAATCATCTGAAAGTTCATACATCAAAGGTGAAAAAATAAGTAAAAAACAAGTTTATAAGTTGATAAACTAATATGTCTTCATAGAAACAATAGGGTAATTGAATCAAAACTCAAAGTGATGAGTATGAACTAGTAATATATTAAGAAAGAAAATTAGCTATATTTCTCAGATCCAAAAGAAATTGTGTACATTTCCCAGAGTCAAAACTCCAGAATGATTCATGTGACAAATATTGCTATGAAAAGAAGATATTAGGAATAAAATCATGTTGGAAATGAGAATGCTTAATGAAGAAATAAGTATAAAATGACAATATAGAACTTAGAAAACACTGTGGATATTCTCTAACAAAAAAATATTAGAAGCTCTGAAGGAGAAAACATATTTGGAAAACAAAAGAATACTTCTTATGAAGATCCTTATTTTGGTGTCCATAATACCTAAATCAAGGAAAAATATGATAATCTGTATATCAATATCACTAATGAATAACACAGGAGAAATTAAAATATAATCCTAGCAAAAATAATATACAATATATTTGCATGATTTTATAGAATTTTGCGTGTATGTGTGTATAAATGCAATGTCACTATTACCAAATTGGATATTTATCAAGGGTGTATAAATATTAGGAAAATAATTAACATATTTAGTGATATTATTATATACACAAATGTGCTAATAGATGCAGAAAAATTATTTCACACAGCACTACACTCGTTTATGCTAAAAAAAAAAAGCCTAAAAACATAGATCAATGTGATAAAAAAGTAAATATTTAAATTCAAAAAGCTTGCATTATTTGTA
Organism: Gymnobelideus leadbeateri; assembly: GCA_011680675.1. Lineage (NCBI taxonomy): Eukaryota > Metazoa > Chordata > Mammalia > Diprotodontia > Petauridae > Gymnobelideus > Gymnobelideus leadbeateri. The sequence continues at coordinate 283,235 of WOXC01010157.1, forward strand.
GTGGGGAAACATTGGTTATGTGCCGAATGAAACAAGTGTAAAGTAAGCATATGCCCCTGTCCACAACTATTTGACACTATTTTAGTTGTGTTAGATATAGTGATAAAACAAGAGACTAAAATCAAAGGCATTAACATTGCAAAAGAAGAAATGAATCTGTCCATTTTCAAATGCTAAGCATGGAGAATAGAAATGCAGTTTCACTGGTAGTGGGAGCTCAAAAATGATAACACTCCCTACACCAGTATATGTTGGCATATTCTTTTCAGCTTTTAGTTACAGAGATTTGCCTATACCTCTTAGTAGTTAAGTGACTTCCACAGGTTCATACATCTTGTATGTGTCTGAATAAGACTTGATCCTAGGTTTTTGTGGATTCAAGGTCATATTTATTAACTGTACTATGCTACTACTTGCAAAAGAAAAGTTAGCATATGGCTGAGAACAAACGCCAAAACCTAAAAATGGTTTTAGAAAAAATATTATTAAGTGGCTTCAACAAAGGAGAGAGCGAGAAAAATGTGTGATTCCCCCTCTGGTTTTGGGAATGATAAAATTTTCTATATCACTTTTTTAAATCCAGCAGGAAATAGTAGAAAAGGAATTTTCATTCAAAATAACTACAAAATCCACAAAATATGTGAATTATTCCACTAAGACCCACAATCAAGATTTATATAAATGTATTTACAAAACACATTTTAAGATGGAAAGGAACTTAATAACCATTATGCCATTATGTATATCGTATTAATTATATTAACTGCATTCATTATATACTAGCGAAGTAATAATACAACTATGTTGAAAACCATGAGCGACCATCAGAAAGATTATCCCAAATCCTAATGATGAACACAGATCAAAATAATTCTGATTTTTACCTCACAGTCAGCAAATTGGTTAAAACCTAAGAGATATAAATAGTTTATTCTGAGGATCCATGAAAACACAGACACAAATCTCAAAGCAATCAATTTGTCCAACCAGTGAGGAAAGCAGCTTGCAATTAATATATGTGTGCAGTTGTGTGTGTGTTTGTACCCACACATACCCACACACACAAAGATTCTTTGACTCATAAATTCCATTGTTAGGCATATTCTCCAAGACCAAAGAGAAAAGATACACATAAATAACATATTCATAGCTTCTTTTTGGTAGTAATAGGAAAATTGAAACAAAGCATATGTCTTTTTACGTTTCAAAAGTTATGTGATGAACAGGCATCCATTAAATTAAGATAAATAAATTGAATGTACTGGGCCAAAAGGTCAAAAGCATGTTTAGATAGGATCATGTCTGAAAAAAGATCTAAGACTTGCAGTGGACTTCTAAATCATTGTCTGCAGTGTAATCTTATAATGTGAGAAATATGGTTTCATGAGAGAGTCATAGCTTCTGATGACAAGAAGCCCATAGTTCTCTACCCTGTCCTTGTGACATTTTATCTGGAGTCCAGTTCTAGACAGCACAGTTTAAGAAGGATATTGCTAAGGATGTGCTAAAAAAAAGTCCAAACAAGGGTAATCAAGATTGGGAAAGTACTTAAAACAGCTCAGATGAGTCAATGTCATCGAAAAGATTATAGATATTTAGTCTAGAGAATAAAATGCTTGAAATGGACATGATAGCTATGATTATTTTAAAGGTCATGGTGTGGAAGACAGATTAGATTTCTCTTTGGTCCTAGAAGGCAGAACCACAAGCTAAGGTAGAAGTTTCAAAAAAGTGAATTTAGGAATGATGTCAGAAGAAACTTCTTAACAATTAGAGCTCTCAAAAAATCCAGTAGGGCAACTGGGTGGCACAGTGGATAGAGTGGCTTGGCCTTGAGTCAGGAAGACTCATCTTCCTGAGTTTAAATCTGACCTCAGACACTTACTAACTATGTGATCATGGGCAAGTCACTCAATCATTTTTGCTCCAGTTTCTCATCTGTAAAATGAGCTGGAGAAGGAAATGGCTAATCACTGCAGTATCTTTACCAAGAAAACACCAAATGGGCTCACAAAGAGTTGTACATGACTAAAGTGACCAAATAACAAAAGTACAATGGGTTGTCTAGAAAGCTGGTGGATTTTCCCTCCTGCCTTTATACAGAGCTTGGGTGACAACTTGTCACATTTAGTGGGGATTTCTTCTGGGAATGAATTAGATTAAATGGAGGTTGAGACCCTTCTAACTCAAAATTCTATGACTCTTAAAATCTCAGTAGTTATTATGCATCAATTTTAAAGTGCTGTGCATTTGAAAAATATTTCCAAGATATATATTTCAGGAGCTGTGGGTACTTTCTTTATCTGAAGGACCTCATCATATAAGAATACCTCTTTAGTATGGAATCTTCCCTGGATATTCTTATTGACAATGACAAATAACTTTGGCAAACATACATCTCCATGTTTTAGGCTTCATTTGATTTTAGTCATCAAGATGTCATCAAAGTTATTTCAGTTGTTTGAGGTTTCAAGGAACGATATATAATCTTGACATCTGCATGGAAGCTACTTTGAGCAAAGCTTGGAAAGCTGCATTTTGTTCTGCTGACTTAAATGCTTTCTTATAGTCAATACATAATGTGTCGAGTAGAATCTTATATTCTTTGAACCTTTCCGGGGCACTCTCTTTATGAATGTTGATCAAAAACTCTTCTCATGATGATAGATAGATTGTGAGTTATGCTGGCCAACAAGAAAAAAATCTTCTGGTAGTCAATCAGAATAATAGACCTCTTGGCCCAAGCTAGACCCATCCTTGGACAACAGATTCTCAGGGTAATTTGCCTATATATTAAGCTCTTTCAGGTTGGTAGGATATACCTGATATTGTTCAGAGGTTTCAGATACCCAGGCGTATGTCCTTATCCTTATTCCCTATTGGGAAAAAGTTTTAGTGGGAGGTCTGGCTCTTATCATATCATATTATGTTAAAATATAAAAAACTAAAATGTTCTCTCTGCATAGCCTCACACATAACTTGGGACTTCTAAATGGTTAACTAATAAATTTTTCCCATGATCTGTTTTTACATTTCCAGTGTAAGAAATGATAAGGACCCTTTTCTTTGAAAAAGCAGGGTTTCTTTTTCATTCATCTGTTAAAAATTAAAAGTCTGTGTCTGTCACTTATAAATGCATGTCATGTTGAAAACAAAACAAAAAAAAATAAACAAATTGAGCAGTTCAGTGCAACTGTGCCAAGGCAAAGGATACTGAACTGGCATTGCTACCTTATCAATTTGTACTATGAATTATATATCAAAGAAATCATTTCAGTCAATATTTTTAGGGAAAAAATACTTTAATTAAATGTACTATAAGTCTATTGTTGATAAAAATGCCCTTCACTGACTTGGTATACCCCAGAGACAATCTAATGATTTTCTCTGACATTAAGAGAATTGAATAGAGTTAAAAGAGTGTCAAAATGATAATTGATGAAGAAATAGATTCTCCTGGCAGAAATTAATGCACCTGTGTTTTATAGTTATTGCATTTTTAATTACAGAGGATTGAGAGATATCTTTAAGGATTTTCTTTAAAAATAACAACCACAACACCACAAGTTGATAAATAGTAGATAATGCCTTTGTAGTACTATTGATCTGCTGTGGGTGAAAGTACACTGGATGTAGAACAAAAAAATCTGGCTTGAAGCCCTACCACTGACTGGGGGATCTTAGCTGCATTCCTTCTTGGAAACTATTCATCCCCTGAAATTGCTGTGAGGAAGCTTTTATAAGCCTTACCAAATTATGCAAATATGCAGCATTGAGTGCTATTTAAATGCCAGTGACTAATTATTATTAATTCAATGATTTGGATAAAATCATCAACAAGTAAATAGTTATTGAAGCCAAAGCTTTTTAAAGTACTGGAAAAGACTTATTCATCTATGAACACATAGTTTTTATTCTATTAACTATAAATCTTGCTTGGAAAATATTTTAATATTGAAAGATGAATTGCCTAGTTTGTGGATTAACCATGTGTAATGCAAACAAAGACATAGTTTACACCCTGTTTCAGCTATTGAATTAACACGGAAGTAGTTAACACCTTGTTTCAGTCCATGATTGTATCAAGTATAAAGATCTAGATCTTGTGAATCCTGCAACTTGTGAACCCTAGAATTTATGAACTCTTACAACAGGAATGGAGGAGCTAATGACCGGGATAAAAACCTGAGCACGAGCTGAGAGAGAGAGAGAGAGAGAGAGAGAGAGAGAGAGAGAGAGAGAGAGATAGAGAGAGAGAGTCAGAACTTATGGGAGCAGGCAGGTGGAGGTTGAGAAGCTAAAAATTGAGAACAGAGTTAAGAACTGAGATGAACTGAGAATTGATAAGAACTGAGAAGAGAACTGAGAAGTGAGAAATGAGAAGAGAGGAGACCTGGGAGGAAGCATGGCTGTGGTGCTGGTACTTTGTCTGTCAGTTTTGATGTCACTTTGTCAGATTCATCTGCTGATAAAGGACATTACTGTTGTTACAGAAGCCCTGGGATTGTACTGCTAGTTTAGAAGCCCTGAAAGAGTATATTCTTCTTATATGTTTATAGAAAGCCTGGAGGAGGGCCTTACTGATGTTTTCAGAGGTTCTGGGACTATACTGATGATGTGTTGATTTCTAAGACCTTGTTGTTGGATTTATATTGATTGCACAGGCAGAAAGTGAATAGAGGTTGGTCCCACCAATGTGTATGAATGTTATCGTAGTTCTGTTAAACTGCATCTTCCCAGAAACAGTAACTGTGAAGGAATTGAGGTGGACTGGACACTGTGAGCTTCAGAATGGAACAGGACCTGGACAGGAACTGGAAGAAGAACTGGACAAGGAACTAGGAGCCTGCCTTTGAACCCAGGTGACAGTTGTGCAGATTGGGGTAAGAGCTCAGACCATGGAAGAGGAACCATGGAAGCTGAGAGCCAGCCTTGAATCAAGATGAAAAGATCTCAGTATATACATAAACTTGGTGTGAGCTCCTACTTCAATCACTTCCACTACATGTAAAAAAAAAAAATTACTGGGGGCGGCTAGGTGGAGCAGTGAGTAGAGTATCGGCCCTGGAGTCAGAAGGACCTGAGTTCGGATCTGGCCTCAGACACTTAACTCACTCTTAAACAAAAACTTAGCTGTGTGACCTTGGGCAAGTTGCTTAACCCCAATTGCCCTCCAAAAAGCAAAAAAAAAAAAAATACTCTAAACAAACTTTAGAACTACAGAACCCACAAAGTGGTAGAGAGAAACCAATCTGCCACTGAAGGAAGCCCAGCAGGCTGACAGGAAGAGCTGAGCCCAGTCCTGCATGAGCCACAAGGTTCTGGCCCAGGGCAGCACCTACCAGCAGCTGCCAGAGTAGATTTCAATGGAGTGAATCACCAGCAGCTGTGGTGGTTTCCAGACTTCTCAACCCATAAATGCCAAAGACAAAGTAAAAGGTCAGTGTGGATCTCTGCTGGAATGGGGGGGTGGGTTGGAAGAGCAGTGTCCAGGCCCTGCCCCCAGGTTGAGAAGCAGCAGAGGCACAGCAGTGGTGTAGTCCCCACCACATGGCTTCTTCCAAAGCTCCTGACCTGCAGATAGTAGGGGGACCAAGAAACCATTCATAAGGTAAACACTCTTGCTTTAACCTACTTGGATCTGGATAGCAGGCTCTTGGTTTGTGTTCCTGGGGTGTGTGGCCAGTGAGCCAGAGCTTGTGGGGACTGTAGAAAGGGTGCCCTAATAATAGCTCCAGCAGCTGTGAAAACCATAGCCATTTGGGACAAAGCTCTCTCCATTCTGGAAGCAGGGTCCTACAGTAGCAAAGAGCTCAAAAGTCAATTAATCTGCTGGCAAGATGAGCAAGCAGAGGAACCACAAACAAACCAGAGAATCCTTTTTGGGGGACAAAAAAGGATCAAGGCATGGAACAGGAGGAAGACAATGAAGTCAGAAGCCTGCATCAAAAGCCTCCAAGAAAAATATGAACTGGCCATGGAAGGCCTCAAGAAGGGTTTTGAAAATCAAGTAAGAGAAGTGGAGGAAATATTGGGAAGGGAAATGAGAATGATGCAAGAAAATCGTGAAATGTGAGTCAACAGCCTGCTAAAGGAGACCCAAAAATACACTTAAGAAAATAACACCTTAAAAATAGACTAACTCTAATTGTAAAAGAGGCCCCAAAAGCCAATGAAAAGAAGAACACTCAAAAAGCCCAGAAGGAAAATGAATTTCAAAAAGTCACTGAAGAGAATAATTCCTTCAATATTAGATTGGAGCAAATGGAAATTAATGACGTTATGAGAAATCAAGATACTATAAAACAGATCCAACAAATGAAAAAATAGAAGGCAATGTGAAATAACTCATTGAAAAACCTCTGACCTGGAAAATAGATTCAGGAAAGATAATTTTAAAATTATTGGACTACCTGAAAGCCATGATCAAAAAAGAGCTTAGACAACATCTTTCAAGAAATTCTTTAGGAAAATTGCCCTGATGTTGGAGTGCAAAAAAGAACTTGAAAGTATTCACCAATCACCTCTTGTAAAAGATCCCAAAAAGAAAACTCCTAGGAATATTATAGCTAAATTCCAGAGTTCCCAGGCCAAGGAGAAAATACTTCCAGCAGTTAGGAAGAAACAATTTGAGTACTGTTGAAACACAATCAGTACAACACAAGCACTATGAGCTTCTACATTAAGGGATCAGAGGGCGTGCAGATGTCAAAGGAGCTAGGACTGAAACCAAGAATCACCTACTCAGCAAAACTGAGTATAATGCTACATGGGAAAATATGGTCATTCAATGAAATATAGGATTTTCAATGATTCTTGATGAAAAAACTAGAGCTGAACAGAAAATTTGACTTTCAAATACAAGAAGCAAGAGAAGCATAAGAAGGTAAGCAGTAAAAGGAAATCATAAGGAACTTATTAAAGTTGAACTATTTACATCCCTACATGGAAAAATGATAATTGTAGTTCATAAGACCTTTCTTAGTATGAGGATAGTTGAAGGGAATATGTGAGTATACATACATACATATATGAATGTATAGGAGAGTGTATGTGTATATAAATATATGTGAGTGTGGGGATATGTATGTTCAGGGCTCAGGATGAATTGAACATGAAGGGATGATATCTAAAAACTAAAATTGAGGTGAGAAAGGAATTAATTGGGAGGAGGAGAAAGGGAGAGATAGATTAGGGTAAATTATCTCTTAAATGAGGCAAGAGAAAACTATCATAGGGGAGGGGAAGGGCAGTAAGATGAAAGGGAATGGGACAACCTTATTCTTATTGAATTTGGCTTAAGGAGGGAATAACATACACACTCAGCTGGGTATCTTACCCTACAGGAAAATAAGGGGGTAGCGGATAAGAGGGGGGATGATAGAAGGGAGAGAAGATTGGGGGAGATGGTAGTTAGAAGCAAACATTTTAAAAGGGATAGGGTCAAAGGAAAAAATAAAATAAGTGGGGGGGGCACAATAGGATGGAGGGAAATATAGTTAGTCTTTCACAATATAACTACCATGGAAATGATTTGGGTATCTACAAATGTAAAACTTATATTGAATTGCTTATCTTCCCAGTGGGGGTGGGTGAGGAAGGAAGAAGAGAAAAAATCTGGAACTCAAAGTTTAAAAAAATGTTTAAAATGTTTTTTACATGCAACTAGGAAATAAGGTATACAGACACTGGGGTATAGAAATCCATCTAGCCCTATTAGAAAGTTAGGGGGGGTTGATGGGGGAAGATATAAGAGAAAACATATTGGGGGAAGGGGTATTCAGTAGGCTTGCTATTTTGGAGTGGGGATAAGGGAAAGATGTGGAGAAAGAATTATAACTCAAAATCTTGTGTAAAAAATGTTGAAAACTAAAAATAAATAAATATTTTTTAAAAAGATTAAAACATCTCTTCTTGGGTTCCTGATGCTGACTGAGAAAATTATGATTTACTGTGACCTATTGGTGGAGAACTTTGACCTTTGTACTTTGTGTCCATTAAGGAAGCAAAACTTAAGGATGATTGGATTAAGGACTTACTAAATGATTATACTTTGTCTAAAACTATGTGGCCACTTTGGTGAAAACTATGTGGCAATTTTAGTGATAAGTTGTTATGTTGTAACATTGTGAATTCTTTACTTTGCTTTGGGTGAATGTTTTGTCTTAATTTATGGCTGACTAAACAGAGAGTTCACTATACTATGTAATCAGAACCTGGAAGCTGTTCATAGCCACAGCCCTCTGGAAAGCTGTTCATGCTTGACTTTACATCATGTTATTTGATATTTCTGTTTCTTCTGTTGCTGAGAGGAAACTTTGAAAATTTCAGTAATGTTCAGTATTTTTGCCAGAGAATATTTCAGAATTTCCATACTGTGACACTTCTACTGGAGATCAGGTAGAAAAAAGAAAAAGGGGGGAAATGAGTTTGTTAATTAAGGTCCTTGTTAAAAGAAGTTGATAACATTAATGAAATCAGTTTAGTTTTAGGAGAATTGTAAAGGTTGGGGTTTTTTTTATTCCTATTTTCTTTAACTAAAGAACTATAGGAGAAATGGTGATTATTTATGTGTAGTAGGTGTCCTATACCTATTTCTTAAAAAAATTGAGAAAAATGAATATTGGTGTTTGCAATTATATCCTCTTATATTTTCTCAAATACTAGATTTCTGAGATTCTCAGTGGCTTTTGCAATATTGTGGAGAAGGGGAAGAAGTAATATAGAAGAGCAGGACTAATGGGATGGGGGAAAACCCCCACACAGAGAGAAGGAGATGGGGAAGGGGGCAGAGAGAATGGGACAGAGATAAGGTGAGAGAATAAAGTGGGAAGGAGACAAAGATACTAAGATACAGAAATAGAGATAAATAGGAGTGAGAGAGACAGAGACAGAGGCAGAGAGAAAGATAGAGAGACAGAGAGAGAGAGAGACAGAGACAGAGAGAAATTTGTAATCCAGTCAATTTGGCTTCAAATCATAGGATCATAGAGCTATAACTAGAAGGGACCTCAGAACCTCTCTATTTCCATTCAAATTTTAAAAATTTAATGAATACATTTTCAGCGAGATGAAAAAACTTGCCTAAATGCACACAAGTATCAGGTCTTGAGAACCCAGTTTTTTTGTTTGTTTCTTTGTTTGGTTTGGTTTGGTTTTGGTTTTGGTTTTTTGTTTTTTGTTTTTTTTTTTTTTTATGGCTCCAGGACCCATGTGTACTTTTTGTTGTATCACATTGCTATCTTCTTGGCAAAAGAATGCTTTTAAAAAGCCCATGTAGAAAAGAAAGTGGAAAATAAAAGTAATGTTAAATCAAAGATTGGAACATAATATACAAAATAAGTCGATACAAATGAAAAGATGAACCTTTGAAAGAAAGACTTAAGAACTCTGATCAAGGCAATGACTACCAAAGATTTCAGAGGACCAATGAAGAAATAGGACACTCACCTCTTTCCTAAAAATAAAGTTTATAATACCTACATTCCTAACTTATAGGAATATTGTGAGGATAGTGCTTTAAAAACTGTAAAGTGCTATAGAAATGCGAGAACCAAAGGAACCAGACATCATAATATTAGTTTCCAATACCCTATTATATTTTCAAAAACCTAATACATATCTGCAACATTATTCCTAAACATAGATAAACAAAGGTGATCCAAGAAGAATATAGAATGATTATGATAAAAGGGACAAGATAAAGGAAAATAAATAATACTGAATTCTCAATAATTAATCAAATATTATATAGATTATATGACATTGAAGATGTTGATAATCCCAGGGTAAATTATTGGGTACAAGAATATGGGAATACTTAAAGACTGAAATAAAAGATTTTATCTTAGCCTTCCTCAGAGTCAGTAAGTATCCAGAAAAAAAAAATGTTCAAGTTTCTTGTAATGGCAAGCACAGAAGAGGTTCATGCCTTGTTTCAGCCATTGAATTTACACATTTTTTCAGTCTGTTAGGAAACAAACAGGTGAACCTCACAACTTGTGAATCCTAGAACTTGTGAAATCCTAGGGAGGAGCTAATGACTATATAAGGAGAGCCCCAGGGCTAGAGACAGAAGGAACTTAGAAGAAGACTCTTGTGCTGGCAGAGTCAAGGAGAAAACTTGTAGTATCTCAGCACTGTCTTCTCTGTCTGTGTTGATGTTTGTTTATGATACTTTGTACAGAAGGCCTGGGACCTTACAGGAAGCCCTGAAAGAAGATTTTCTGGATGTATGTGTACAGAAGTCATGGAGGAGGGTTTTGGAGGTCCTGGGACTTTACTGATGATTTGTACTATCCTCATGGACCTTGTTTGTGGGACTGTGTTGATTTCTATGTTGATGATTTGTGTTGAGTTTTCAGACCTTGATGGTGGGTCTGAGTTGATTTCACAGGCAGATAGTGAATTGATGATGGTGCCAGTAATGTGTATGAATATTACTGGGGCTCTGTTAAGGTTTCTCTTCCCAGAAACAGGAACTGTAAAGGAGTTGAGATGGACTGGATACTGTGAGCTTCAATATGGAATGGGAACTGGATGAAGAACTGGATAAGAAGCTAGACAAGGAACTGGGAGCTGCCTGCCTTTGAACCCAGGTGATAGTTGTAGCTGGGACCATGGAAGAAGAACAATGGAAACTGAGAGCCAGCCTCAAGTCAAGCTGAAATAAGACTTTACTTGGATATTGTGTACTGACTGAGATGATTGTGATTTACTTGTGACCAAAGGGTGGATGGCCCGTGTATTTTCCACTACCTGTTAAGCCGGTATTGAATAGTGACTTATGATTGAATAGTGACTGATGATTGAATAGTGAATGATTTGTAATTTAGTGTACCCCATGAGTGGAGAAATTTGACTATTGTATTTTGTGACACTTAAGAAGGCTTGCCTAGGGGCGGCTAGGTGGCGCAGTGAATAGAGCACCGGCCCTGGAGTCAGAAGGACCTGAGTTTGGAGCCGGCCTCCAACACTTAATCCACACAAACAAAAACCTAGCCGTGTAACCTTGGGCAAGTTACTTAACCCCAATTGCCCTAAAGGGGCGGCTAGGTGGTGCAGTGAGTAAGAGCACCAGCCTCGGAGTTGGGATGACCCGAGATCAGATCCGGCCTCAGAAAATGAGCACCCATGCATAAATAATGACTAGCCGTGTAACCTTGAGCAAGTTACTTAACCCCAATTGCTTAAAAAAAAAAAGAAGGCTTGCCTCCTTAAGGATCATTGAATGATTGAGTTACTAAATAATTGTACTTTGTTGAAAACTATTGTGACCACTTTGGTGAAAACTATGTGGCCATTATAGTGATAAGTCATTCTGAATGCTATATTTTGATTTTCTGTGATTAGTTGCAATATTGTGAATGCTGTACCTTGATTCTCTGTGAATGTTTTGCTCTGTTTTGTTATTGAATAGAGTGTCCACTATAGTATGTAATCAGAACCTTGAAAGCTGTTCACTGCAAGCAGTCCTCTGGAAAGCTGCTCATAAGTGACTTTACAGTTCTGGATAAATATTATATCCTCAAATGAATTGGATAGCATGGTCTTTTTTTTTGCTTGCATCATTGACTTCATTAAAATTCCGAACCTACTCATGGGAATAAAAGGAAAATTGGAAAATATCATACAGATGTTTGCATATTTAGAGACGTTCTCAGTCAGATGCAGTTTTCATACTTGCATTAAACAGTATAAGATGAATACAATCATTGGTCAGGAAAACTGGAGAAATAATAGATGTAACATCCTTTCATGGTCTTTGTCTGTCTAGGGCTGTTGCATTTAAAGAAGCAGGGAGATTCAAGTAAGTCAGTTTCTCTAAGTGGCACATTAGTGCTTCAAAGGAATAAAACCCAATATCATCTCTCTTTAATTGACAAAGGGTTTCTTTCCAAGATTGTAACAATAGGGTCTTTGATATAAAAAATGATACATAAGGGTGATACAAATGACTCAGAATCCCAAGATGAAATCATAATGCCCCAGTGTTCCACACATTTTTGAAGCATATTAAAGGTGCTGTTGTACCATAGGTACTTCAAGTTTCATTTGAGGAAATGGAAAAGAATTTACCTTAAGCTAAATTTCTTTCTTTTTAATTTATATATTAATTTTTAGTTTTCAACATGCATCTCCATAAGATTTTGAGTTCCAAATTTTCCCCATCTCCACCCTCTCCTCCATCCCAAGATTGTGTGCATTGATTACCCTTCCCCAGTCTACTCTCCCTTCTATCACTCCCCCCTCTTATCCCCTTTCCCTTATTTTCTTGTAGGGCAAGATAGATCTACATACCCCATTGTCTGTATATCTTTTTTTCCCAGTTGAATATAAAAACAATTTTTAATATTTGTTTTTAAAACTTTGAGTTCCAAATTCTCTACTTTCTTCCTTCCCCATCCACCCTCATTGAGAAGGCAAGCAATTCAATATAGTTTATACATGTGTAATTCTGCAAATACTTCCATAAAAGTCATGTTGTGAAAGACCAGCTATATTTCCCTCCATCCTATCCTGCCCCACATTTATTCTCTTTTCTCCCTTGACAATGTCCCTTTACAAAAGTGTTTGTTTCTGATTACCCCCCTTCCACAATCTGCCCTCCCTTTAGTCATCCCTATTATTTATCCTCTTCCCCCCCTACTTTCCTGTAAGGTAAGATACCAAATTGAGTGTGTATGTTATTCCCTTCTTAAGCCAAATCTGATGAGAGTAAGGTTCAGTATTTTCTTCTCACCTCCCCCCTCTTTCCCTCTATTATGAAACCTTTTTTGCCTCTTTTATGTGAGATAATTTACCCCATTCTATCTCTCCCTTTCTCCTCCCAATATATTCCTCTCTCACCCCTTAAATTTATTTGTAGATATCATCCCTTCATATTCAACTTACATTGTGCCATCTATTCTATCTATCTATCTATCTATCTATCTATCTATCTATCTATCTATCATCCTTCCACCCATCTATCCATCTATCTATATTTTCTTCAAATACCGTAACATGGACAAAGGTCTCAGGGGTTAAAATATCATCTTTCCAAGTATGAATGTAAACAGTTTAAGTTTACTATGTCCCTTTTAATTTCTCTTTCCTGTTTACCTTTTCATGCTTCTTTTGATTCTTGTATTTGAAAATCAGCTTTTCTATTCAGCTCTGGTCTTTTCATCAAGAATACTTGGACATCCACTATTTCATTGAATATCTATTTTCCCTGTGAAGTATTATGCCCAGTTTTGCTGGGTAGCTGATTCTTGATTTTAATTCTAAGTCCTCTGACCTCCAGAATACCATGTTCCAAGCCTTTTGATCCCTTAATGTAGAAGCTGATAGATCTTGTATTATCCTGATTGTATTTCCACAATACATTATTTCTTTTTTTTTTTCTATTTGCAATATTTTCTCCTTTACCTGGGAAGTCTAGAATTTGGCTACAATATTCCTAGGAATTTTCCTTTGTGGATCTTTTTCAAGAGGCAATCAGTGGATCTTTCCATTTCTATTTTACCCTCTGGTTCTAGAATATCAGGGCAGTTTTCCTTGAAAGATGTCTAGGCTCTTTTTTTTTTATCAAGGCTTTCAGGTACTCCAACAACTTTTAAACTCTTAGGATCTATTTTCTAGGTCAGTATATTTTTCAAGGAGATATTTTACATTATCTTCTATTTTTTTCATTCTTTTGGTTCTGTTTAAAATTTCTTGCTTTCTCATGAAGTTATTAGTTTTCATTTGCTCCATTCTAATTTTGAAGGAATTATTTTCTTCAGTGAGTTTTTGGACTTCTTTTTAATTTTGCCAATTTTGTTTTTTAAGGCATTTTTCTGCTCTTTGGTTTTTTTGGACCTCTTTTGCCATTTGGGTTAGTCTATTTCTTAAGGTGTCACTTTCTTCAGTATTTTGGGGGTCTCCTTTATCAAGCTGTTGACCCATTTTCATGATTTTCTTGCATCACTCTCATTTCTCTTCCCAATTTTTCCTCTAATTCTCTTACAGGATTTTCAAAATCCTTTTTGAGTTCTTTCATGGTCTTTGACAAGTTCTTATTTTTTTCTTGGAGGCTTTTGACTTTGTTGACTTCTTCTTGTTGTATGTTTTGATCTTCTTTGTCACCAAAATAATATTTTGTAATCTGGGAGTTTTGTGCTGTTTATTCATCTTGCCAGCCAAATACTTGACTTTCTATTTCTTTGTCAGGGTAGCACTCTTCTTCCAATGGGGGGTGGAGATGGGGGTAGGTGTACTATCCCAGGCTTCAGGGGTTTTGTATAAGCTGCTCAATCCAACACCTTCTGTGGGCCCAGAGTTCTGGAAGCAGCAGCTGCTGCTTTCACCATCATCAATCCTGCCTTGAGGCTGGGGCCAGACCCACCTAGTTCACACATAGTATTCCCACTAACTTTCTATGCTGTCTTTGGATTTTGTGGGTTGAGAAGCCAGGAAACCACCACAGTTGCAGTGATTCAGTCCCCTGAGGATTGCTCTGGCCATGTCTGTAGAGGTCAGGCCCCTGCCAGATTGTGTTCCACCCAGCCTGGTGCAATTATATCCTTCCTGTCATCCTTTGAGATTGCTTGGGGATAGAGGGTTGTTCACTGTCATTTTATGGCTGCTGTAGCTACAGAATTTATTTATAGTCACTTTTACAGGTATTTGGAAGGGTTTGGGAAAGTGATCAAGAAAGTCCTTGGTCTTACTATGCCAACTTGGCTCTGCCCCCCTTAAACCAAACTTCTTTTAGGGGAACTAGGTTTCTCAATGGATAGAGTACCAGGATTGGAGTCAGAAAGACTCCTCTTCCTGAGTTCAAATCTAGTCTCAAAAAATTTCAAATGTGGTAATGAATAGTTTGGTCATGACTGAAACAACTAAAGGACAATGACAAAAAAAAAAACTTCTTTAAATTTTCATCACTCCATAGAGTATACTTGGCAGGGAGGGTTTCAAGTTTATTTTATTATCCAGATAATTTGCATGCCTGATTTATTAGATAGAGATAGACTTTCCCTAACCACAAATCAGATGGAAGCCAAGGTCTAATAGCAAACTCCAATCATATTGGCATAAAGAGATTCAGTCATCTAGCATGTATAGTTGCTTTCCAAGATGACTGTAAAAAGTTAATTTGTATTGAAGTTATTTTGTAACATAATTTCTAGACTTTGGTAATGAAATGCCATTATACATAAGGAAGAAAGAAATGCAAAGCAAACATATTTGAGTGCTTTAATTAATTTTCAAATAAATTTATTTTAAGAAATAAGTTAGGTGGAGCCAAGATGGCGGAGTAGAAACAGCAAGTCCAAGGTGCTCTCCACCCAGAACTCCTCCAAACCATGTAAAAGGGGACTCTGAACAACTTCTGGAGCACCAGCACCCACAGAATGACACAGAGAAGCTAACGTCCTGCTGAGCACAGCCCAGCAGCCCTGCAGGAAGGGCCAGCACAGCGCTCTGGGAGCCGACAGCCCAGCAAGCGGAGAGCCAAGCCCAAGCCAAGTCCCTGTAAGCCACAGCTTTATCCCCAGGGCAGCCAGGCCAGCAGCTGGCTGGAGGGACCCCAGAAGACCAGCAGCTGTGGCGATTCCAGGATCATCAACACAGACATGCCTAGGAAAAAGTAAGAGGTAAATGTCCTATCCACTTTGGGACCAGTATTTGGGGAACGCATCTGCTTCCTCCCCTAGGGGCTAGAAGCCACTGAGGAGACACGGCATTTTCGCACTTTCAGTGGCAACTCCAGCTCCTGGCCTGCGAACTGTAGGGAGATCCAGCGATCAATCTTGGAGGTTAATCGCTCTTGCTTTAACCTCCCTGGATCTGGATTGTGGTCTGGGATGGAGGTCATGGGGTGGGTATCCAGCTTGCCATAACCAGAAGTTGTGAAGACCCCAGCTTTGGGATGGAAGCTCCCCTGTCGGGTGGCAGAGTCCTACTGTGGCAACAAGGCCAAAAGTCAAGTAATTGAGTGGCAACATGCGTAGGCAAAGGAAACAAAATAAACAGGAAAATGCAACATTAGACTCCTATTTTGGGGGCAAAGAGAATTGAAGCATGGAACAGAAAGAGGACTATGAGGTCAGAAATCCTGCTCCAAAAGCCCCAAATGAAAATATGAGTGGGTTACAGGCCATAGAGGACCTTAAGAAGGATTTCAAAAACCAAATAAGAGAAGTGTAGGAAAAATCATGAAGAGAAATGAGAAGGATGCAGAAAAAGTATATAACAGACTAACTAAAATGGCAAAGGAGGCTCAAAAGGGCAATGGGGAGAAGAATGCCTTAAAAAGCCAAATTTTCCAGATGGAAAAAGAATCTCAAAAGCTCACAGAGGAGATTCATTCCTTCAGAGTTAGACTGGAGCAAATGGAAGCTAATGACTTTATGAGAAATCAAGATGCTGTTAAGCAGATTCAAACAAATGAAATAATAGAAAGCAATGTGAAATATCTCATGGGAAAAACCAATGGCCTGGAAAATAGATCCAGGAGAGATAATTTAAAAATTATTGGACTACCTGAAAGTCATGATCAAAGAAAGAACCTAGAGATCACCCTTCAAGAAATTCTCAAGGAAAACTGTCCTGATATTTTAGACCCAGAGGGCAAAATAGAGGTTGAAAGAATCCACCAATCACATCCTGAAAAAGATCCCATAAAGAAAACTCCCAGGAAAATTAGACCCAGGTTCCAGAATCCCCAGATCAAGGAGAAAATACTCCAAGAAACCAGGAAGAAACAATTTCAATATTGTGGAAACACAATCAGAATAGCCCAGGACCTGGCAGCTTCTCCACTGAGGGATAGAAGGGCATGGAATATGATATTCCAGAAGGCAAAAGAGGTGGGACTGAACCCAAGGGTAACCTACCCAGCAAAACTGAGTATTTTGTTTCAGGGTAAAATATGGGTATTCAGTGGAATAGAGGACTTTCAAGCATTCTTGAGGAAAAAGCCAGAGTTGAATAGAAAATTCGACATCCAGACACAAGAAGGAAGAGATGCCTGAGAAGGTAATCAGGGAAAAGAAATCAAAAGGAACTTATCAAAGTTGACCTATTTACATCCATACATGGAAAAACAATAACAGTGACTGATGAAAGTTTTCTCAGTATGAAAATAATGGAAGAAGGGTATATGGACATATGAATACATATGTGAATGTGTGTATATATGCTTACAGTTTTACATGTATTGAGGGCATAGGTTGAATTTGTGGAGAAGGGTGAATACTCAAGGGATGAAATTATGAGGTGAGAGAGGAAAGTGGCAAGAGAAGATGGGGAAAGACAAGATAGGGTAAGCTATTTCATATAGAAGACGAAAGGGGGAATAGTTGTAGGGGAGGGGAAGAACAGGAAGGCAAAAAGGCAAAACCATATTCTCATTGAGGTTGGCTCAAGGAGAGAATGACATACATACTAAATGGGATGTCTCACCCTGCTGGAGAGCAGGGGGAAGGGGGATGAGAGAGGGGGTGGTTGAGGGGAGGGCATTCTGGGGGGGGGGGGTTGGCAGTACCCAGGTTTGAAGAGGTTTAGGATCAAAGTAGGGAATAGACCAGGTGTGGGGTGGGATGGGTGGGAGGGAATTATAAGCAGCCTTTTACAATATATCTATTAGGGTAATGTTTTACACAGCTATACATGTACAACACATACCAAATTACTTATCTTCCCAAAGGGAATGGGTGTCAACAGAGGAAGGGAATGGATCTGAAATTCGAGGTCTTAAAAATAAATGTTTCAAATATATATAAATACTATTATTAATACTATTTTGCATGTAATTGGGAAGTAAGATGTTCAGGTGTTGGGGCACAGAGGTTCACCTTCCTCTAATGGAAAAGTCGAAGGTGGTATGGGAGAATATATGGGAGAGAGCAGATTGGATGAGGGGCTATCTTGTGGGACTACTATTCTGGGATGGTGGGTAGGGGAAAAATGGGGAAAAATTGTAACTCAAAATCTGTCAGAAATGAATGATGTGAACCAGAAGTTAATAAAGCATTTGAAAAAAAAAAGAAATAAGTTAACTAAATATTGTTCTATCTTAGTAAAGTACACTGAGGCAGCCTGATATTTTTTGGCTTTTTGGGGGAGTCAAGGGCAGGGCAATTGTGGTTAAGTAATTTGTCCAAGGTCACATAGCTAGTAAGTGTTAAGTGCCTGAGGTCAGATTTGAACTCAGGTCCTCCTGACTCCAGGGCAAGTGCTCTATTCACTGAGCCACCCAGCCACTCTTTAACCTGATTTTTTAAATCGAATTAAAATAATTACTGAGATTGTTTGGTAGATTGATATATATATATATATATATATATATATATATATATATATATATATATATATATATAGTAGTTATACTTGAATGGTATTCCCCATTCTGTTATTGTCCCTTTGAATTATTATTATATGGAAATGATTTTCAGGGTATTTTATTTTGTAGCCTGCAATACTGTGGAAGCTATTGTCAAAATTGTTTTTGTTTGCTCATTTCCTAAGCAAATAGTTATAGAGTTCTCTGCTCTTAACCTGTGAGAGAGAAATGTAGCTTCAATTACTTCTTCTTGTATTATTGCTGCTGATAGCATTTCTAAACCTTTCAAATAATAGAGAAAAGAGGTAATACTGGTTTTAATTCAATATTTATTTGAAACTTTTTATTGTTCTATCCATTGTATGTAATACTAGGTTTGAATTTTAGATAGATAATTTTGACTGATTATTAATCTCAACTCTTCAACATATTTGATAATGTCACATATTGCTCCCCTTTGCTTTTAAAAATACATCATTCTAGGTGGTAGTTAAGTGGAGCAGTGACTAGAGCACCAGCCCTGGAGTCAGGAGTACCTGAATTCAAATCTGGCCTCAGACACTTAACACAAAAAAAAAGTTAGCCATGTGAACTTGGGCAATTCATTTAACCCCTATTGCCCTACATTCCTTTCTCAAAAAAGAAAATAAGCAAAAAAAAAAAAAAAACATTCTATTTATTTTTGTGATGTTTAAAGCGTATCAAATAGATTCATGCTGTTAAAATTTCTTTCCTTTATATTTGAAAATCTTTTTTTTTTTTCTGACCCATTTTAGGATGGGTCATTTATCATTGGAACTAGTATAGCCTATGTGTTTTGAAATTCAAAGAATTTGTTGTTTTTTTTTTAATTTTTAATTTTTTTTTTGCTTTTTGCTTTTTGGAGGGCAATTGGGGTTAAGTAACTTGCCCAATGTCACATGGCTACATTTTTGTTTGTGTATGCATTGAGTGTCTAAGGTCGGATCCGAACTCAGGTCCTTCTGACTCCAGGGGCAACACTCTACTCACTGCACCACCTAGCCTCCCCCAAAGAATTTATTTTTAATTTTATAGTAGTTTCCATTTCTGGAGATAATCTCCTGAATTTTTCAATCAGTGCTTTGTTTTCTATTTTTAAAAGTCTGAAGCAATTTTCTTTTATTTCTTCCTACATTTTGATGTTTAGGGTTGTTTGTTTTATTCTTTGTATGACTTGTGCTCTTTTCATGCTATATAAGCCTGTGCCTGTTTTAGGGTTAGAAACAAACCACAAAAGACTGCTTTCTGGTTCTGTGGCCCTGGTCCTTGTTCTATACTCCTCAGTCCCCATCCTTATCATTTATCAAATAACACACTGAAAAAAGTTGTTGTTTTTTTTAATACAAACATTGTAAAGCCAAGCACACACAGCTTTCCTGAGGACTGCTGCTATAAACAGCTTTCAAGGTTCTGATTACATAGTATAGCAAATTCTCTATTCAATAACAACTCAGAGCAAGACATTCACAGAATATCAAGGTACAGAATTCACAATGTTGCAACTAAACACAGAAAATCAAAATACAGCATTCACCATGTCACAACTCAACAACTTATCACTAAAATGGCCATATAATTTTCACCAAAGTGGTCACACAGTTTTCAGGAAAGTACAATCATTCAGTAACTCAATAACTGAATCATAATTAATCAGTTTTAAGGAGGAGAGCCTCCTTAATACTTAACTCACTCATCCTTAAGGAGGCCTCCTTAAGGGACACAAAGTATAATAGTCAAAGTTCTCCACCCATGGGGTGCAATTAAGTTACAATATTGTCACTACTCAGTACTCTCTTGAGGAAAATACACAGGCCATCCACCCCAGGTCACAAGTAAGTTACAATTTTATCAGTCACTACTCAGTATCCATGGAGAGGTTTTTTCATCTTGATTCAGGGCAGGCTTTCAGCTCACATGATTCCTCTTCCATGGTCCCAGCTCCTACCTGAATCTAGTTAACTGTCACCTGGGTTCAAAGGCGGACAGCTTCCAGGTCCTTCTCCAGCTTCCCAAGCAGTTCTACTTTGAAGCTCACAGTTTCTAGTCCATCTCAAATCCTTCACAGTCACTGTTCCTGGGAAGAGAAAACTTAACAGTACCTACACCATTGTTATGTTTCCTCTGGATGCTCCAGCTGGCCCTCAGAAGTCCTTAGCAGCTCTGTTCTCAAATGCAAAATCACTTTCTCCTATTCTCAAAATCTAAATCATTTTCTCCATGGGAGTTCCAGTCCAGCAGCAACAGCCCAGCCTTCAGATGCTCACTGAGAGAAATTCTCTCGCTCTCCCCGACTGCTGCTTCTCTGCCTGGATGATTGTCCCAAGAAGTTTTGACTGTCCAGCTTGTGCTCTTCCTTAAATAGGGTATAGCTCCTCCCTTTTCATCTCCTTCCTGTTATGTCAGCAACAGAAGATCATACCTTCCATTTCTTTAAGAGAGGCTTAATTAGAAACTAGGTGTTAAGTACCTCTTAGCTTAGCAATACAAAGGCACATTCAAATTTCATTACTATTACAAACATCAATGTATAGTTCTATTTTTAAGTAGATAGTGGACATTACATTTGTAATTCAAATGTGGATGAAATGTTATACTCAAGGAAGACGTCAGATTCTGAAAATAATCAAGTTATGCAATGGTAAAAAGAATCTTGGGAAAATTCTATACTTTTAATCACAAACATACACTATTGGAAATTACTACTGCGTTTTAAGTTATCTTATATGATCTTGAGAGGCATCCCCTCCAACTTATACAAATTTTCTAAATCCTTTGATCTTTCTTCTAAATTCAGTGCAATTTCATTAGTATAACTGGAATATGTTGAAAAAAAGTGAAAGGTTTGTAAGAAATAATACATATATTAGTGGGGGGGATTGATGTAGGCACTAAAAGGTGTGCTTTTCTGGAAGAGAAATCAAAATGAATGTCTATAAAAAAGCACTAGGCTAGTAGTCAGTAGACTGCAAACCCAGGTATGCAAATAACTCATTTGAGATTGAGTTCTTGATTGTTTTCCTAATTACTGAGTTTGATTGGAAGATGTCTCCATTCACTTACATCTAATACAATTTGAGAATCTATGAAGGTCATATAATAGCAGGGATTTTAAAGTGAAGGATTCATTACTATGATATTGAATCTGATGTAAGGATCTATTTGGAGTGAATAGGATATTCTTAGAATAGAATATTCTTAGAATAGAATAGATGACCTATGAATTTGAAACATTGTAAATTGCCCTCTAATATCTGACTGTGATAGAGGTTAAAAACAAACAAACAGATTTCCACAGTGCTCTGGTCCACACCACTTCCAAATTTACGTAAAAGTGGAATCTGAACAAAATCTGGAGCTCCAGAACCCAAAAAATGA
Source organism: Gymnobelideus leadbeateri (assembly GCA_011680675.1). Classification (NCBI taxonomy): domain Eukaryota; kingdom Metazoa; phylum Chordata; class Mammalia; order Diprotodontia; family Petauridae; genus Gymnobelideus; species Gymnobelideus leadbeateri. Next base: position 304,947 of record WOXC01010157.1, read on the forward strand.
CACAGAGAAGCTAACCTCACACTGAGGACAGCCTGGCAGCCCAGCAGGGAGCAGCCAGAGCAGTGCTCTGGGAGCAAAGCCCAGGCCCATGTGAGTGGGAGGTTTTAGCCACAGGGCAGGCCAGAGCAGCAGCCAGCAGGAGGGACGTCAGAACACCAGCAGCTGTGGCTATTCCAGAATTATCAACACATAAATGCCATGGACAAAGTAACAGGACAGAGCTCTGTGGATTTTGGGACTTGTTGGGAGAGTGCATCAGCCTCTTTCCCTGGGGGCAAGAAGCCTCGTAGAAGCCACAGCACAGCTGTCATGTTGCAGCTTCAGTTCCTGGCCTGCAGACAGTAGGAGGACCAGGCAATCAGTCTTGGGCATAAGTGCTCTTGCTTTAAACTGCTTGGATCTGGATTGCAGGCTGTGGTAGAGGTCTTGGGGTATGTGACCAGCTTGCCAGAGCATGTGGAGGCTTCAGAAAGGGCACCCAACTAATGCCTCCAGCAACTGAGAATACCCCAGCTTTTGGGATGGAAGCTCCTCTGGCTGGTGGCAGAATCCTACTGTGGCAACAAGCCCAAAAGTCAAGTAATTGAGTGGCAACATGCCTAGGCAAAGGAAACAAAATAAACAGAAAAATGCAACAATAGACTCCTATTTGGGGGGCAAAGAGGATCAAAACATGGAACAGCAGGAGGACTGTGAGGTCAGAAATCCTGCATCAAAAGCCTCAAATGAAAATAGGAGCTGGTTACAAGCCATAGAGGACCTTAAGAAGCAGATAAGAAAAGTGGAGGAAATGTTGGGAAGAGAAATGAGAAAGATGCAAGAAAAGTATGAGAGTCAACAGCCTGACTGAGGAAAATAACACTTTAAAAATAGACTAACTCAAATGGCAAAAGAGACTCAAGAAAGGCAATGAAGAGAAGAATGCCTTAAAAAGCCAAATTTGCCAGATGGAAAAAGAATCTTAAAAGCTCACTGAAGAGAATCATTCCTTCAGAATTAGACTGGAGCAAATAGAAGCTAGTTATTTTATGAGAAATTAAGATGCTGTTAAGCAGATTCAAACAAATGAAAGAATAGAAGGCAATGTGAAATATCTCATAGGAAAAACCAGTGACATGAATATAGATCCAGGAGAGATAATTTAAAAATTATTGGACTACCTGAAAGCCATGATCACAGAAAAAACCTAGAAATCATCCCTCAAGAAATTCTCAAGGAAAATTACCCAGATGTTTTAGGCCCAGAGGGGGAAATAGAGGTTGAAAGAATCCAGAGATCACCTCCTGAGAAAGATCCAAAAAAAGAAAATGCCCAGGAATCTTATAGTCAGGTTCCAGAATTCCCATATCAAGGAGAAAATACTACAAGCAGCTATGAAGAAACAATTTCAATATTGTGGAAACACAATCAGAATAGCATAGGACCTGTCAGCTTCTACACTGAGGGATTGAAGGTCATGGAATATGATATTCCAGAGGGCAAAAGACCTGGCATTAAAACCAAGAATCACCTGCCCAGGAAAAGAAAGAAGCTAGAAATCATCCTTCAAGAAATTCTCAAGGAAAACTTTAAGAAGCAGAGGGCAAAATACAGGTTGAAAGAATCCACTCATCACCTCCTGAAAAAGATCCCCCAAAAAAACTCCTAGGAACATTATAGCCAGCTTCCAGAATTGGAATTGTGGAACTACTATCAGGATAGCACAGGATCTGACAGCTTCTACACTGAGGGATTGAAGGGCCTGGAATATGATATTCCATAGGGCAAAGGAGCTGGGATTAAAACCAAGAATCACCTACCCAGCAAAACTGAGCATCATGTTTCAGGGGAAAATATGGTCATTCAGTGGAATAGAGGACTTTCAAGCATTTTTTATGAAAACACCTGAGTTGAATAGAAATTTTTTTTCATCTTTGGGAAATATCCCATTTATTTCAATGACTCTATGCTTTCTCTGTGCATTTTGTTAAATTTCTTTTTTTTCAAATGCTTTATTAACTTCTGTTTTACATAATTTATTTCCATCAGATTTTAAGTTTCAATTTTCCCCATTTTCCCCTACCCACCACCCAAGAATGGCAGTTCCAAAGGATATCCCCTCATCCAATCTGCTCTCTCCCATCTCTTCTTCCATACCCCCTTCAACTTTTCCAGTAGGGCAAGTTGAATCCCCATGCCCCAATGCCTGCTCATCTTATCTCCCATTTATATGCAAAATAGTATTAATCATAGTATTTATATATTTTTACAATGTTTGATTTTAAAACTTTGAATTTGAGACCCATTCCCTTCCCCCCCCCCCCGCCACTCACTCCCACTAGGAAGATAAGCAACTCAGTATATGCTGTACATGCATAGCTATGCAAAACATTACATTAGTAGATATATTGTAAAAGACTGACTACATTTCTCTCCCTCTTTGCTACCACAAAAGGAGCTACTATATGTGTATGTATTATATATATTTATAAATAATTATGTATATACATGTGTATGTATATATATATTTGTATGTATGTAAATGTACACACCTATACACATGTTTATATATAATATATGCATTGCATACATATGTGTGTTTCTATACAAGTAAGTTCTTTCCACTTTTTTATGATCATTTTGGGATACAGATCTAGTGGTTACTTCTTAGCCTCCCTTCTGATAGCTGATAGCCAATCATGGAGTCTGTCTCTCATATGATAACTCTTATCATTTAGTCATTGTAGTAAACCTTTTTCATTTCACCACTATGCCCACTGATGCCCTCTTAGGACAATAATATCTTAACCCCAATCCATCCAGTCATAACAGCAGCAGCTTAGTTGTAAAGATCCACATATCATCCATAGAACATTTAACAGAAATAATTTTTAAAAACCGTAACAATTATTGCTAGAAGCTCAGGATCAATGATGTTTGTAGACCATTGGAAAAGAGGATGGACCACCAGACTTAGAGAATTAATGTAACCTTTGCCATGCCAATTAAGATCTCTGAAATTAATCATCTACAAAATCTGTGTACTAATAATTGTACTAAATATCTCACATTTTAATAATAATAATAATAAATAGCGGATAACATTTATATAGCATATAGTATTGCCACTATTATTGTTATCACTTCACATTTGTTATCTTATTTGATGAACTTTACAAATCAGTAAACATTTTGTAATTGTAAACTATCAAAATACAATTATCACCTTGCTTGAAGGAAGGGATTATGTTTTATCCACCTTTTCTTTTCTCACCATTGCCAAGTCTATAACAGCTAATTAATAATATGCATCAGATAATATACAAAGTATAATTGATTTATGGGAAAATATTCTACTTTGCAATTTTATTTATTGTGACTTCTCCTGCTAAAGTTAATTTTTGATAAAATTAGTTTCCATGTTACATGTTGGAATTCCATTGTGATCCAAATAAATTCAGTCATTAAAAATAAGGTTTATTTGGTCAGAAAAAAAAGGAGATGAGAATGAGCACTGGATTTTAAAAGTATATTGAAGTGAATCGGCTCAATGCCATGAAACTAAATTGCATATGCAACATTTGTTTGTTTGTTGTTATTTTTTTTCCAAAATGCTTTGTTAACTTCTTGTTTACATCATTCATTTCCACCAGATTTTGAGTTACAATATATTCCCCATTTTTCCCTACCCCGCACCCAAAAATAGCAGCCCCACAGGATATCCCATCATCCCATCTGCTCTCTCCCATATCTTCTCCCATATCCCCTTCAACTTTTTCAGTAGAGGAAGGTGAAGCTCTGTGTCCCAATGCCAGTGTATCTTGTTTCCCAATTATGTGTAAAGTAATATTAATAATAGTACTTATATATTTTTACAAATTTGATTTTAAAACTTTGAATTCCAGATTCATTCCCTTCCTCCCTTGTCACCCACACTTACTGGGAAGAGAAGCAATTTCAGTATATGTTTTTCATGTGTAGCCAGGCAAAACATTACCACAGGAGATATATTGTAAAAGATGGACTATATTTCCCTCCCTTCTATCTCTCCTCCCACTTGGTCTATTCCCTACTTTGATCCTGTCCCTTTTCAAAAGTGGGTTGCTCCCAACTTTCCTCACCCCATTCCCTCCCACCCTCCCTTCCATCATCCTTCCTCTCATCCCCTTCCCCCCTACTCTCCTGTAGGGTTAGATGTACTATTTAGTATGTATGCCATTCTCTCCCTGATCCAAATTCAATGAGAATAAGATTTTTTTCCTTTTGGCAAAAAGGCATATCCCTTGGGGGAGGATGTAAGAGAGAGCAGATTGGGAAGGAGTATTCAATATCACTATTTGGGGGTGGGGGTAGGAGAAAGATGGAGAAAATTTGTCACTCAAAATCTTGTGGAAATGAATGTTGAAAACTAAAAATAAACAAATTTTAAAATACTTAAGGGAAAATTAAAAAAAAAGAAATTGTGCTAACAAAAGTTATGAAAATCTCCATACCCTTTGACTCCCAGATCTCATTGTGTGGTATCTAAACCAGGTAAATTGAAGATAAACAGAAAGGTACAATTTACACCAAAATATGTAACAAATACTTTGCTGTAGAAGCAAAGAACGTGAATCAAATTAGATCTCAGTTGATTGGGGAATGGATAAATATATCATGGTTCAAAAATGCAATATAAGAATAATGCTCTATTAAAAAAATGAATACAACCACCAAGAAGCATGGGAAGACTTATATGATAATTCAGATTGAACTAATGTAGCACCAATGCAATATTCATAATGCCAACAGTTACTATAAATATACCTGTATGGGGCTCAATCACAAAATATAACAGAATCTTCATATAGAATAAAGAAGCAAAACATTTATTCAGACACCAGAAAATTAAATCCCCAAACCAGTAAGCTGATTCCATCCCAGTAGCAAGGAAGTCAATAAGCCATAATAGCACAGAGTCACACCATCCTTTAGCCTTCGCTACAAACCAACATTTACTCAACATTTACTAACTGTCTCCCTTGGGTATATCCTCTCCTCTAGCTGCTCTGACTCCCAGATTCCTGTGGGCTCTGTTCCACCCTTCAGCAAATACCTCCCACCACAGGATCCACATGATTACATTCAGCCAATTAGTGGGCACTTTTTATCTTCAAAGCAGGGAATGTCTTCAAATTCCCTTAGGCTTATTAAGGGGCAGGGAAGACCTTCAAATTACCATTACCATTACAACTGAGCATAAAAAATTTTTTACAGTATAACATATACACATATATGATGACTACAACAATGTAAATGGGAGGACCAAAAAGAAAACCAATTATGTTTGCCAAGGATGACCCTTGTACAAAGATGTAAGAAAATACCTCCTTTTATTTGCAAGGTCAAGGGGCACTATGGAGGGGAGATATTACAGATACCACTAAACTTGATTAATATTTTCATGTTTTGAGCTACATTTTTCTTTTTTATTCACTATAAAAGATGGCTCTCTAAGTAGGGGAAGAGTATGGAATATATTGAGAGATGAAATTGACATAAAACCAAAAGATTCTAATAAATTATCTTCGAAAAAAGATCCATGGTGCTGCCTCCATCCTTTAATTCAGATTAATGTTATTTAGTTTACCTAACATTTTTTGAAGTTCTATGCTTTTTACCAAGATATTTGGTTTTTATTGATTTTTCTGTGGTTTGTAAGGGCAATTTTTTATGTCATTATAAGCAGTGAAGTATGCCATGTGCATTGAAATTTTATGTTATCAAATATTTTGTTTCCAATCAATTACCATTATCTATTTTATCTCTTGGTAGTAGTATCAGCCTCTATTGATTTTTTTCTTTGTCTATAAGACTCTGTAATTTTTATGTTATAAAAATGAATTGCCTAAAAATAAATCTATCTGAACCAGCTTGAAATAATTTAAATCACATTTTGCATTACCATTCTAAGCCACTCTTTAGCTATTTGTTAAAAAAAATGTTTTGATGATATACTTGGAAAATCCTAGTGATTTAACTAAAAAGCTAGTTGAAACAGTAATTTTAATCAGGGGGCGGAGTCAAGATGGTGGAGTAAAAACAGCACTGCCTTGGAGCTCCAGCCTACACCACTTCAAAATTATGTAAAAGGGGGAATATGAATGACCTCTGGAGCTGCAGAACCCACAAAATGACACAGAGAAACTAACCTCCCACAGAGGACAGTCCTATAGCCCAGCAATGAACAGCCAGCACAGTGCTCTGGAAGCCAAACCCAGGCCCACATGAGTCACAGTTTTAGCCCCAGGGTGGCCAGACCAGCAGCCAGCTGGAGGGACCACAGAACACCAGTAGCTGTGGAGTTCCCAGAATTATCAACACATAGATGCCTAGGACAAAGTGAGAGGTCAATGTCCTATGGACTTTGGAAATGGTTGGGAGAATACATCAGCTTCTTCCCCTGGGGGCCAGAAGCTGCTGAGAAGCTGGCACAGCCTGTGCCACATTGCCACTTTGTAGCTTTAGCTCTTGGCCTGTGAACTGTAGGGGGATCTGGCAGTCAGTCTGGGGGGAAAGTGCTTTACCCTTCTTGGATCTGGATTGCAGTCTGGGGTGGAGGTCTTGGGGTGAGTGACCAGTTTGCCAGATTGTTTGAAGGCTTCACAGAGGCCACCCAACTAATACTTCTGGAACTTCTGGAAGTTGAGAAAACCCCAACATTTGGGACAGAAGTTCCACTGGCTGGTGGCAAAGTCCTACTGTGGCAACAAGCCCAAAAGTCAAGTAATTGAGTGGCAACATGCTTAGGGAAAGAAACAAAATAAACAGAAAAAGGCAACATTAGATTCCAATTTGGGGGGCAAAGAAGATAAAAGCATGGAACAAGAGGAGGACTGTGAGGTCAGAACTCCTGCACCAAAAACCCCAAATGAAAATATGAGCTGGCTGCAGGCCATAGAGGACTTTAAGAAGAAATAAGAGAAGTGGGGGAAAATTGGGAAGAGAAATGAGAAAGAGGCAAGAAAAGTATGAAATGAGAGTCAACAGCCTGACTGACAGAAATAACACCTTAAGAAATAGACTAACTCAAATGGCAAAAGAGGCTCAAAAAGGCAATGAGGAGAAGAATGTCTTTAAAAGCCTAATTTGCCAGATGGACAAAGAATCTCAAAAGCTCACTGAGGAGAATAATTCCTTCAGCATTAGATCAGAGCAAATGGAAGCTAGTGACTGTATGAGAAATCAAGATGCTATTAAGCAGATCCAAAAATGAAAGAATAGAAGGCAATGTGAAATATCTCATGGGAAAAGCCACTGACATGGAAAATAGATCCAGGAGAGACAATCTAAAATTTATTGGACTACTGAAAACCATGATCAAAGAAAAAATCTAGAAACCATACTTCAAGAAATTCTCCAGGAAAATTGTCCTGATGTTTCAGAACCAGAGGGCAACATAGAGGTTGAAAGAATCCACAGATCACCTCCTGAAAAATATCCCAAAAAGAAAACTCCTAGGAATATTATAGCCAGGTTCCAGAATTCCGAGATCAAGGAGAGTATATTGCAAGCAGCTAGGAAGAAACAATTTCAATATTGTGGAAACACAATCAGGATAACACAGGATATGGCAGCTTCACCACTGAGGGACTGAAGGGCATGGAATATGATATTCTGCAGGTCAAAGGAGCTGGTATTGAAACCAAGAATCACCTACCCAGCAAAACTGAGTATCATGTTTCAGGGGAAAATTTGGTCATTCAGTGGAATAGATGACTTTCAAGCATTCTTGAGGAAAAAAAAAACCAGAGTTGAATAGAAAATTTGACATTCAGATACAAGAAGCAAGAGATACTTGAGAAGGTAAACAGGGAAAAGAAATCACTATGAACTTATCAAAATCACTTATGAACTTTGGGAACTACAGGGAAAAACAATAACTGTAACTGATGAAACTTTTCTCAGTATGAAAATAGTTGAAGAAGAGTATATGGGCATATGAATACATATGTGAATGTGTGTAAATATGTTTTCAGGTATACATAGAGGACAGAGGTCGAATTTAGTAGGATGGGATGATATTTAAAAGGTGAGGTTAAGAGGTGAGAGAGTAATGTGGTGAGGGGGAATGGGGAGAAACAATGGGGTGAACTGTCCCATATACAGGAGGCAGGGGAAGGTGGTTGCAGGGGAGGGGAGGAACAGGAAGGCAAAAACGCAAAACCTTATTCTCATTGAATTTTGACCAGGGAAAAATGACATGAATACTAAATAGGGTGTCCCACCCTACAGGAGTATGGGGGGGAGGGGGGTGGGGGAAGGTGGTGGAGGGGAGGGTGGGCTGGGGGGCAAGGAATTTGGAAGCACCCACTTTTGAAAAGGGACATGATCAAGGTGAGGAGTGGACCAAGTGGAAGGTGGGATGGGAGTGAGGGAAATATAGTCAGTCTGTTATACTATATCTACTATAGTAATATTTTGCATAGCTACACATGTACAGCATATTCTGAGTTGCTTATCTTCCTAGAGGGGGTGGGTGGTAGGAGAGGAAGGGAATGGGTCTGGAATTCAAAGTTTTAAAATCAAACGTTTTAAAATATATATAAATAGAATGATTAATACTATTTTGCATATAATTGGGAGATAAGATGTGCAGGCAAGGGAGCATGAGAATTCACCTCACCCTACTGGAAAAGTTGAAGGGGGATATGGGAGAGAGCAGATTGGTTGAGGGGATATACTGTATGACTGTTATTCTGGGGTGGTGGGTAGGGGATAAATGGGGAAAAATTGTAACTCAAAATCTGGTGGAAATGAATGATGTAAAACAGAAGTTAATAAAGCATTTGGAAAAAAAGAAACAGTAATTTTAGTAAATTAACAGGATATACCTTATGCCCATATAAATCATCAGTATTTCTATATGTCAGCAAGAATAGATAGTAAGAGATATCGCACATAATAACCATGGACAGCTAAAATACCTGGGAGAATCCCCTGCTAGACAAAACCAAAAATACATGAAGCCAATTATAAAACACTTTTAGACAAATAAAATCAGATTTAAATAACTGGAGACATACTAATTTTTCATAGGTTAGCAGAGACAATATAATAAAAATGAAAAATGTACATCAACTAATTTGCTTATTCAATGTCATCTCAAATAAATCATCAGAAAATTATTTTATTGACCTAGAAAAATAGCAAAATTCCTTTGAAGAACAAAAGTTCAAGAATATCAAAAGGAAATAATGAAAAAATACGGGGCGGCTAGGTGGTGCAGTAAGTAAGAGCGCTAGCCTCGGAGTTGGGATGACCAGAGATCGAAACTGGCCTCAGAAAATGAGCACTCACACATAAATAATGACTAGCCATGTAACCTTGAGCAAGTTACTTAATCCCAATTGCTTTAAAAAATGGAAAGAAAGAAATTCTAGTAATACAAATTCTTAAACTACATTCTAGTAATCCCAATTCTTAAACTATATTATAAAGCCATAACTATCTGGTACTAGCTAAGAAATAGAAAGGCACATCATTGAAAGAGAGTACATGGGGGGTGGAGTCAAGATGGTGGAGTAGAAATAGCTCTTCAATGCAGCTCCAACTCCCACAATTTCCAAATTCATGTAAAAGAGGACTTTAAATAACCTCTGTAGCTCCAGAACACACACAATAACACAGAAAAACTTACTTCCCACTGAGGACAGCCCAGCAGAACAGCAGGGAGCAGCTAGCACAGTGCTCTGGGGGCCTAGCCCAGGCCTGCATGAGACAGAGGTTTTAGGCCCAAGGAGCCCTTACCAGCAGCTAGCTGGAGAGACTCTAGAACACCAGCAGCTGTGGCATTTCCAGAATTACCAACACATAGATGCCAGTGGCAAAGTGAGAGGTTAGTGTGGTATGAACTTTGGGACTCATTACTTGGGAGAGCTCTTGGCCAGATCCAAACAAATGAAAGAATGGAAGGCAATGTGAAATATCTCATGGGAAAAACCACTGACCTGGAAAATAGATCCAGGAGAGATAATTTAAAAATTATTGGACTACCTGAAAACTATGTTCAAAGAAAGAACCTAGAAATCATCCTCCAAGAAATTCTCCAGGAAAATTGCCCTGATGTTTTAGCACCAGAGGGCAAAAGAGAGGTTGAAATAAATCACCGATCACCTCATGAAAAAGATTCCAAAAAGAAAGAGAGTAGATATACAATACACATTAGTAAATGAGTACAGTAATTTTATTTTACAAATGTAAAGATGTAAGCTTTGGGGATAAGAATTTACTCTTGAGTAAAAAATAAATTGTTGAGAAAACTAGAAGGCAGTCTGGTAGAGATTGCATGTGGACAAATATCTCATACGCTTTACCAAGATAATGTCAACATGGATATATGATCTAGATTTAAAGGGATATATCTTAAGTACATTAGAGAATATAGAACTTATTGCCTATTACATGGTTAGCAGTATAATTTAAGAATAAATAAAATATAACAAACATTATAAGATATGAAATGGATTATTTTGATTACATTAAATTGAAAGGGGTTTGTACAAATAAAATCAGTGTTGCCAAGATGAGAAGAAAAGCATAAAATTGAAGAAAATTTATAAACAATTTTTCAGAAAAAGTCTCATATCTCAAATATATAGAGAAGTTTGCCAAATTTATGAGAATAGGGGTGTTTCCCCAATTGATAAATGGTCAGAGGACATGAATAGTCATGAAGAATGCAAATTATATATGGTCACATGGAGAAAAATTCTCTAAATCATTATTGATTAGAGAAATGTAAATTCAAACAACTTTGAGATATCATCTCACATCTATCAGATTGGGTAAAACAATAGAAGGGGGAAATAACAAATATTGGAGGCAAAGTAGAAAAATTAGAACACTAAGACACTGCTGGTGGAACTATGAACTGATTCAACCATTTTGGAGGGCAATCTGGAATTTTCCTCAAAATTTTATTAAACTGTGTAATCCTTTGATCTAGCAAAACCACTATTAGGTACATTTCTGAACATGATCAAGGAAAAGGAAAAAATATATTTATGTTCTAAAAATATTCATGGCATCTCTCTGGGTGATGGCAAAGAATTGTAAATTAAAAGTTGGGAAAGACTAAACTAGTTGTGATGCATGATTGTGATGGAATACTACTGTGCTATAGGAAATGATGGGTAGGTTATTTTTATAAAACATTGAAAGACTTGGATGAAATAATGAAAATGGAAATAAGCAGAACCAAGAAAATGAATATTTTATTAGCAAAATTGTTCAAAGAATAACTGTAAACAACTAAGCTATTCTGAGCATTATAAATATTCAAATAAGCTAAAGAATTTAAAGAAACATGCATCTACTTGCAGACCTTGATGACTAATGGAAAAGGATTTTGAATACCTACCCCCTTACCTTTTCCATGATATTTTATGGGCAAAAGGGAAAGGAGGTTTTCCCCAGGAAGAAATCTAGGGATGAGTTGGGAGAATGAAGGAACAAAAAGGCTATGGTCTCACTTTTAAATTTTATTGTCCACTCTTACTGCTATTTCCACACAAGTCTCTATTAGCTAGGTATCACTCACTATGGTTAAAATTAGAAAATGTATAGGAAAGGGGTATTACTGACTCAAAAATAAAATTTTCTAACTTCTAGAGCTTCTTAGTATAAAAAATTATATATTCAGTCAATATGTATAATGTCAGAAATTTATTTAAGATCTTCCAATCACAGATTTAGAGATAGAAAGGGCCTGAGTTGTCCTCTAGTCCAACCTTCTCATTTTATAGATGATGAATTTGAGGCCTAAAGAAGTCAAGATACTTCCTTGGGACCACATGTGAAGTAAATGTAAAAATTGGAATTAGACTCTATATACTTTCTCATATATCACCTCCTTTTCTAATAATAAAAATTCTTGTAAAGAAATGTGAAAGAGAAAAAAGCTAATCTAATGCTTACTTGGTATCAATGAATAAATCAACAAGTATTTAATAAATGCCTACTTTGAACCAGTCACTGGGAGACAAAAGCAAAATGGTCTCTGCCTTCAAGGAGCTTTGATTCTAATTGGAAGAAAATCAGGGATTCCAGTAGACAGAAGTAAGAAAGGAAGCTATCTCAGGCTTGAAAAAATTAGGGAAAAGGTATCATCAGCAGTGGTAGACTACAAGAGGCAGTAATCATATTAGTTCTATTAATTTCTCTGGAGATACCTTTAAATGTAATCTTCACTGTCTCTCAGTGCAAGTTGTTTTTAAGGGTAAGCATTACGTGGTTCTTATTGACTCATATTAGGGTAATGCCAGTACTGAGTAATGATGATTGAATTTTTTCTCTTGTAAGTGGCACTAGAGTTTTGTCATTTATGGAGCCTGTTGTGAGCCTGCTTTTATGGTTTAAATAATATTCAAATGATATTTGTAAATATATTATTTACAGATGAAACTTTACTTAGGTGACCCTTCTTTTCGAAGTCCTTTCCTGATCCTACAACTTGTTAGTTTTCTTTCCCTCCTCAAATTTTCTTGTGACTGTATATCTTTTTCATCATATTGAAATAATGGAACATAAACTTCTTGACTTCCTTTATTTTAGTCCCGGTGCCATTTATGTAGTTTATATTTAATAAATGCTGAATTTCATTGAATTTATTTGGGAGGATAAGCAGTCTTTTTGTCATTAAATCCATCTAAGGTCTCAAACCTCCAAAGGTAATTATCAACCCCAAATGAGTGGAAGACTAGATATAAATTTATGTGATTGTTCCATTTGTGGTGGTAAAGTAGCTTTTCTTTGTCACACCGACAGGTACATCTATTACGAAATGCTGGCGATGAAGTTACCATCACTGTTCAGTATTTCAGGGAAGCTCCATCATTTCTGAAGCTCCCATTAGGTAAGAAGAAAAGGGGAAAATTCAAGGATAAAGGTAGAATTCCCTTCCTTCATGCCAAATTTATCCAGAGTAGCACTGGCAAGAATGTAAATCTTTTAGGGAACAATATATTGAAAAGAAAGGAATTATTTTGCCCTTTAGCAATATAGTGTTCTATATTCTTAAGATGCTCTGCATTTTAAACTATCCCATGACTCCCTTTTAAAGTTAATTAGTTGCCAATGTACACCTTTTTAGCTTTTCTTATTACCAATGATATCCATATTCATTCCTTCCTTATTCATTCTGGTGACACCATAGGCCAAAACGGTTGATGACTTTATTACTCTGGGCTCTAATTGGTTTTTTTTCTTCTAACCTATTTGGATATTTATTCTATTTATATAGATTGCAACCTGTCCATGCCCTAATAGATTATTTAGTGAAATTTGTGGTTAAATCATCAATAAGTATATATTAAGTACCTTCTTTGTGCTAGGCATTGTGGTAAGTGCTTGGGATATAGAGAAGACTCAAAATAAACCCTGGTCTCAAGGAACCCACACTCTAATGTGGGAAGGGAACAGCATGCCAATAATTATCTTGCTGTGTATGTGACCCTTCTTTAACCAACTTTTCTTCTGTGGCCACATCATGCTCTGACCATGACCATGAGGGTTTTGTTGTTGTTGTTGTTGTCGTTGTTGTTGTTTTGTTGGAGGGGAAACAAGGCAATTGGGGTTAAGTGACTTACCCAGGGTCACACAGCTAGTATATCAAGTGTCTGAGGTCAGCTTTGAACTCATGTCCTCCTGATTCCAGGGCCTATGCTCTATTCACTGCACCACCTACCTGCCCCTGTGACCATGAGTTCTTGCAGGCTACATTTGGTCTTACAGCTGTGAAGACAAACTGGCAACATTTAAAAGTTGAAAGGGCCTCTAATACAATCAATAGTGAGAATTGTATGCCTATCTCCTAAGCTTCATCTGAGAGACCAATAGAAAGACTAAACATGGTAGGTGTGGTCAGAGCTGATGATATTTTGAGCCATAGTAAGTCCTGAAAGCTCCCAACTAAGATTTAGAGGGCTGGCGTTCTGCTCTAATGAAGAAAATACCCACTACTTCCTTGTCCTAGAAAAATTAAAATTTATGATGTAAGCAGAAAATTGCTTATACTTCAGTTTTGTACATCAGACCAATTTAGTAGTTTTCTTTTCTCTGAAATATGCCATTGATGCAACACTTAAAAATTAATACAATTCAGCAAATTATATATTTTTTCAAAAATGCCATTACTTACCTAGGCAGAACAACAGAAGTAGTTGACTGAGAAAATTAAGTGATATGTATACTTGAAAACAAAGTCAAATAAGAGAAAATTCGTGTTTTAAAGTTTTTAAAAATAAATGAAATGCCTTAGGATAGGAAAATACCTTCATTAATAAAAGTAGGAAGGAAGCAAATTATCCTGATTTTCACTTTAGAATGAAAAGAAAAAATGTATAGAATAGTGTGGGTGAGGAAAAAAACTGTCATAAAAAGCTGAAATGACCATGATCTAGACATAGGCACATTAAGTATATTTTCATCTAATTTGTTTAAATTAATACAATTAAGTTAATAGTAATAATCTAAATTCATGCTACACCATAATTTATGTAAAATAATAAATTAAATTATAAAATATGTTTAAATTAATAAAATATGTATATGTAAATAGAGCTCAAAAAAGACTGTGGTAAGAACAGAAGGGAAGAAAACATTTAAGTATCTTATAAGAGAGATACAGGATTTCCCAGAAGTAAGAAAAGGGGATAGGAATTATGGCTCATAGTTTGTATAGAAGTAGATAACTACATCCTTTAACACAGATACTGTGGTTTGTTAGAAAGAGTGTTCATTTTGGAGTCAGAACACCTAGATTTAGGGCAGTTAGGTAGCATGGTGAATAGAATGCTGGGCCTGGAATAAGGACAACCCGTGTCAATTTCTTCATTTGTAAACTGAGCTAAAGAGGGAAATGACAAAGCCCAAATGGGGTCAAAAAGAATCAGACACAACTGAAATGACTAAAAACAACAAAAACCTTTTATTTGAATCCTGGTACCAGTGACTTTGGGAAAGTCATCTTCCTTAATATGGCACTTATTTCCTCATGTATAAAAGGTGAAGGTTATTTTTTAAAAGGTGTGGGGGAGGAAGAGAAGGAAGACTAGAATAGATAATGCCCAAGGTTTCTTAAACCTCTGGAAGCAATGTAATGAAATGGAAAGAATTTGAGTTGAGAGCATCTTGAGTTTCAAACATATCTTATAGTTACTAGCTATATGATGATATTAGTGAGTTAGCACTTCTGACCTTTAATTTCATGACATATAAAAATGGGTCAAAGGTTAGTAGTGGTCATCAGATGACACAATGCATATTAAGTGTTTTGCAAAAAGAAACTGTATAAATGGGAAAGGTTTTTTTTTTATTATCACTTCCCCAAAGAACAGTTAAAATTAAATAAGAAAATTTAAATTATTAATGTTTTAGTTAGTTTTTTTTTAATTTGAATGAAATGGGAATGTCAGCCTAAAGAAAAACCAAAGAATAAAAAACCAAATGATAGCTTAATAAATCCCAGTCCCTTCCAGCTACTAATTCCTTGCCCTCTAGAGCCATTCAAATTAATAAAAAATTATTTAAGCTTTAGTTGTGTGCTAGGTATTGTGCTGGCACTGGAGACATAAGTATATAGAATGAAACTGTCCCCATTTAAAATGAACTTGCATTTTAATGAGGAAAGATATTGTGTGCACATAAATGCATATACATGTGTATATATCCAGATAAAGTATAAAGTTGTCAGCTAGGTGGAGAAGTGGATAGCACCAGGTATACATTCAGGAAGATCTGACTTTAAATCTGACCTCAAACACTTAATAGAATTGTGATCCTTGGCAAATCACTTAACCCTGTTTGCCTCAGCTTCTTAATCTTGTAAGGTGGACTAGAAAAAGAAAAGGCAAACCACTCCAATATCTTTACCAAGAAAACCCCAAATGGAGTTACAAAGAGGTAGGTGTGAGTGAAACAACTTAACCAGAAAACAACATTAAGTTAAATATGAATAGATATAAAGCAATTAAATACAAGATAGTTTGGAAAAGAAGATACTAGGAGTTGGGAAAATAAGGTAATTATTTCTTGTTATTTCCATTTACTTTAGGCTTATAATAATGCTGCATTTCATTTAACCTATATTTAACTTGCATGTATTTTCTTATTTTTATTTGCTGACTCTCCCATTAGAAATTAAGCTTCTTGAGGTCAGGGGCTGTTTTACTTTTGTCTGTGTCCTTAGAATTTAATACATTGCCTGGAAGATTTCAAGTGCTTAACAAATGCTTTTTGATTGATTGAAAATTGTGTTACTCATCAGTAGAATAGTATTTGAAAAACAGAAAATCCAATACAAATTTTAAAAGATAAAGACATTTGAGATGTATTCTTTAAGCTTATGAAGCTTCCCTTGATTGAAAGAAAATTGAACACAAGTTCGTCTAGAGAAACAGCCACCATTTGTCTAGCTTTAGTGGAACTCTTGAAAGACTGAGTGAGCAAAAATTATTTGTTAAGGATTTGAAATGATTAAGGGAAAAAAAACTAAAAGACTTTGGTAACTATGAATGTTAAACTGTTTTTAAGTTCATAAATATTTTTAAGCAGTAAATAATTTAAGTAAGTTGGTATATTTTAAGGAAAAATTTCTCTGGAATATTACCAGATACAGTAGTATTCTAAATTGAAAGTGTAGGGAGGGGAAGAGGGGGCAGAGCCAAGATGGCAGAGTAGAAACAGCACTTCCACAGCACTCCAGCCCACACCACTTCAAAATTATGTAAAAGGGGACTCTGAACAACCTCTGGAGATACAGAACCCACAGAAGGACACAGGGAAGCTAACCTCCCACTGTGGATAGCCCAGTAGCCTGGCTGGGAGTGGCCAGCACAGTGCTCTGGGAGCCAAGCCGAGGACCACTTGAGTCACAGGTTTTAGCCCCAGGGTGGCTGGACCAGCAGCAGCTGGAGGGACCTCAGAATAACAACAGCTGTGGAGTTTCCAGAATTATCAAAACATAGATGCCTATGACAAAGTGAAAGGTTAGTGCCCTATGGACTTTGGGACCAGTATTTGAGAGCACATCAGCTTCTTCCCCTGGGGGTGAGAAGCCTCTGAGGAGCCTCAGCACAGCTGCCATTTTGCAGCTTCAGTTGCAGCTTCAACTCCTGGCCTGAGGTCTGTAGGAGGATCCATAATTCCCAGATCAAGGAGAAAATACTACAAGCAGCCAGGAAGAAACAATTTCAATATTTTGGAAACACAATCAGAATAGCAGGACCTGGCAGGATCTATACTGAGGGATTGAATGGCATGGAATATGATATTCCACAGGGCAAAGGACCTGGGATTAAAAACAAGAATTACTTACCCAGCAAAACTGAGTATCTTGTTTCAGGGGAAAATATGGTCATTCAGTGGAATAGAGGACTTTCAAGCATTCTTGAGGAAAAAAAACAGAGTTGAATAGAAAATTTGACATTCAGACACAAGAAGCAAGAGATGCTTGAGAAGGTTAACAGGGAAAAGAAATCAAAAGGAACTTATCAAATTTGAACTATTAACATTCCTACATGGAAAAACAATAACTGTAACTGATGAAACCTTTTTTATGAAAATAGTTGAAGAAGGGTATATGGGCATAAGAATACATATGTGAATGTGTGTATATATGTTTACAAGTATACATGGATAGAGGGCACAGGTTGAATTTGGTGGGAAGGAATGATACTTAAGGGGTGAAGTTAAGAGGTGAGAGAAGAATGTGGGGAGAGGGGATGGGAAGAGATGGGGGGGGTAAACTATCTCATGTAGAAGAGGCAAGGGGAAGTGGTTGCAGGGGAGGGGAAGAACAGGAAGGCAAAAAGGCAAAACCATATTCTCATTGAATTTGGCTCAGGGAGAGAATGACATACATAATATATGGGATATTTCACCCTGCAGGAGAGTAGGGGGAGGGGGATGAGAGAGGGAATGATGGAGGGGAGGGAATGGTGGGGGGAAGGGAGGTTGGAGACACCCACTTTTGAAGAGGTACAGGATCAAAGTAAGGAATTAACTAGGTGGGGTGTGGGATGGGTGGGAGGGAAATATAGCCAGTCTCTTACAATATATCTACTATGGTAATGTTTTGCATAGCTATACATGTACAACATATACTGAATTGCTTATCTTCCCAGAGGGAGTGGGTGATAAGGGAGGAAGGGAATGTATCTGGAAATTCGAAGTTGTAAAATTAAATGTTTCAAATATATATAAATACTATTGTTAATACTATTTTGCATGTAATTGGAAGATAAGATGTGCAGGCATTGGAGCACAGAGATTCACCTTGTCCTAAAAGTCAAAGTGTGTATGGGAGAAGATTTGGGAGAGAGCAGATTGGATGATGGGATAACCTGTGGGACTGCTATTCTGGGGTGGCGGGTAAGGGAAAATGGGGGAAAAATATAACTCAAAATCTGACAGAAATGAATGGTGCAAACCAGAAGTTAATAAAGCATTTGGAAATTAAAAAAAAAAAGTTGGGGGGGGGTGGCACGATAGAGGCCCAGACAAGGTCCAATGAATGTGGCAGCAAGTTGACCCACCAACCATAAGAGCCACTGCCAGGCTTATCACCACATGGCCGGGACTGAATGGAGCTGAGCAAGAGTCAAATGCAGGGCCCCTGGCAGGGGCTGGAGCTACTCCTGGGACTACTAGTCCACAGTCCAGAAATTTAAAAAGTCCCTATGTGGACTTACAGGGACCAGGATGGCAGAGTGAACCACGAATGCTCCAATCCCCCCCCCAAAAAAAAACATAGTAATTATTGCCCCAGGGCAAAACCTTAAACAGTAAAGGCTTGGGAACCCTAGAGGAAGGGCATGACTAAGATTCTGCCTCAAAATGGGTAGAAAGCAGACTACAAAGTCAAAGACCCGGGGGTCCTACTATCTATCATGAGAAGGAGGAACCAAATTCAGAGAGAGACAGTGTTGACTCCACACCCACACATGAAGCCTCAATAGGGAACTGGTCTCAAGCACAGAAAGAATTCTTAGATGAGCTCAAAAGGAATTTTGAAAATCAAGTTAGAGAGATAGAAGATAAAATAAATAAAATAAAATAAAAATAAAATGAATAATTCTTTTAAAATCAAAATTAGGAAAAAAACATTACAATGAAGAAAACAGCTCCTTAAAAAGAAAAATGTGTGCAAAGGAAAAGGAACTCCAAAAACTAACCAAGGAAAATAATTTGCTAAAATGAGAATTAACCAAATTGTAGCAAATAACTCTTATGAGGAAGCAAGAATTAGTCAAACAAAACATTAAGAATGAAAAATTAGAAAAAGAGGTAAAAGATCTCAGTGGAAAAATAACTGACCTTGAAAACAGATCTAGGAGAAATAATCTTATAGTCATAGGCCTACCAGAAAATCATGATGAAAAATTGAGCCTGGACAACATATTCCAAGCTCATCAAGGAAAACTGCCCTGATATACTATAACCAGAGGGTAAAATAGAAATCAAGAGAATCCACTGGGCACCTCATGAAAGAGATCCTAAATTGAAAAGTTCGTGAAACATTGTGGCCAAACTCCAGATCTACCAAGTAAAGGAGAAAATAATACAAGTGCTCAGAAATAATTCAAATATCATGGAAGCACAGTGAGTATCACACAGGACCTGGCAGCCTCTACACTGAAAGATCAGAGGAAGTGGAATAAAAAATTTTGCAAGGCAAAAGAGCTCAGGTTACAACCAAGGATCACCTACCCCAGAGAAACTGAACATATTCTTCCAGGCAAGGGGATGGTCATTCAATGATATAACGGATTTCCAGACCTTCCTGATGAAAAAGCCAGGGCTCAATGGAAAATTCAACCTCCATATATGAGATGCAAGAGAGACATAGAAAGGTAAACAAGGAAAACACACATACACACACACACACACACACACACACACACACACACACACTTTTATTTAATAAGAGCAAACTATTTATAGACAAGTAAAGTGTATGGGTATAAATTACACAAAATGAAGATTTAAAAAAACCTTATCAAGGTCTACAAAGGGACTACAATGGAAGAAGAGGAAAGAATGAAGTGGAAAAGGGTAAATTATGCCTCACAAAGAGGCATAAAAACAATATAGTAGAGAGTAACAAGGGAGGGAGATAGCCATTATATAAGCTTTGCCCTCATTGGCTCTGGTGCAAGGAGGGAATAAGACAAGCAGTTAAGCATAGGACTCTATCAAGAAGAGACACAAAACATATCATAATAGAGGGAAAGAGGGGAGGGAGAGGAGTTTTGCATGAGATCTGTTCCTGTCAATCTTGGTTTAAAGAAGAAATAACATACTACATCAAGTATAAAAATATATCATATACTATAGCCAGTAGGAGAAGGGAAGTACTATGAAAGTGGGGGAGGGGGTGGCTAGAAGGGAGGGAAGAAGTTAGGGGGGAGGGGAGGAAAAGGGAAGGGGCCTGAAAAGAAGGGAATACTGAGGAAGGTGGTGGTCAAAAGGAAAACTCCTAAGGAGGGGAAGGAAGAAGGGGAGAAAAATAAAGGCATAAACAGGGGAGGGAATAAGACAGAGGGAAAGAGACAGATAGTAATCATAACTGTAAATGTAAATGAGATGAACTCTCCCATAAAACAGAGGTAAGTAGCAGAATGGATTAAAAACCATAATCCTACAATATGCTGTTTACAAGAAACATATCTGAAACAGAGGGATACACACAGAGTAAAGGTAAAAGGCTGGAGTAAAATATATCATGCCTCAGCTAAAGTAAAAAAATGAGGGGTAGCAATCCTTATCTCAGATAAAGCAAAAGCAAAAAATTGATCTAATTAAAAGAGATAAAGAAGGAAACTATGCCCTGCTAAATGGCACCATTGAGAATGAAGCAATATCATTACTTAGCATATATGCACCAACAGGTATCGCATCCATATTCCTAGAGGAGAAGTTAAGGTAATTAGAGGAAGAAATAGATAGCAAAATTATACTAGTGGGGGACCTCAATCTTCCCCTTTCTGAACTTGATAAATCCAAACTCAAAACAAATAAGAAAGAAGTTAAGGAAGTGAATAGAATTTTAGAGAAGATAGGTATGATACATGTCTGGAGAAAACTGAATGGGGATAAAAAGGAATATACCTTCTTCTAAGTGGTACATGGAACATACACAAAAGTTGACCATGTACTAGGACATAAAAGCCTTACAACTCAGTGCAGAAAGGCAGAAATAGTAAATGCATCATGCTCAGATGATGATGCAATAAAAAATCATATGCAATAAAGGGCCATGGAAAGATAGAATAAAAACCACTTGGAAACTAAACAATTTAATCCTAAAGAATGAGTGCGTCAAACAAGAAATCATAGAAACAATCAGTAACTTCATTCAAGAGAATGACAATTATGAGACAACATTAAAAAAAAAAATTGTGGGATTCAGCAAAAGCAGTTCTTAGGGGGAAGTTTATATCCCTGAGTGAATACATGAATAAATTAGACAAAAGGGAAGTCAATGAATTGGGAGTGCAATTGAAAGTGCTGGAAAAAGAACAAATTGAAAATCTGCAATTAAATATTAAGTTAAAAATAATGAAAACCAAAGGAGAGATTAATAAAATTGAAATTAAGAAAACTATTGAATTAATAAATAAAACTAAGAGGTAGATTTTGAAAAAAACAATAAAATTGACAGACCCTTAGCCAATATGACAAAAAAAAAAGAAAACCAAATTATGAGTATCAAAAATGAAAAGGGGGAATCTACCTCCAATGAAGAGAAAATTGAAACAATAATTAGGAATTATTTTGCCAAATTATATGCACATAAATTTGACAATCTTAGTGAAATGGATGAATATTAAAAAAATATTAGCTGCAAGGATTATCTGAAGAGAAAGTAAATTACTTAAATAACGCCATCTCAGAAAAAGAAATTGAACAAGCCATCAGTGAACTCCCTAGAAAAAACCTCCAGGGCCAGATGGAATTACTAGCAAAATCTATCATGCACTTAAAGAACAATTGATTCCAATACACTACAAACTATTTGGGAAAATTAGTGGAGAAGGAGTCCTACCAAATTCTTTTTATGACACAAACATGAAACTGATACCTAAATCAGGAAGAGATACAATGGAAAAATAAAATTTTAGACCAATTTCCCTCATGAATATAGATGCAAAAATTTTAAATAATATATTAGCAAAAAGACTACAGCAACTTATCACAAGAATAATACACTTTGATCAGGTAGGATTTATTCCAGGAATCCAAGGATGGTTTAATATTAGGAAAACCATCAGTATAATTGATCATATCAACAATAAAACTAGCAGAAACCACATCAATATCTCAGTAGATGCAGAAAAGACTTTTGACAAAGTACAACATCCATTCCTATTAAAAACACTAGAAAGTATAGGAATAAATGGAGCCTTCCTTAAAAAAGTAAGTAGCATCTATTTAAAGTCATCAGCAAATATTATATGTAATGAGGATAAGCCAGAAGCATTTCCAATAAGATAAGGGGTAAAATAAGGGTGTCCACTATCACCCCTCTTATTCAATCTGGTACTAGAAATGTTAGCAGTAGCAATTAGAGAAGAAAAAGAAATCAAAGGAATCAAATTAGGCAAAGAAGAGACCAAGTTATCACTCTTTGTGGATGATATGATAATATACTTAGATAATCCTAAAGAATCAAGTAAAAAATTGCTTCAGGCAATAAATAAATTTGGCAAAGTTGCAGGATATAAAATAATGCCACATAAATCCTCGGCATTCCTGTATATTTCTAATGAAATCCAACATCAAGAGACAGAAAGAGAAATCTCATTAATAGTTATTGTAGGCATTATAAAATATTTGGGAATCTACCTGCCAAAACAAACCCAGGACCTGTATGATCACAGCTACAAAACACTTTTCACACAAATAAAGTCAGATCTAACTAATTGGAAAAATATCAATTGCTCGTGGCTGGGTCGAGCTAATATAATAAAAATGACAATTTTACCTAAATTAAATTATATATTTAGTGCCATACCAATCAATTTACCAAAAAATTACCTTATACAACTAGAAAAATGGGAAAAAAAATTCATCTGGAAGAACAAAATGTCCATTATATCAAGAAAATTAATGAAAAAGAAATGCTAGGGAAGGTGGCCTACCTATACCAGATTTTAATCTGTATTATAAAGTAGCAGTTATCAAAACTACTTGGTACTGGCTGAGGAATAGAGCAGTGGATCAATGACTGGGTACACAAGACTCAACAGTCAATGACCATAGTAATATATTGTTTGATAAACCCAAAGACCCCAGTTTTGGGGATAAGAACTCATTATTTGACAAAAACTGCTGGGAAAACTGGAATATAGCATGGCAGAACTTGGCCATAGACCATTATCTAACACCGCATACCAAAATTAAGTCTAAACGGTTGCATAATCTAGGTATAAAGAACGATACTATAAGCAATCTGGGAAAGCAAGGAATAGTTTACCTGTCATATTTATGGAGAGGGTAAGACTTCATGAAAAAAAAAAGAATTAGAAAGCATTATAAAATGCAATATGGATAACTTTGATTACATGAAATTGAAAAGCTTCTGTGCAAATAAAGCCAATGTAACCAAGATTAAGAGGGAAGTGGGAAATTGGGGGGAAAAATTTACAACCAATGTCTCAGATAAAGGCCTCATTTCTAAAATATACAGAGAATTAAGCTAAATCTATAAGAATATAAGTCAGTCCTCAATTGATAAATGGTCAAAGGATATGAACAGGCAATTTTCAGAGGACTAAATTAAATATATCTATAAGTATATGAAAAAATACCCTAAATCCCTATTAATTAGAGAAATGCAAATCAAAACAATTCTGAGGTACCACATCTCACCAGTCAAGTTGGCTAAGAAGAAAATATAGGAAAATGATGAATGCTGGAAAGGATGTGGGAAAAATGGAGCACTAATATATTGCTGATGGAGTTGTGAGCTAATCCAAATATTCTGGAGAGCAATCTGGAACTATGCCCAAAGGGCTATAAATGAGTGTGTACCCTTTGACCCAACAATACCACTTCCAGGGATGTAGCCCAAAGAGATGATACAAGTTGGGAAAGGACCCATATGTACACAAATATTTATAGCAGCTCTTTTTGTGGTGGTAAAGAATTGGAAATTAAGGGGATGCCCAATCAATTGGGGAATTGCTAAACAAGTTATGGTATATTAATATAATGTAATACTATTGTGCCAGAACAAAGGAAGAGCAGATGGACTTCATATTTACCTGGAGAGGCTTATAGGAACTGATGCTAAGTGAGAAGAGGAGAACCAGGGAAATTTTGTACACAGTTACAGATACAACATATGTGTGATGACCAACTTTTGATAGACCGAAATCTTCTCAGAAAAGCAGGGCTATAAGCAAACTCCAAAAGACCCATGATGGAGAGAGATATCTACATTCAGAGAAGGAACTAGAAAGATCAGAGTTTGAATGCAGATTGAAGCAAATTACCTGCTCGCTTTCTTTTTCTTCTTTGGTTTTGTTTCCTCTTTCCCATTGTTCATTCCATCTGATACAATCCTTCTTTATAACGTGACTAAGGTCTAATGTGAAACTATTTGTACATACTATACTTGATTGTATGTTGTCATGGTGGGGGGCCTGTAGGAGTGGAGGGAGGGGAAGAAAATTCGAAACTCAAAGAACTGGCAAACTGAATCTTGTAAACTCGAAGTAAACTAACAAATTAATAAAGACCAAAAAAAAGGAGTTAGAAGAAATCTCAGAGGCCATATAATCTGACCCCCTCATTTTACAGATAAGAAAAGTGAATCCCAGGAGGGATAGGTATCAATTGATTAATTAACAACCAATATGCCCCAACATTATGCAGGTTTTGAGCCTCACATAAAGAACTTGAATCTTTGACTTCTTATTCCCATGTTCTTCCCACTGTGTTCCGTTTTCTTCCTAAGATAATATCAAGCATGTTTGTGTATGTATGAATTTTAAAATATGCTGTTAAACCAGTCAGTCAGCAAGCATTTACTATATGCAAAGATAATTGGGTGGAAAAGATAAAAAAGAAGTCATGGGATTATTTTTGTAGGGAAAATGATATTCTTGGGGGTTTCTCAAGGTCCTTCTATGAGGAAAATTATGCCATGAGACTTTTGGGGGAATGGAGGGGAGTAGGATTTATGGATGGGAAGGTTTGCCCTGTTGTCCCTAATTCCATGAGGTGGCCTTGCATAAAGAAGTTTGCTCTTGGGTCTGGATAGGATTGCATGGTGTTTTAGAATCTTTCTCTAGCTTTGGTAATCAGGAAGTGGGCCAAGGCAAGCAATCATCATAATAAGGAGTATTGGAAGGAATCGAAGCTTATTGTACTACTAGAATGAATGCCATTTCTAGAAGCATAATTAAAAGTTGGAATCTGAAGATCAAAGTTAAAGGGAGGGAATAGCTGATGCTTAGGAATTTAAATAACTATGGCATTAATCAGAACCAATACTGTGGTTCTGTTCTGTTCTTAGAACACAATACCTTCTGAAGTTTTAGTGCTACTGTCTTACATGCACCATAAAACTTTCTGGTACATTTTTTATTTTACTTTTATGTCCTTAGGATCCCTTTAAAATTATTTGGTTTACTGGACAAGTTGAGAGCTGAAGAACTAGTAACTTCCTTTGTTTTTATTCCTGGTGTGATTGGAAGTTTTATAATCTTTACTTTAGTGTTTCCACATTGCCAAGGTCTGTTATACAAGTGGGTGAGAATGTGAAAAAAAATGAAAATCTGTCACATGAAGGTCATATTTGTTCATCTGTCATCATTAATGAATGCATACAACCAATCCATGAGGTTAATTCTTTGTATTCAGAAGTACTCCTTGGGCCTGAATTTTACCTCATTTGGAATACCTGGTATGAGAGACGGCTGTCTTATTAGAGTCAAGAACAGTACAGATGATATGAAAGGATCCTGATTCAAATCCCATATCTGACACAATTAACCTCTAAGAACTTCATTATACTCAACAGTGAAACGGTGTTAATTATATCCTATGCTTAATAGTTATAAAGTGCTTCTTGAAACACAAAGCTCTATATGAATATGTTATTATTATTATCCTATGTTACATAAATCCTCAGGATTAAAGTACAGCTAGCTCAGAACCCAGTGATAAAAAGTCTGATGATATAACCTATGGTCTAGTTATGTGAAGCTGATTCTGCCCTGGCCTTGACCCTTCCTTGTTAAGGAAAGTGAAAGTATTCTCAGGATAACTAGTTATGTAGAACTAGGGCAGCCTGCCTTAGTGGAAGAATGGTAACTAAGCAACAGAAATGACTGTTAGCAGAGATTGAACATTGGAGGATTTAGAACTGAAAGGAATCCTAGGGAAGATTTAGTCCAACCCCCGCATTTTACAGATGATAAAACAAGAGCCAAAATTACCTGTTAATGTATAGGTATAGCCTTGGCCACATGGTGGGTCAGGTCTAGCTTGCACACTCAAACTGTCTAGTCATACCTCCAGGATCAGTATTAGTAATTCAGGCAAATGGAAATGGATATCTTCTGGACAGCTTAAAATAAATTGGTTTTGCCTGACTAACCCCAAAGAGTGTGTGTGTGTGTGTGTGTGTGTGTGTGTGTGTGTGTGTGTGTGTGTGTGTGTGTGAGAACTAACTTAGAAGTCTAGTTGTAGAAATCTAGCCAGGAATAAAATTAAAGTAGAGTATTCAGGGGAAATTTAAGAAACTGTAATAATACATCTACCTGACTGAGGAAAATGCCCTGATTCATGGTTTTTAAGGTCTGATATCAAAATAGAATGGGCAGGTAGGTGGCACAGTGGACAGAATACCAGGCCTGGAATCAGGAAGATCTGAGTTCAATTCCAATCTTAGAAACTTACTAGTTGTGTGATCCTGGATGAGTCACCTAAACCTGTTTTCTTCAGTTTCTTCACTATAAAATGAGCTAAAGAAGGAAGTGGCAAACCATTCTAGTATCTTTGCCAAAAAAAACATGAAAGATTTGGACACAATTGAAACTGTTGAACAATAACAAAATTAAAAGCGAACTGACTAGAAATTGTTTGTGTCGATATATTTTCAGTGCAGACTTTGGTTCTTAATTAGGAGTTTCCTATAATCTTTGATATTTACTGAGGTAAGATGTCCTGTATTTTTCAAAAGTTAATCCTGATATTAATGAAAGCAATCTATTCCATGTCACAAAAATAATACTATCATGGTAAGGAAATACCTTAGGCACTTAATATCTTTTACCTGATCATATTCATAGGATCATACATTGAGAGATGTAAGAGGCCTTAATAGTCATTTCACCCAATTTTCATGTTTCATAAAGGAGGAAACCGTAATCCATAGAAGTGAAGGGATTAACCTAAGGTAATACCTATATTGTATGAGAACTGGAATCTGTATTCACATGTTGTGACTCAAAAAATCCAGCATTCTTTTTGTTATTGTTTAGTAATGCAGTCTTTATGAGTTCTAAATTTTAAACTCTACAAAGAAGATATTTTATACAATTTCAAACCTCTGAATTCATTTATTATTTGTGAAGGTTCTGAAATAAATGACCATTGCCCTTATCCACTAGTTCAGAGAGAGATGAACTGAACATAAGAACACACACCTGACTGGCCAAATTTGACAATATCATGCCTACTCATCAATTTATTCCTTCACTTAGCTGCCTTTATTGAATGTTTTCTCTGGGCACAGAGTTGCACTTGACCTTGAATGTGCCTGGAGTAGGGAATGGAGGAATATAAAAGACCTAAAAGGCATAATACCTAAGTTAGGGAAAGAGATGAAGCAAAATCTGACATGGAAAAGATGTAGGGTACATGGAACCCAGTACATGAAGGACTCTTGTGACTTATGGTCCAAAATGTAACATTAGGTTTTTCAAATAAGAATTTTTGGAGGGGATGAATTTTAAAGCATGCCTTTGATGGATATAGAAAAGGGATACTGAATGAAGATACCAAATAGTGGTTGCCTATTTTAATTACTTTTTTAAGATATGAGTTGAGTGGATAGTGATGGGAGGGGTCAGTCCTTTCACATGCTCTCAATTTATCTTTTACCAGTGAAGTCCTAGAGCCAAGGCTGGTCAATGACATTTCAATCCACTTGATCAGTTCTCAGCCTTTCGTTCTTCCTTTCAGGCTCCCTAGTTCTTCTCAATAGTATCTTCTCTTGCAGTATTCAGAGAATCACAGATTTTCAGAGTTAGAAAAGAGTCTAAAAATATCTATTTCAACACATAATTGACTAAGAATTCACTTCCACAAACTCTGATATTCCAGTGGAAACATTCCTCATTTTTAAGTTCAAACCCTAAAAAATCAGTTCTGCCCTCCCTAAACTACTATCCTTCCAGCTCTACTTCTAGTCTAATGTCCACAACTACTAACATGAAAACACTCTGTATAGAGAGGGGGACCATCTGTCCCCACCAGAAACAAGCAAGCAGCCTCACACAATGGAGAGACATAAGCATTTTGTTTTTGCTCAGTTGTTCAATTGTGTTTGACTCTTTGTGACCCCATATGCTATAGCATGCCAGTCTCTTGTATCCTCTGCTATGTCTCAATATCTGTCCAAGCCTATGTTTGTTACCTCCATGCCATGATGCTATCTATCCATCTCTTCTCTGCTCTACCCTTTTTCTTATGCATTCATTTTTTTCCCCCAACATCAGGGTCTTTTCCAATGGATCCTGTGTCCTTGTTATGCAACCAAAGATTGTAAGCATCAATTTCATTATCTGACTTTCCAGTGAATTGTCTGAATTAATTTCTTTAAGTATCAATTGATTTGATCTCCTTGCTGTCCAAGTAATTCTCAAAAGTCTTCTTCAGCACTACAATTCAAAAGTTTTGATTTTGTGGCACTAAGTTTTCCTTTCAGTCTAACTCTTACAGCCATACATTACTACTGGCTTGGGGGGAAGCTTTTGACTATATGGACCTTTGGCAAGATGATGTCTCTGCTTTTTAGTATGCTGTCCATTTTTCCCATAAGCTTTCCTTCCAAGGAGCAAGCATCTTTTAATTTCATAACTCCTTTTACTGTCTCCTGTGATGCTTGAGCCCAAGAATATAAAATATGACACTGCTCACATTTATTTTTCCCTCCATTTTTCCAAGAACTGATGGAAGTAATTGCAGAAATCTTAGGTTTTTTTTTTCTTTTTTTATGTTAAGGTTCAAGTCAGCTTTTACATTCTCCTCTTTCACCCTCATCATTTGTTACACAAATTAATCTACCTCCACTGATTCATTCAGCATCTCCCATTAGACACTGATGGAAAATCAGAGGCTGCCCAGTACCCTGAGTCCAAGAGTTATTCTGAAACAGTGAGGTTCAGATCATTGGCCCTATTCCTCCAAGAATGGCAGTCTGTCCCACCCTCTAGGTCATTGGCCCTGTTCCTTGCCCAATGCCCAAAGCCAGTGAATCAACCCTTTGGAGATATGACCAAATAAATGCTTATGAACAGTAACCATATCTATTTAAGGCTCAGTCTGTGGCACAGTCCAATGTTTACAATCAGAAATTACATTAAAGCGAAATCATTATTATGTGTTTCCTGCTATACCCTAAGGGCCAGTGAGCCTTTCTCTGTCTTGATGCTTACACCTTTAGTTGAAATATTGCTCTTTGAGAGCAAGAAATGGCTTAATTCTACAGTGCTTAATATTCATTCATTTCATAATTTATTCATTCGACCATTTATTCATCCACCAATATCCCAGGGAGTGTAGTTGTAGGGCCTAGATTTCAAGAACATAAGAGATGTATAACAGAGTGGTAGAATGAATCCCAGATTTTGAATCAGAAGACCTGGTTTGAATTGCATCTCTTTCGTTAAAAGTTATGTGACCCTAGCAAGTTCAATTTCTTCATCTTTAATATAAGGGAATTGGACTGCTTGATTAATAAATTATTTTTTAACTTTCTTATTTTATGATTCATGGTGCCCGAATAATCCCCAAAGAATATAATTAGAATAATAAAGAGCTGATATAAATTTGTATTTTGTCATGGAATATTTTTATTTGGAGAATTGATATTATGTTTTGCCCATATTTCAATATTAGTCTGTTTTTCAAACTATAGGTTAGCAATAATTTTCTCTCCTCTGGTTTTCAGGGTCCCCAGGACCATCCAGTGATCACAGCAGTGGGGCCTCTTCACCTCTCTTTGATAGTGGTTTACATTTAAATGGAAACTCCACCAACACAGTAAGCATGCTCATTGTTATGAGCTTTATTTAACTAGTTAATTCAACAAAACATGCATTGTGTCTACTATATCAGAATACTATGTTTTCTTCTGGAGAGATACAAAAATGAAAGAGGTTGCGGAATACAAAGGGATATAGGACAGAGAGGCAAGTAGTTTTAAAATATAGCATGTGTTAAGTGCATAACAGTAACAAATCTGAGACTGGAAAGGAAAGTTCACTTCTAGCTGAGAGGTCAGGAAAGTAAGACTTCCATGGAAACTTCAGTTTCTGCATCTGTAAAAAGAAGAAAATGAACTAAATCAGGGCTATCAAACTCAAAAGAAATTAGGGTCACTGATCTGTACCTGAGGACCCCCACAGGTCACAGATTGAATTGCTTTAAAATGTCTCATTATTGCATTTTATTTATATGGTAAATATTTCCCAATTTCATTTTAATCTGGTTCAGGCTGCACTTAGAAGCTTTAGCAATCTATTTATTTTACACCTCTGAACTAGATGACCTTTAAATTACCTGGAAGTTCTAAATCTATCATTATTTGAACTGAATATTGATGAATGAGTAGAATTTCAGTAGGAAGATTGTGGGGAGAAGGGATTTAGGGGAAGAATGGCATTCTAGTTGTAGGGAACAACTTGAGTAAATATATAGAAGTGGATAAACACGGAAACAATATTTTTAACAATAAAAATACCAAAAAAAAAAAATAGATGAGAATACTGATGTTTTTGAAGCAAAATTCCAACATCCAGTCCAGAGAACAAACTAGAGCCTATGGATCAAATCTGACTAACCATTGTTTTGTTTTGTTTTGTTTTGCCATTTACAAGTACAGAAAAATGATAGGAGCTCAGTCTGGTCCATAAGCTGTAGTTTTCTGAGGACTGATCTAGTTCCCTGACCTATATAGTATATTGGGCTAAACTATTCTCAACATAGAAAACCTGATGCAATATTGATTTTAAAAGCAATCCTGCTGGTATTTATTTTTATGTTTATTAATATACCATACCACAGCTCTTTGGAGCTGAGTTGATAAATCAATGATACTACACTAATCTCAGCAGTCATAGAGTCAAAACTACTCAAATTTTATCCAGAATGTGTTAAATGGCCTTATCTGATTCTATCTAAATTCAGTGAGAATCACTGGTCAAAGATATCTCTAGAGGCTTTTTGGTGGATGATTTTAAAATGCCTTTGGAAGTATGAATGTGAAATAATTAGTGTAATTTTCATTTTCCCCAAAGATAGATAGAAGCAGAATAAAATTGTGGAGTAGGCAAAATTTGTATTGATATCCATCCTTGTTACTTTTCAGGGTTTGTCACCCTTTCTAGTACCTAACCCAAGTATAATTCCTTAAGGAAATTATATTAATTATATTAAAATCCACCTGCCCCTATGTTAATTGTGAGCATGCATCTCAAACACATGAAAAATGTTTTGGATCATGATTCCCTCTCCAGAAATAAAATATACAGACAAACCTCTACATTTAAGGCCCTAAAGAAAAAAAGGACCATGATCTTATTTTTTTGTTGTTGCTAAAATATTGTGCGTTTTCTGAACATAGAAGCATAGAGCTATGAGAGACGTTAGAGGTGATTTAACCCAGTCCCCTTATTTTATAGAAGAGGAACTTGAGTTCTTAAGAGGGTGACTAATCCAAAAACAAAGAACTAGTTAATGATAAAAAGAAAATGAGTAATAAGCATTATGAAAGTATTTATTTTGAATATTGTTTAGGACTGTCATAAACTTATGGTTTATGCTATATAAATATTAGCTAATATTATTATTAATAGTAGAAATAGTGGTGGTGGTAATAGTAGTTGTTCAGTTTTTCAGTCTTATCAGACTTTTCCTGCCCTGATTGGGGTTTTCTTGGCAAGACACTGGAGTTGTTTGCCATTTCCTTCTCCAGCTCATTTTTTAGATAAGAAAACAGAGGCAAACAAGGTAAAGCAACTTGCCTAGGATCATACATTTAGTAAGTGTCTTAGGCCAGATTTGAACTCAGGAATGAGTCTTCCTGACTGTAGGCCCAGAACACTATCCACTGTGCTGTAGCAGCAACATCAACAATAGTAGTATTTTAAACAAGTTATTATCTGACCAACATTATTATCTTAGGCTTCAGCTTTTAGAGGGAAATTAGAGATTATTTAATATAACTAATTTATCCCATATATGAGGAAACTGATTCACAGGCTAAATAGCTTGTTCATGATCCCCCTGGGAAAAAGCAACAAAACTAACATTTGACCTACATTCTTTGACTTCAAATCTATTGCTCTTATTGCTATACCAAAGGCCTATTATAAGAGGCACATAAATCTGTAATTTAAAAGTAACATCTAATATCATTAGTCAACTAAGTGACTATTAGTATATTAGCACCAATTAGTATATTAAATTCAACAACCAGAGCTAGCTAGCTTTCACACTCTAGTTTGCCACTATGTCTATCCCACACAACCACTTCATCTTACTGCTATTATTTTAGGGGAAAAAGGTAAATAAAGGGGAAAATTCAGAAGTGCAACTGCTGCTCTCTAGCTCTGTGACAACCAGAAAAATAATGAGCTTCCCTCAGGACTCTAAAATGAGAAGGTTGGAGTAGTTAATCCTTAAAGTTCTTTTCACCTTCTCCAAGATGAGATGAAAAGTAATAAACAGGTAAACAGCTGCCTTGATGCCTCTCCTCAGGCATCGTTCTAGAGATTCCTTCTAGATTGTTGATTTCATGGTGAAAGAATTAACTAATCTAAATTCTATCTGTTCACTAGCACCCCATAACAGTGCTCTGCATAAAATTGACCCATAAGCAGGTTTGTTGTTTTGTATCTCTAATGATTCTTTCAAAGGACAGCCCTTAGATAGTATAAATGATGTCACTAAATCCAGTTGGTTTAGTTTACTGATCCAAGGTACTCCCTACTTGAGGTGTGAATTTCAGAGAGAAAAGAAGCAGGTCAAATATGTATACTAAAGGAGATATAAGACAAAATCTCAATACTCATGCTTTATTTCTTTTTTTAAGTATTTGCCTCCTTAGTCTCCCACCACCACATGTTATTTACCACCATAGAAATCCAAATTATACGACTTTATTTTTTGAGAGGTAAATGGGGGATATATATCATGGGCCATCGTTTTTTTTTTCTCCATTGTAATTCATTCCTTCCCCCACTCCCAAAAAATAATAGGACTTGATGAGTCCTATTATTTGACCAAATGGATAAACTTAAAGAATTAGCACAATCTCTGGATTGGAGAATGAATCACATTCCTACTATGCAGCTGTCTCCCCTTTGTTAAACTGTCCAGTCATAAAAACACTCAAAACTGCCTAAAGTGCAGCAGCAATTTCAGTCTCACAGGAGTTAAGCCAGGGGGTGATTGTGTCATTTTCATAGCTGCTTAGAAATCAAAATTTCAGTTTTCTTGCATTTTGTGACCTTTGAGAATCAGCTCCATTTGGAGCCTCTGCTTTCAAAAGATAGTTTTACCACTATTTGAGACCATAGAGTTGCTTTCAAACAAAGGCATTTTGTGTTTTTAGGATGCATTGGACCTCTTCACCTTTGTCTTGTTATAGTGGTCCCCAGTTATGTCCAATATACATGATTAGATGGCAACTGTAGATTCTTGGAGCCATCAAACCTCCAATGGACAGAGTTGGTATATTTTCTCCCTTGTGATTGTTGTTGAGAACTCAGCTCATAGATGAGTGAGTTCAGAGTAGATGTAATGATAGGAATTTATTTTAAGCAGATGTGACAAAGTGCTGCTGAAAAATGTTTGTGCGTTTGCTTTTGGTAAATTATACAGAAATTTGCAGAAAAGGGTAACCATAGTTGTTCTCTAAAGTCCCTAACCACCCAGGGATTTTATTAAAAGTATCACCTTGAGGGGCGGCTAGGTGGCACCATGAGTAAGAGCACTGGCCAGGAGTCGGGAGGACCCGGATCAGTTCTGGCCTCAGAAAATTGGCACCCACATATAAATAATGACTGGCCGTGTAACCTTGAACAAGTTACTTAACCAACATTGCTTAAAAAAAAAAAGTATCACCTTGTTTCTGCTTAATATATGTACATTATAAAGCTGAGTTCCTAAAACAATAACAATGAAATTACAATACATCTTACAAGCTATCATAATTTTAATGGCTAGGGAGTAAAAAAAATAGTAATAATTGTGTATTTGTCCTTCCTAGAATTGCTTGAATATCCCATGTGCCTTTCTGCACAATGTTTTTATTCTATTTCATTAAACTGAACTAAAATTGATTCATCAACTAATATTTGCAAAGCCCTGGACTTGGTGCTAAGAATACAAATATATTCATACATATACATACATAGACACACATAAATACATGTACACATATGTGTGTGTATATATATATACATGTGTGTATAAATAAATGAGTTAATATATGCCAATGCCTTGCAAACCTTAAAGAACTATATAAATGCTATGTATACATATATATACATATTTTAAAAATATACATATGTGTAGCTATATAAATGGCATGTATAGGCATAGTTATAAAATATATGTACATATATATATGTAAATATATGTGGCATTTATATATCTCTCTAAATTTTGCAAAGTATTTACATGTTACCTTATTTGATATTTAAATATATTCACATACATATCTTCAGGTATATATGCTTATATCTATATCAAACTCTATTCTCAAGGAGGTCTCACTATAATGAAAGTGAGGAGCAAGTACAATTACATTACAAAGGAGAGAGTGAGTTAAATAAAAAAAGAGAGGTACAGACAAAGTGCTTCTAGAGGGTTAAGAGAAGGTAAGGGCCAATTTCACCTGAAGAAATCATGGCAACTGAATAAAAACTTGAAGGAAGAGAGGAACTGCAATAGATGGCCATTGGTTAGTCTGAGTATTTATTAAGTGCTTACTATATACCAGACACTGTGCTGAGTTCATGAATTGGTAATACAAGCACAAACAAAAAGAATGAAAATTCCTATCCTCAAATAAAGTTTATAATAGGGAAGACATAATATTAATCACAATATCAATGATGATGATGATGATTGCTAGCATTTATATAAGCACCTACTATGTGCCAGGTACTGTGCTAAGTGCCTTACAAATATTATCTCATTTGATCCTCACAATAGCTGAGGAAACTGAGGCAAACTGAGATTAAGTGTCTTATCCAGGATCACATAGCTATTGTATGATGCTGAATTTGAACTCAGGTCTTCTTGACTTTGGTCTCAGTGCTACAGAGCAATGCAGCCTTGTTGTAAATGAAGAGATACCTGGTCTGGATATCCTCCTTAAATATAAGTTCTGGGAGGAACTCTTTACCCTCCAGTCAGACAGAGGGCTACTTCCCATAGCTACTTCCATGACATGACTTCCAGGATTCTGGGGCTAAAGTTATTTTCCAGGATGAAGAATTTTCTAGAGCATAAATGAATGGTCAAGAAGACTGAAGGCTAGTGAGAAATGAAACCTTGGTGAGGTTCCATACCAGAGAAAGAATGTTCTGTGGACAAAGGTATAAACAACAAATAATATGACAAAAGTGGATAAACTAATTTGCTAGGATCTAGAATATATGAAGTGTTGTATGTATATATGAAGTAAAGCTAGACAGGCAAGTTTGATGCAAATTGTCAGGAACATTGAATGACAGGAAAAGGCATATACATGCACACGGACACACATACATATACACATACACACATCTACATCTACATCTACATCTACATCTACATATATAAGGATGATAGGAAGACCAGTTAGAAGAGTATTCTAATAGTGTAAGTATGACAACAGAATTAAGGACTGAACTGTATCTGCTATAGGAAGAGGAAGATAGGGACTAATGTGGAAGAAATGGCAAAAGTAGACATTTTCAGACTAGAAAGCTTATTGATGAGCAGAGTAGTAGAGAGGGATAATTGAAAAAGATTACTCAAAGAACATGAACCTAAGAGACTAGGAGGATGATTTTGTTTTCTTATTAACAGAATCCTTGTTGAGTGAAAGAATATTGGGCATACAGTCAGGAGGTATCTGACAATTCTGTCTCTGAACTTTATTAAGTAGTTGTTTGACCATGGGAAAATAATTTCACCTCTATCAAGGTCAGTTTCCTTATCTAAAAATTAAGATATCATTACCTATAGTCACTATTTCAAAGGGTTGTGAGAATTAAATGAGCTAATGTAGTGTCCTATAAATGCTAGCAAATAATAATAACAGAAACAGAAAGTTTACAGGAAAAGATGTATGTTCAATTTGGGATATGTGAAGAAGTTTAGAGTTGTTGGGGTTCAGGGACACCCCAAAATGTTTAGGTACATGGTGTGTGTCTGGAAAGAATTCACTCAGGCTGGCTCCAAATCAATTAAAGGCATTTAGGGTGGATAACACAACTCACCAAGCAGGCTCCTTCACCTCTTAAGGGAACTTAAGGGAGATCCTTGGTTAAAGGGGATATAGGTCATATATAGAGATACCAGCTCCTCAAGAGAGACAGCACCTGGGCAGAGCCAAGATGGCAGAGTAGAAACAGCACTTCCAAGGTGCTCTCCCCCACACCACTTCAAAATCATGGAAAAGGGGACTCTAAACAACTTCTGGGGCTCTAGCACCCACAGAACTACACAGAGAAGCTAACCTCCCGGTGAGGACAGCCCAGCAGCCCTGCAGGGAGTGGCCAGTGCAGCACTCTAGGAGTCAACAGTGTAGAGCTCTAGGAGCCAAGGCCAGGCCTGCATGAGCTGTGGTTTTAGCCCCAGGGCAACTGGGCCAGCAGCCAGCTGGAGGGACCCCAGAACACCAGCAGCTGTGGCGATTCCAGAATTAGCAACATAGATATTCCTAGGACAAAGTGAGAGATTAGTGCCCTATGGACTTTGGGACCAGTATTTGGGGAACGCCAGGCTTCTTCCTCTGAGGGCTAGAAGTGGCTGAGGGTACATGTCATAGACACCATTTTTTAACTTCAGTTGCAGCTTCAGCTCTTGGCCTGTGAACTGTAGGGGGATCCAGCAATCAGTCCTGGGGGGTAATTGCTCTTGCTTTAACCTCCCTGGATCTGGATTGCGGTCTGGGGAGGAGGTCTTGGGGTGGGTATCGAGCTTTCCAGAGCATGTGGAGGCTTCACAGAGGCCACCCAACTAATACCTCCAGGAGTTGTGAAGACCCCGATGTTTGGGACAGAAGCTCCCCTGTCTGGTGGCAGAGTCCTACTGTGGCAACAAGCCCCAAAGTCAAATAATTAAGTGGCAACATGCCTAGGCAAAGGAAATAAACTAAACAGAAAAAATTCAACATTAGACTCCAACTTTGGGGGCAAAGAGGATCGAAGCATGGAACAGGAGGAGGACTGTGAGGACAGAAATCCTGCACCAAACACCTCAAATGAAAATATGAGTGTGTTACAGGCCATAGAGGACCTTAAGAAAGATTTTGAAAACCAAATAAGAGAAGTGAAGGAAGAATTGGGAAGAGAAATGAGAAGGATGCAACAAAAGTATGAAGTGGGAGTCAAAAGCCTGACTGAGGAAAATAACACCTTAAAAATATATTAATTCAAATGGCAAAGGAGGCTCAAAAGGGCAATGAGGAGAAGAATGCCTTAAAAAGCCAAATTTGCCAGATGGAAGAAGAATCTCAAAAGCTCACTGAGGAGATTCATTCCTTCAGATTTAGACTGGAGCAAATGGAAGCTAGTGACTATATGAGAAATCAAGATGCTGTTAAACAGATCCAAAGAAATGAAAGAATAGAAGGCAATGTGAAATATCTCATGGGAAAAATCACTGACCCGGAAAATAGGTCCAGGAGAGATAATTTAAAAATCATTGGACTACCTGAAAACCATGATCAAAGAGAGAACCTAGAAATCACCCTTCAAGAAATTCTCAGGGAAAATTGCCCTGATGTTTTAGATGCAGTGAGGGAAATAGAAATTGAAAGAATCCACAGATCACCTCCTGAAAAAGATCCCGAAAAGAAAACTCCTAGGAATATTATAGCCAGGTTCCAGAATCCCCAGATCAAGGAGAAAATACTACAAGCAGCCAGGAAGAAACAATTTCAATATTGTGGAAAAACCATCAGAATAGCCCAGGACCTGGCAGCTTCTACACTGAGGGATCGAAGGGCATGGAATATGATATTCCAGAGGCCAAAAGAGCTGGGATTAAAACCAAGAATCACATAACCAGCAAAACTGATTATTTTCTTTCAGGGGAATATATGGTCATTCAGTGGAATAGAGGACTTTCAAGCATTCTTGGTGAAAAAACCAGAATTGAATAGAAAATTTGACATTCAGACACAAGAAGCAAGAGATGCTTGAGAAGGTAATCAGGGAAAAGAAATCAAAAGGAACTTATCAAAGGTGAACTATTAACATTCCTACATGGAAAAACAGTAACAGTGACTGATGAAACCTTTCTCATCATGAAAATAATTGAAGAAGTGTGTATTGGCATATGAATACATATGTGAATGTGTGTATATGTTTACAGGTATACATGGATAGAGGGCACAGGTTGGATTTGGTGGGAAGGGAGGATACTTAAGGGGTGAAGTTAAGAGTTAAGAGAGGAAAGTGGCAAGAGGAGATAGGGAGTGACCGGGTAGGGTAAACTATCTCATCTAGAAGAGGCAAGGGGAAGTGGTTGTAGGGGAGAGGAAGAACAGGAAGGCAAAAAAGCAAAACCATATTCTCATTGAATTTGGCTCAGGGAGAGAATGACATACATATTAAATGGGATATCTCACCCTGCAGGAGAGTCGGGGGAAGGGGAATGAAGGGGTGGATGATGGAGGGGAGGGCAGTCAGGGGGGAAGAGAGGTTGGAAGTTCAAACTTTCAAAGAGGGACATGATCAAAGTAGGGAATGGACCAGGTGGTGGGTGGGTTGGGTGGGTGGGAAATATAGCCAGTCTTTTACAATATATCTACTATGTTAATGTTTTGCATAGCTATACATGTACAACACATACTGAATTGCTTATCTTCCCAGCGGGAGTGGGTAACAAGGGGGAAAGGGAATGGATCTGAAATTCAAAGTTTTAAAATTAAATGTTTCAAATGTATATAGATACTATCATTAAAACTATTTTGCATGTAATTGAGAGATAAGATGTGCAGGCACTGGGGCATAGAGATTCACCTTGTGCTAATGGTAAAGTCGAAGGTGGTATGGGAGAAGATATGGGAGAGAGCAGATTGGATGAGGGGATATCTTTTGGGACTGCTATTCTGGGGTGATGGGTAGGGGGGAAATGGGGGAAGATTGTAACTCAAAATCTGGTAGAAATGAATGATGTAAACCAGAAGTTAATAATGCCTTTGTTAAAAACAAAAAACAAAAAAAAAAGAGAGAGACAGCACCCCACAGAAGAGGAGGGATCCCAGGAAAGAGCGTAAGGGTCATGCATTTCTCATTATAGTGAGGGCTGGGAAATGTTAGACAATGCCTTTGAAAATACAAATTTGGAGTTTGGGAAAGAAGTGTGCATAGAGATCTGGGTTTTCAAGCCATTTACAGTGAATTGATAATTGAAGTCTTATATGTATAAGAATGTGAAAAGGAAAAAAAAAGAAGGCTTAATATAGAATCTTGGAGAACATCCATCTTTAAGGAGTGAAAGAAGATGAGGAGCAATAAAGACAAAGTAGTCTGAGAAATAAGAGGAAAACCATGAGTGTAAATTTAGTGACTGGTAGATAATAGTAACAAGGATCTGAACTGAGTGATGTAGGTAGATGGAATAATTATAGGAGAAAGAGCAATTGCTATACTAGTAGCAGAAGGAGGGCCTGAAAATGGCAGACAAATGAACAACTTGAAAAAATTCTAAGCTAAAATGCTGCTCTAGGGTATATTCTTAGGCTGTGAAGGGATAACAAATATAATGTTTTTAAGGCAAAATGAAATGATGGTTTGAAAACTGTATAAATGTGCTTTAAGATGAAGTTTGAAACAATGACAAATACATGTAATTACAAAAGATTATCTGAAAACATAAACTAATGCCTATGTTCCTTCCCTATTCAATCATTCCTATTATTGTCTAGGGCACTATTGACCTCCCAGGTTCTTAGGCTCGCGACCTAGGTGTCATCTTTGACTCTTCATTATCTCAACCCCCATATCTATCTGTTTCTAAGGCCTGTCACTTTTACCTTTATGTCATCTCTTGTGCATACCTTATTCTCTTCTCTCACACTGCCACCACCCTCAGGCAGGCTCTCATCACCTTTTTCATATTCCAGTAATCTGCTGGTTTGTTTTCCAGGCACACGTCTCTCTTCATTCCAGTCCATCCTCCACTCAGCAACACAGGTTTAACCATATCACTCTCACATGCCCACTCAAAAATCTCCAGTGGTACCCTGTCCCTGTCATGATCAAATACAAAATCCTCTGGCAATAAAATACTTCATAAAGTTCTTTACCCTTCTACTTTTCTTCTACACTATGACTCACCATGTATTCTGTGATCTAGTGACACTTTGTTTTTCTGTTCCTGAAACTAGTCACTCCATCTCCCAACTTCTGGCATTTTTTATTGGATACCCCTCTATATATGGAATATTCTCACCACTCACCCCTGTCACCTGAATTTCCTGGCTTTTCTTAAATTCCAGCTAATATCACACCTTTTATAGACAGCTTCTTCCAATTCATCTTAATACTAGTGCCTTCTCTTTGTTGATCATTTCCAATTTATCCTGTATATGGTTTCTTTGTATATAGTTGTTCTCCTATTCTCTTCCCCTTACACTGTGAGTTCCATTAGAGCAGGGGTTGTCTTATCTTTTTTTCTTTTTATTCTGAGTGCTTAACCCCTCACTGGCACTTAGTAGGTCCACTAATTATGAACATTCACTCTCTTTTAAAGAAAAACAAAACAATAGAGTGAGTGCCAGAAGAGTCTTGTCAGAAGCTTGGAACATTGTGAGGCTACTGGTGTACTTTCTATCTCTCATGCATGAGAAGATAGAGGTGCAAGCAAAATACACTTATCCTGTAAGTTATTGTCTAGCTGCAGAAGAAAGCTTGTACATATATTTGTATATGCAAAACATGGACAAGGTAATTTACATGGGAACAAGGTACTACTAACTGACTGGTGAGAATCAGGAAAGGTTTCACGTGGAAGATACTGCATTAGGACACTTTCAGAAAAACCTGGGAAGACTTAGATGTACCAATCAAAGTGAAATGAGTAGAACCAGGACAACAATGTACAGAGTAACAGCAATATTGTACGATGAGCAACTTTGAATGATTTAGCTTTTCTCAGCAACATAATGATCCAAAACAATTTTTACAAAGGTCTTATGATGAAAAATATCATCTGTCTCCAGAGAAGAATGGATGGAGTCTGAATGCAGACTGAAGCATACTTTTCTTTTAAAAACATGTCCTTTTTATTCTTGGGGGTTCTTGTGTCCACATTTTCTTTTGCAACATGGCTAATATGGAGATATTTTGCATGACTGCATATATAAAATCTATATCAAACTTCTTGCCTATTCAAGGGAAAGAATTTGGGGCTCTGTTTTTTTTTTAAATTAATGTTAATTATTTTGTTTACATGCAATTGAGAAAAAAAATAAATTAATACAAAGTGTTATTTTTAAAAAAAGAAGATATTGCCTTAGCTGAACTTTGAAGGAAACTGGTCATTTTAAGAGAT
Source organism: Gymnobelideus leadbeateri (assembly GCA_011680675.1). Lineage (NCBI taxonomy): Eukaryota > Metazoa > Chordata > Mammalia > Diprotodontia > Petauridae > Gymnobelideus > Gymnobelideus leadbeateri. The sequence goes on from WOXC01010157.1 coordinate 346,989, forward strand.
GGAAAGTCAGGAAGGAATTTGTCCCAGGTATGTGGAACAGGCAATACATTACAAACAGTAAGGAGGCAGAGGAACACTAAGAAGTCTAGGTTGTCTGAACCATAGAGTACTTTGTGTTATGGGAAGCAACATGTAATTAGCCTACAAAAGTAAAATGAGTCTATGTTGTAAAGATGTTTAAATGCCAAACCAAGAAATTTATATTTAATCCTAACCTTAATAGGGATCTAACAGAATTTTTGACCATTAGTAAAGTTACAATCATACTTTAGGGAATACCTTTGACAGTTTGTGGAGAATGAATTGGAAGGTATAAAGATTTGGGGGATGGAACTCAATTAAGAGGCTACTGAAGTAGTCCAGGGACAACTGGGCTTTCAGTCAGTAAGATGTGAGTTCATGGCTTTGGACACTAATTAGCTACGTGAGTCTAGGCAAGTCAGTTATTCTCTATCTGCCTCAGTTTTTTAATCTGTAAAATGAGGATAATAATAGCACCTGCTTCTCAGGATTATTGTGCGATCAAATGAGATAACATTTGTAAAGGTACTTGGCACAAAGTTCAGAACATAATAGGCACTATATAAATGTTTATTCCTTCCTTCTCAATGAGGTGGGGGGAGTTCTATAAATGTAGAGAATGAGACCAAGGAAAGAGAAATTGTGGGTTTAGAAACAATGGTATTCGCCAAATGATCCAATACTAGGGTGAGTGAGAGTGAAGAGAGGAGGATGAAAATAAAGATTGAGAACCCAGATAAGTGCAGTAATGTTAGTGCTGTTGACAGAAATAGGGAAGTTTAAAAGAAGGGTGGGTCATGAGTGCAAGATAATGAATTCTGTTTCACAAATTTTAAACTTAAGGTACTTTTAGGGCATCTAGCTTGAATTGTCAAATAGGTGTCTGGTAATATGGAACTAGAGCTTAGGAAAGAGACTGGGGGTGTGTACATAGTCATCACCATAAGTATGATAATTAAATCTTTGTCAACCAATAAAGTCATTTTGAGATGATGAGAACAAGAGAAGAAGAAACAGAAAATTATTCAGGAAGAAGAACAAGAGAAAAATATTCAGGGTAGGACCTTGGGGTACACCCAAAGGTAGTGGGCATGCTATCAATGATGATCCAGCAAAGCAAGCTGAGCATTCAGAAAGAAAACCAAGAGAACACAGTGTGACAAAACAAAAAAAGAAAGAGCATACAGGATATCAGTACTGTCAATGCAGACACATAAAGAAGGAATGCAGAATTCATAGTAACACAGTAACAAGTCCCTGCTCCCTAACCTCATCTGCTTTATGTCCCCTCCATAAATGTCAATGTGGACTAAACAGTTGAAAAACCTGAATATAGGTGGGGTGGAGCCAAGATGGTGGAACAAAAACAGTAACTTTTCTAAGCTCCTCCTTTAATCACTGAACTTTGGAAAGTGAATCTGAGCAGATTTTGGACTCTCAGAATCCACTGAGAGACAGAGGGTGGTCAATCCAGGCCAGTAAGGTGCCCATGCATGTCCGGGAAGGGGGAGCATGGAGCATGTGGGGGCTACAGCAGCTGGGACTAGAGAGCAGACTACAGCAGAGAGAGAAGGAGCCCCAGCTGGTGGACTCACCCACCCCAAGGGCAATGCACAGCCATCTCACCAGCATCTCATCACTGGATGGGAGGAATCATTGGAGCCAAGTAAGAGAGGGCTCCCAGCAGAGCTTCTCCTGGGGCTATCAACCCCCAAGCTGGAAGTTTAGAAATCGCCTCCCTGTTTTTCCAGGGACCAGGATGACAAAGTAAACTCTGGCTGCTCCTATTCCCCTCCCTTATGTAGAAAACCCAAAGATAAGTGTCCAACCCAGAGTGAAATTCTGAGATAGTGGAAACAAACTTGGGCTTGGGAGTCATTGAGAAGAAGTGTAATCGAGGCAGCAAGGAGTCTGTAGAGAAGAGGGGGAGAGGTCCCAACAAGCCCTACCTGACCTGACCAGCAAATGCCTGCCTGAGTAGTAGCCCAGGGGAATAGAGGCAGAAATCTGAAGTGGCCAGACGACCCTTCCTCCAAAGATTACCAGAGACTCCTGGCCTTTGCCTCAATCTAGACAACCAGAGGCTACAGCACACAAAGTCAATAATCAGGCTCTAAACTCCCAGCCTGAGAAATTAGGAAATAGGAAATTACAATGGGAAGGAAGGAAGCTGAGAAGGAAAAGGGGAAGGCAAGAAAATCAATTAAAGCTTATTATAGCAATCAAGAACAACGAAAGAGAGTGGACAACAATACTCATACCTGAGACCACAGAAGGAAATATGAACTGGTCTCAGGCCCAGAAAGCATTCTTGCAGGAGCTCAAAAAAAGATTTTAAAGGCCAAATTAAGGAGGTAGAAGACAAATATAAATCTACAGTGACCAAATTGGAAAAAAAAGTCTCACTTAAGAAAACAAATCCTTAAAAAGTAAAATTAATGAACTAATTGGAGAAAATACCTCCCTAAAAAGACCTTCAAAAACTAACCAAAGAGAACAATTCACTAAAAATTGTAATTAGTCAAATTGAAGCTCAGGACTCTGTGATTCACCAATAGTCAATCAAACAAAACATGAAGATTGAAAAATTGGAAGAAAGTGTAAGATATCTCACTGGAAAAACAATTGACCTAGAGAACAGATCCAGGAGAGATAACTTAAGAATTATTGGTCTACTTGAAAGCCATGATGAAAAAAGCAGCCAGGACAATATCCTCCAAGAGATTGTCAAAGAAAACTGTACTGAAGTCCTGGAATCAGAAGATAAAATAGTTATCAAAAGAATTCACCAGACTCCTCCTAGAAGAGATCCCCAAATGAAAACTCAAAAAAATATAGTAGCCAAATCCCAGAATAATAAGATTAAGGAGAAAATACTGCAAGCAGCCAAAAAGAAACAATTCAAATATCATGGAACTACAGTCAGGATCACACAGAACCTAGCAGCTTCTACATTAAAAGATTGGAGGGGTGGGGCGGAGTAGAAACAACACCTCCAAGGCTCTCTCCCCCCAGATTACCTCCAAACTATGTAAAAGGGGACTCTGAACAACTTATGGATCCCCAGCACCCAAAGAATGACACAGAAAAGCTAACCTCCCACTGAGGACAGCCCAGCAGCACTGCAGGAAGGGCCAGCTCACCACTCTGGGAGCCGGCAGCGCAGTGCCCGGAGAGCTGAGCCCAGGTCCCGAGGTTTTAGCCCCAGGGCAGCCAGGCCAATAGCCGGCTGGAGGGACGCCAGAAAAACAGCAGCTGTGGCGATTCCAGAATGGTCAACACAGACATGCCTAGGACAAAGTGAGAAGTTAGTGCCCTATGGACTTTGGGACCAGTATTTGGGGGCTAGAAGCCACTGAGGAGACACACCATTTTGCAGTTTTCAGTGGTGGCTCCAGCTCCTGGTCTGGGACAGTAGGGAGATCCAGCGATCAGACTCTGGGGGTAAATACTCTTGCTTTAACCTCCCTGGATCTTGATTATGGTCTGGGGGGGAGGTCGTGGGGTGGGTTTCCAGCTTGCCAGAAACGGAAGTTGCCCCACCCCCCATACGTTCCAGACGAAGCTCCCCTGTCTGGTGGCAGAGTTCTACTGTGGCAACAAGCCCAAAAGTCAAGTAATTAAGTGGCATCATGCCAAGGCAAAGGAAACAAACAGAAAAATGAAACATTAGACTCCTATTTGGAAGGCAAAGAGGATCGAAGCATGGAAAAGGAGGAGGACTGTGAGGACAGAAATCCTCACCAAACACCCCAAATGAAAATATGAGCATGTAACAGGCCATAGAGGACCTTAAGAAGGACTTTGAGAAGAATGCAGGAAAAGTATGAAATGAGGGTCAACAGACTGACTGAGGAAAACAACACCTTAAAAAATAGACTAACGCAAATGGCAAAGGAGGTCCAAAAGGGCAATGAGGAGAATGCCTTAAAAAGTCAAATTTTCCAGATGGAAAAAGAATCTCAAAAGCTCACTGAGGAGATTCATTCCTTCAGATTTAGACTGGAGCAAATGGAAGCTAGTGACTTTATGAGAAATCAAGATGCTGATAAGCAGATCCAAAGAAATGAAAGAATAGAAGGCAATGTGAAATATATCATGGGAAAAACCACTGACCTGGAAAATAGATCCAGGAGAGATAATTTAAAAATTATTGGACTACCTGAAAGCCATGATCAAAGAAAGAACCTAGAAATCAACCTTCAAGAAATTCTCAAGGATAATCGCCCTGACATTTTAGACCCAGAGGGCAAAATAGAGGTTGAAAGAATCCACCAATCACCTCCTGAAAAAGATCCCAAAAGGAAAACTCTCAGGAATATTATAGCCAGGTTCCAGAATCCCCAGATCAAGGAGAAAATACTACAAGCAGCCAGGAAGAAACAATTTCAACATTGTCGAAACACAATCAGAATAGCACAAGACCTGGCAGCTTCTACACTGAGGGATCGAAGGGCATGGAATATGATATCCCAGAGGGCAAAGGAGCTGGAACTGAACCCAAGGGTCACCTACCCAGAAAAGCTGAGTATTTTGTTTCAGGGGAAAATATGGTCATTCAGTGGAATAGAGGACTTTCAAGCATTCTTGAGGAAAAAACCAGAGTTGAATAGAAAATTTGACATCCAGACACAAGAAGCAAGAGATACCTGAGAAGGTAATCAGGGAAAAGAAATTAGAATGAACTTATCAAAGTTAACCTATTTACATTCCTACATGGAAAAACAATAACTGTTACTGATGAAACTTTTCTCAGTATGAAAATAATGGAAAAAGAGTATATGGTCAAATGAATACATATTCAAATATGTACATATATGTTTACAGTTATACATGGATAGAGGGCATAGGTTGAATTTGTTGGGAAGGGATGATACCTAAGGGGTGAAATTATAAGGTGAGAGAGGAAAATGGCAAGAGGAGATGGGGAGAGACAGGGTAGGGTAAACTATCTCATGTAGAAGAAGCAAGGGGAAGTGGCTGCAGAGGAGGGGAAGAATAGCAAGGCAAAAAGGCAAAACCACATTCTCATTGAATTTGGTTCAGGGAGAGAATGACATACATACTAAATGGGATATCTCAACCTGCAGCAGAATAATGGGAAGGGGGATGAGAGGAGGGATGATGGATGGGAGGGCATTCTTGGGGGGAGGGGAGGTTGGAAATACCCACTATAGAAGAGGGACAGGATCAAGTAGGGAATGGACCAGGTGCGGGGTGGGATGGGTAGGAGGGAATTATAAGCAACTTTGTACAATATATCTACTATGGTAATGTTTTGCATAGCTATGCATGTACAACACATACTGAATTACTTATCTTCCCAGAGGGAATGGGTGACAAGGGAGGAAGGGAATGGATCTGAATTTCGAGGTCTTAAAATTAAATGTTTCAAATATATATAAACACTATTATTAATACTCTTTTTCATGTAATTGGGAGATAAGATGTTCAGGCATCGGTGCACAGAGATTCACCTTGCTCTAATGGAAAAGTCGAAAGGGGTAAGGGAGAAGATATGGGAGAGAGCAGGATGGAGGAAGCAATATCTTGTGGAACTGCTATTCTGGGGGAGTGGTTAGGGGAAAAACGGGGGGAAAATTGTAACTCAAAATCTGGCGGAAATGAATGATGTAAAACAAAAAATAAAAGATTGGAGGGATTGGAATTTGATATTTCATAGGGCAAAAGAACTACGACTGCAACCAAGGATTAACTACGTAGCAAAACTGAGCATAAACTTTCAGGCAAGGAAATGGTCATTTAATTACATAAGGGACTTCTAGACTTTGCTGAGGAAAAAGCCAGAGCTCAATGTAAAACTTGATCTCCAATTACAAGACTCAAGAAAGATATAAAGGGGTAAACACCCTGTAGTAGATGGGAAGGAAAGAGGGAGAGGAACATCATTTGAACTTTATTCTCACTGGTTCTGGTTCAAAGAGGGATCAACATAATCAGTTAAGTTTAAGATTCTAACGTGAAAAGATGCAAAAACTCATTAAATAGAGGGAAAGGAGGGAGGGAGAGGAGCATTGTATGAAATTTGCTCTCATTGGTTTGGTGTCAAAGGGGGAATAACGTACTCTGATAAGTATAAAAGTGTCCTATAGGCAGTAGCAGGGCAAGGGAGGAAAAAGAGGGGAATCATAGGGGAGGAAAAAGTAGTAAGGGGAGAGGGGAGGTAAAGAAGGGGGGTCACTGGGAGGGAACAATGACAGAGGTGGTGGTCAAAAGGAAAACACTTAAGGAGGGGAAGGCGGAAGGAAGAAACAAAAAGGTAAGCAGGGGAGGGAATAGGATGGAGGGAAAGAGACAGATATTCATCATTACTGTGAATTTGAATGGGATGAACTCTCCCATAAAACAGAGGGAGATAGCAGAATGGATTAAAAACCATAATCCTACAATATGCTGTCTGCAGGAAACACATTTGAAACAAGATACTCAGTTTTGCTTGGTAGGTGACCCTTGGCTTCAATCCCAGCTCTTTTGTCCTCTGGAATATCATATTCCATGCTCTTCAATCCCTCAGTGTAGAAGCTGCCAGGTCCTGGGCTATTCTGATTGTGTTTCCACAATATTGAAATTGTTTCTTCCTGGCTGCTTGTAGTATTTTCTCCTTGATCTGGGGATTCTGGAACCTGGCTATAATATTCCTGGGAGTTTTCTTTTTGGGATCTTTTTTCAGGAGGTGATCTGTGGATTCTTTCAACCTCTATTTTGCCCTCTGGATTTAAAACATCAGGGCAATTTTCCTTGAGAATTTCTTGAAGGGTGATTTCTAGGTTCTTTCTTTGATCATGGCTTTCAGGTAGTCCAATAATTTTAAATTGTCTCTCCTGGATCTATTTTCCAGGTCAGTGGTTTTTCCCATGAGATATTTCACATTGCCTTCTAATCTTTCATTTGTTTGGATCTGCTTAACAGCATCTTGATTTCTCAT